>VYZV01011933.1:0-21467 GCA_013401275.1 Pandion haliaetus
GAGCCAACTGCTCTAAACCATGGCTCAAAGGAGCTCACCATTGCATCAGACAGAAGAGTGTTCTCTCCAGCAAAATATCTTTATATTAAATAAAAAAAAAGTAGGGATGCTATCTTTAAAAAAGCCAGAGTACAGGATGTTCATAGCTAACCTTGAGAACTCATCCTAAAGAGAAACAGGATCCCCTGCAAGGCACAGATCAAAGAAGTTACATTGTATTCTCTACTGTACTTACAGCTTGTACGAGAGCTTGATTTTTCTTTGTAGGCATCATTCAACCGTACATACTCATCCAGTGCAAGTGCTAGCCTCTGTTCTTTCACCTGGTAGAGTTCTTTCTGAGTACTGAGAGCATCCTGGGCTATGGTAAGATAATCTTTTAACATTCTCTCTTGTTCTTGCCTCCATTGTTTCCTGGGATCTTCTATTTGTGTTGTTTCTTTATAGGAGAAAAAGAAAGGATTTAAAGTGACCTCTGCTAAAATTCATTGACAACATTCTTTGCCTGTAATCCACAGTTATAGAAGTCTAAACCATAGCTTGCCTTCGGTTACTAAGCAGCTGCTCAATTTTATTTGTTTTTCTTTGCCACAATAGTGTGTGTAAGAAACAGTATTTAAGGGATCAATTGCAAAATTAGGAATTAGGGTACAATAGGTAAATGCTTATGTAGATCATTCCCCACATCTTCAACCTTGAATTAATAACATCCTAAAACTCAAGAAAAAAAAAATTATTTTTTGCATCAGAGTATTTGGAAATAATTGGATCAATAAACTCTTTCAATGACATCTTAAAATTGAATGCATTTCTGAACAAAAATGAAAAGCAATCTTACCAATTACATTTTTTTCAACCCCCTCCTCCCCACTTCATTAATTTTTACAGCCATATGTTATTTATGGTTTATAGTGGTTATCTCTCTCCTTTCCCTCTACAGAAAGAGTTTTATCTTTTCGCCTGTAACTGAACTAACAGTTCATTAACCCTCCAGATCATCTCACCCAACTCTATCCCTATCCCTGCTAGGCATTGGATCCAAGGTACAACTTTCTTTTATGGCGAGTAGGCAGAGAGCACTGCCCTCAGAGGGCAATTCACTCCATCAAAGACAGGTGCCCAAGATACATGGGACGAAAATGTCTTCTTAGGTGTCTACTTCTTTCCACTGACTACCCAGGAAATATAAATGAGTAGGCTGGAACAGGCCCTTAATTCACAAAGGGCTTCAGGTCAACCATTTTAACTCCAGCAGCCACACAGAAGACAGACTTGCATAGAATGTGTAGACAAGAGGATCAGACATAACGTAGTGGTATATATTAAGAAAGTATGTGATAAGATCAATCTAACTGTAGGTTTTAAGATTTTTTTTTTTTTAATGTAAACATGCAAAGAGGAAGAGTCAAGGCTGAACATTCACTCTAATCATTAATGCTTCGTGACTTAGTTCAGCACTTTTTGAAGCGGTACAATGAATATTCTTCCTTTAAAGCTGTACTAAGTATAAAAACATTCTCATAAGATATAGCCATGAAAAGTTTGAAATCCAAATGCAAACATGCACCACACTGCATTTTCTTTATGTTACATACTATAAATCTACGTAGATCTACAGAGATGAAAAGTAACATTCAGTACCAAAGTATTTAAGTGCAAATTATTTCATTCAGAATTTTTCTGCAAAAAGGGGACGGAAGTTTATTTTCTGGGTTAGATTTCTGCCACTTTAATTCTCTGAATCACTTTGCTGTGAGAACCAACGCAGGGGGTAAAAAAAATGGGAACATGTGGCTGAAGATGTGGGGCGGTGGAAAAGAACTGCAGCAGAACCAATCCGATTGCTCTAAATTGTAGCTGAAGTGCCCTCTTGGGGAGAAGGCACTCTTTCAACTCCGTATATGAAAACAGATTTGGTAACAGCAAAAGCTGATAAGGACAGGCTCTGGTTAGTAACAATTTCCCATAATGACTAACTACCAGTTAGTATCACATAAACCAAAAGATATGCAAATAAAAAGAAGCATCCCATAAAACTAACCTTGTAGAATCTTATGTCCATGGAACTACTGATACTTTTAAAAACAAACAAATACAGATATACACACACACACACACACCCCACACCCCCATTTACAAACATGACAAGCTTTTTTATTTCTACTTGGGGAAGGTATTTCTTAGATGTTCACAATGGATGCATAGAGAGTATAAATCACAAACCCAAGCGTGGTGCATAAAAGATTAAAGCAGAGAAGCTTTATACACAGTTGGTTTTTCAATAACCCCAACAGGAACACTCTCTCCAAAAAACTAACTGTAGCTATGGTCACACACACATATATCACACTCACATATATCTGTGTTTATAACCATCTGCTCTTTTCCACAGATATCAGGCACACAAAGAAGCAAATCAATACCTTTTCTCTCCTAAATGGTCAATACATGTCCCTATCTGTGGCCACTTACTGCTGTTGTGCTTTAACACACCTCCACATTCACAGTTATTTACACAAGATAGGAAGTGCTGGTTTCCAGAGCTGTCCTTTTTTGTGAAGCAGGATGAAGAGCATGAAGCATGATTCTCATGGGTCAATGATCAAATAGGATAAATGCAGTTATGTTGGTTTTTTAGAAGAATGTAATGATGTGATTGCGTTTTAAGAGTGCAACCAGCAGCCACTGAATAATCTTACAAGACTGGAAGGTCTCATCTTCCAGCATGTTGTAGGTAATTGCCTTGTAGGTTTTAAGTGAGGATTGCTCAACATGCAGCCCAAAGACCAAATGTAGCCTGCAGAGTTCTAAAACATGGCCTACAGATGCCCTGTCCTTGTGACTGCAAGAGAAGGACAAAGCTGATCAACAGCAGATTATTTTGTATTGCTGGCAAATACAATCAAATATTTTCTTTTTGCTTCTCCAAGCTGCACGTGCAAAACAATGCTATGATTATGTGAGCTAACATCTTTTATACTGATAGTCATAAATGAGTTAAAGGTGACCTTGCATTTTAGAAATTGCACACTGTAACTTCAGCATACTGAGGTTTGGGTATTTGCCTTTGTAAGCACATTGACTGGTCAAATTTTTCTCAGCCAATTCTATCTGCATGTATTTTATTCCGAAACAAATGCTCAGTCAGGAAAATACATAATCCTGGAAAAGGCAAAGCAGTACTGGAATGACTATCCCAGAATTGTTACTCAACTTTTACCAAGCAGAGAAGGCTCTGGGGTATTTTTCACTCTGTGTCTTCTTAAATATTAATAAGTGGAAAACTCAAAAAAGCATATCACTTGTTTGGCAAGTTGTTCCTATATATAAACATGTGCCTGTGTAACAGCACCATATGCTTGTTCATCTGTAATTTTCAGTTGTCTCAATTTTCATCAGTAGGTTTACTCTGCAGAGAAAAAAATCCAGAGACAGAACTATGGATAATATTTCTGGTACTGTAGTGCTGCACTGTGAAAAGTATGTGCATTTGAGCACAGGCACCTTCCAAGAGCCAACAGAATTTTTTAAAAAGCAGACTTCTTTCAAAAACAAATATTTATACTTCTCAGAGTAAGGCCTCACAAAGATAAGGAGTTTTTTCCTTGGACGAGAATGTTTTAAGCACCTGCTGTTAAGGTCAAACTCATATACATAAAAATATTATTGGGATAGTTACATTTGTGTCATTGAGGGAACAGCTTGCTGAACACTTCAAAATGAGATGTGAAGGCCTTCATGCTTAAACCAAAGAGTGAGATTTAAACCACAAAGAACATCCAAACATTTTCCCACCCTTATTATTCAACAACTGATTTAAAATAAACATGGGAGATCTCATTCCTTTTTTAGGGCAGATAGATGTTTCCACTGGTGACTGCAACAGGATGCCTTTACAACCTTGTCTGCAGCAGATACGAATCATGCAACAAATAGATCGCTCGCTAGACAGATGGGGAGCTGTTATTTCTGCTGGTCAGGTGAGGAGCAAGCACGGGTTATGAACACTAGACAGAGCTGTAGGGTTGTGTCTGTTCTAGAAAATACTAACTGGACTTCAATCATCAGCAGTGGAGAACAAACAAACCATCCCCCTGGGCACGACCTCTTCAACACTTTCTGCATCACCAGGCAGTTAAATTCAAGAGTTCAGCTGTTTCTTGTAGAGAAAATGAATATATGCTGGCTATTGTTTTCCATGGCATAAACTTAGATATGAACTAAAGGAATCTCCTTAAAATGGATCTTTAAACAACTGAGAGTTGTACATCAGGCTCTATCAAGAGCATTGCTTAGATTTAAAAAGATCTTTATATATCGACTTCGTCTGTCCAATCACAATGCAAAATAATGATCCAGAGTAACAGAAAGAGGAGGGTGGTGGCGTACCTAATATTCAGGTTACACATTCCAATTTTGACTTGGTTTTAGCATCATTTGGCAAAGCCACTTGCAAATCAAGATTACTCAATTCTATTAAGAGATCTTGATTTAAAACAATTTAATTTAAACAAATGACTGTAGGTGCCTAGTTAATAAATTTATAAAAAATTATAAACAGACAATTTATTTCCTCCTATTTTTAAAAAGATCAGAGTGGCTACCCACACTGGGGGGAAATTCTGTCAGACAGAAGACCACACTTGTGGTCTCGCCCAGCGGAACTGCACAAGCAGCAGGATGGCACGCTCCACCCAAGGACGTTCCTGTGCACCAAAATGATCACAGCCTTGTAACATAGAAAAGGAAGCTATGCTGGCTTTAATCATACTGCTATCCATGAAATGCACTCTTCCTGGCTCACTGCCAGCCAGGTTTGATGCACTTAAACTCAGCAAAAAATTTGGCCCAAACAATTAAAAACCAAAATGCCAGGACTGACTTTATGCCTTGAAAGTTTTGTTTATTCCTTTGGCTAGAACTTGCTTCAAGGGCAGCAATATTATGCATGCTCTCTGTAATTATACATAAGATATACATTATACATGGAATACAGGAAATAGTCAGCACGCCTTTTTTTTTTAAATGAGAGATTTTCATATGTTATGTTCCTGTCTGCTATCAGGAAGTGCTGCCAAATTTTTAGTCTACTTGAACAGAAGGAAACTATTACCTTATCAGCAGTAGGATCGTATTTCCCTAAAATACATGAAATTAAAAACCCACAGGGAAGGGAACAGCTCCCTGACGCCCTACTGCTAGACATGAGAGAATTGGACATTTTACTACAGGTTTAACAATATGTGGAAGCAATAGTTTTCCAACATCTCCCCTTGCCAAACAAAATAATAGCATCGATTGGCTCTAGAACTACTCACATGTAAGCTGTCTTCAGTCAGACACATTACATTTAGGCACCACAGTTAAAGCACAAGTACTCTCAAGGGGTCCTACTAAAAAACATGCCGGAAGTGCTAGAATGCTACTTGAGAAAGACACATACATAGCAAGAGGAGACAAAATCGTGACATTATGCTTACCATCCTGAAGAGAGAACTCTTATCTGTTTAAACACATGTCCATATTATTCCAGTTTGTAAATGTATCAGAAGAGAGGCTGTTCCAAGGGAAACTAGTTGACCTGGCTGTAAAAAAGGACCAGAGACCTAAGATCTGTAGGGAGGAGAGCAGCGGGGAGTTGCATGCCACAGCTGGAGCTGCTGTAATAGCCCTCCTTTTTGGCAGGGATGGTATGTTTCCACCATGTCACCTCAACCCACGCTCCCCAACATTACACATTCACATGTTCTCCTTTGCACAGTCTCTGGTACTCACTCAAGCCAGTACAAAGCACTGTACTAAACACACCCAAACACTCACATGCTCCAAAAGATAACATGAAAGCAGATACATCATGTTCTGGCAGGTTAGGCGAGTTGTGTGATGTTACCAATGAGCCAAGGTAAAGGAGGAACAACCACCTAGCTGGGGAAGGAACTAGACATCCTTTTTTTGACAGCAGCAAGCCTACTTATGGAAAGTCATCCATTAGAATCTTAACTAGGGATCTACTCATCAATACCATGTGCCTTCTCCCTCATATACTAACTTACAAGGAAGTCTCCAGACCTGGAAACCAAGGCTACAATACAAGACAAGAGGTGGCAAAACCACAGTAGCTGAGCCCTGAAAAGAGGGTGGTTCTGACTGATGCAGAAGTCTGCTGCACACAGCCAGCTGTGCTCTGGGTTGCACCACGTCATAACTCAGCTAGATACTCTGTGTCAGGGTGGCACTTTCTCTGCCTGAAACAGTAGTGATAAAAAGATAACTCCATTACACCTGACATCTCTGGTTATCTTGCATAATAATTGCAGGACTACTACTTCCAACCAAACAGAACCCCACCTTCAAGAGAGTAACACAGGCCTCAAAATTCCAAACCCAACAGCTGACTACATTCAGGATCCCTCATCACTGGTGCTTCTCGTGAACCCTAGGGGCTGAAGAAAGTGCACAAACTAAATCCAGATTGGTTTTTGAACAGCCCCCAATGCCTTTGCTGTGGTAGGATTACATTCTACTCCACAGAGATGATTTGTGAAGGAGGCGATACCTGGAAAGCAGCCTACTGCACGCTGAGGGCGAGACTCTGGAAAAGGGCTGCAGGCAAATGAAACTGGGGCCAGCCGCAGTGAAGGAGAATCAAAATTTCAATGGTATCTCACACAAAAATGTCTCAAGATGGCACAAAAATCAACAACAACCCTTTGACATATAACATCAGAAGAGGGAAAATGGTGTCTGATATCAACTATCACAGGATAATGAGAGTTAGCTAAGTGGTGGGTGGTAAAAGCAATTTTATCAATAACATTACATAATCACTATGGATATGTTTATTCTACAAGTATATTCCACATTTCTTGATAAACAAACTAGCTTTCAAATGTCCTGTACTTTTGCCTGCAAAAATACACTTACTTCAAGGTACTTCAACCGGCATAACAAATATTGCAGGCAACTGAGATGCAAGTCTTAATGAACAGCAAAGGAGCAAATGCACTAGTTTCAGGGAGAATAACCAAGTGTTACTAGACTGGCTCAAGGAATGCACTCTATTGTTTACATACCAGACGCTTTCTGAATGCATTTTTTTTCTTATTCCTTCTTTTCCCCACTTTTAAAAATACTTACGATTCAAACTCAAACAACAAAAAAAGTAATTCATACACAAAAATTTGAGGAAGAATTCACAAACAAATATTACATCATTTTATACCAATATATTTGTTCAATAGGTACATAAAAATAAAGAATAGCACATTACAGAGACAGCAGTTTTAGTAAGACCATGCAGCCCAACAAGATGACATATACAGTGTCTTAAAAATTATCTAACACATTGCTGGATACTCAAAGAAAATCACATTCTACCACATAATAAGATGGAATATGGGTTGTAAAGAGAGACATGGAGGAAAATTAGGTTATTCAGAGTATGTTCGGAACTGAGCTCTCCACAGTTTGTTTCCTGCCATAGAACTTGCACACAAAAAATGCCTCCTGTCTTCCAAGCACCTTCTTCACTTTTCCATAAAATAGTTCTGTGCTTGAGTTTGAGTAATGAGAGAAAATGAAACATTTTCCAGCTATACTGTACAAGCATGAGCAGATTTCCAAGACACATTTATTCAGAGATTTTTACAAAGAAATACTGACCATGTTATCCTTGAGGTACATTAGTTTCCTCTAGATATCGGGTAGCATACACTTACATATATATCTCGGAGTCAAATGCAGTAGAAACTTTGAGCATTTTGCTCTACATTATCCAGTAAGTAAGTAATGTTCTACTTCTATGGCTATCAGAACAAAGACATAAGAAAAACATGCAAGTATGATCTTTACAGAAAACTCAGCAGCCAAAATCATCTTTAATCCAGAGCCTTCATTGCTTGAGCCCTCCTTCTGTAGCCAGCATGCACCAGATTACTCTAATCCCTTCCTACACCCAGGGTCCAGAGAAAATACCTATAAATAAGATTCAAGATGAGATCTACTGCACTTGGGTATTCACCATGTGTGTTTGCTGACAGTAAAGAGTCTTCACAACTGTTTCGCAAATGCTTGCATGTCACCACTTGGTTAGAAGATGGTGACGGGTCATGGGAACAAACTGCACATTTATGATCATGATACACCATTGGACTCCCTCAAGCTAATAGTAATTGCAGACTCATGGTGGGATTTTCAGATTTCTTCCTTGTCTGAAAATACAGTCTGGCATACTTTCATAGATGCACATGTACTAGAGTCCCAGGCTGGAGCAGAGAAGAGTCAGTCTATCCACAAAAATCCCTGCATTAGCTAAACCAGTTGCACAGGTGTAAACTGGCATGAAAGCCTTTAAGATTACAACAAGAAATAGAATACCTGCAGTTACAATACTGTGTTATAAGTGTCAAACAGTGTAGGTGGATAGCTAGGCTTTGAAATTTTAAGAAGGAAGAAAACCAAGTGGGGAAATGGGAACCTCCAATGAATTCTACTCTCGAGCTAAGCAGACACAAATCCCTCTACTTCTATGCTTCCTGAAGTTTAGCATCACTCTGACTCAATTTTCTTTTTCTTTGTGGATGAAACAGTGGCAGAAAGCTGTCTCTGGGAAAGGTGCATTCATGCTTCCAAAGTGGACAATTAAAACTAAGTAGGGAGCAGCTGCAGAAGCAGTGAAGGTAGATGTCCAACTCCATTTTGAAGAAAAGCGCTGGGGGTGGAGGGCAGGGAGAAAAAAACATCGTATTGAATACAGAGCGGCAAAAAGAAAGTGATGTGATGGTCTGAAGTACTGCTGGGCTAGGAGTAGCTATTCCTTCCCACCCTTATCTTTTAAATACCGTCATTCAGTTCCTTTCTGTTACCTTTGCCACTAAACATTACTAACAGCAGAGTACATGTTTTATAACTAAGTCAATGCAGTGAAGAAAACAACCACTTGCCTGGTTATTCCCAAGCCTGAAAATAAGAAATGGAAGTAAAGGGGATAAGTTATTTAGGAATACATAGAGTGCTGAAGGCAAGGCATAACTTGTCCCAGCCCAGGATTCCCTCAGAGTATTCATGTCAAGCCAGAAGGAGAAGTTTCCCTTTCTTGCTCCTATTACCTCCACAGTGGTTCATCTACACACCTCCCATGCAATGATCAGAAAACCTGAGCAGCTGGGGGAAGGAAGAGGAGGTGAGGAATGACAACTCACACACCTCAGGAAGCAGAGTGCTTCCCCATTGTCGCCGTTTACTACATACCCTCCTGCTGACACAATGTGGGAGCAGGAACCAGAGCAAGCAGCGACTGCTACTTCAGCTGCCACCACCACCCGAGAAGTGCACCTGGAAATCACAGCCTCAGAGTCAAAACTCCTTCCTGGCAAGCCTGCACAGCGCATGGAACAGATCAAAGTTCAAGGGTATCATTTCAAAATACCCTTAACCAGCGCTACCACGAAAAGCAGCTGTCCCCTGTCTCTCCACCTGACTGTTCATTCATATCCCCAGGTCACCTTCCCTCTTGCTTGCATAAATAGGGGTGTGGAAAGAAGAACAAATAGCAACTTTTTTTTTTTTTCCATACCAGATTAGTTTCAACTCGAATCAGCTCCCTGATCTGATTCACTGTCTGGCCATGCAAATGTTCATGCCAGTATAAGCAAAAACGTTGCAGGGACAGAACAAAAGGCCAGAGGTAGCAATAGAGCAGGACCGATTCTTTCAGAGATTATATCAGCTTAAAAGTGTTTGCAAATCCAAGTTCTAAGAGCATAAACGTTTGCATCTCAGCCACTTAACGTGTGATGTTGAAAAACCCTGTAGAAGAATTGGAAAAATTTGAAAGCGATGACTTTGCCTGTAGATATACGAAATAAAGTGGAGTAATAGTTCGTGTTATTTTTGGTATTGCCTTGAGTTCCTAACCATGTTATTTAGCAAAATTAGTAAACATTAGCAAATAAACTGAAGTAGATGAACACACGAGTACATATATGCAGTAACGACTGTAAGAATGAACAGCATAAGCTATAAAATCTTTGGACTCTCCCAAGCCACAGTAAGAAGGATCCTGCACAAAAGGAACTCCTCACTCCCTGACCACCAAATAATATCCCTTCAGTCATCCCTCTAACAAACGGCACTACTGAACCACAGGGTAAGCATTTAGGTTCTTACAGTATTAACTACCCACATCATATGCATGTTCTGCCTTGCCAGATGGCCTGTAATCTGGTCTCCCTTGAAGCTGAAAACATCACATTAAAACTCCTAATTGGGGTAATATATTCATAAAGTAATGACCTCAGTCAGTGTTTCTCAAAGTGGGTTACATCATCTGAAAGGATCATGAGAAAGCTCTAAGGCAATCAGTAAGAGCTAAGAAAAAAACAAACTGTATTTGAAAAAAACCCATTAAAATATATAAAATTATAGAAAACATGTGATGATGATAAAACCAAATTGTACTTAAACATATTGACACCAAAAGAAATGTCCTCAAGTCTGAGGGAGTGTTTTACAACTGCAGACTGCTCACAGCCAACTCTTACCCCTCTGTGGAAAAGAAATTGAGTTTCCACTGGCAGTTAAGGAAAGCAGGGTTTTCTCAGGTTTGCATGGGAGAAGGGAAGGTAAAGGACTAAGATAATTACACAGATGGAGAAAGTATTTCATTTAAAAAATATATATATTGATTTAAATAATTTTTGAAGAATTGATGTTATAGAAATTTGGTAGAATTTTTAGAACTTTGCAAGGTGCAGCCTAGTACTGCTTTCTTGAAATCAGTGGGAATTTTGCCAATATTCACCCTTCAAGAGGAGGGGAACAAGTCCTGCACTGACCACTAATGGAAATTCCATCCTTAACAGTCTATTGTGCTAAGGTCTAGCCTGCTGCTCATAGCTTATTGGGTTGGTTTGAGAAATTTAACAAGATTGGCCAGTTTTACTACAACAGCTCTGAAGTCCTGTAGACAACATGAAACTCCACAGTTGTATCAAATGTAGCTTTGTACAGAGGCACACGGTAGCAACAATATCAGAAAAAGAAATGAAAAAGAGGACAGATAGAGAAGCCGTTCAGAATAATTAATTATGGGATGCAAGAGGAGAGAATCAATGGGCCTTCCCTCAAACACGTTGCTGAAATAAATCCAGCCAGAAGGCAGTGAATATGAAACATCTTTAGTCACCTCTCCCTACCTAACACAGGGGAGCAGATTTCTTCCCATGGTGCTACTGCTCAAGCTGCCATTTGTGGGTCCAGAAATTCCGCTTTATACAACCTGTTTTTCATGCATCTATCCATTTGGTCCTCCTCCTAGCAGTGGGTACAGTTTTTCTCCCTCATTGCACTTCTTTGTCCAGTATAAAAGACAATTAACAAAATTGTAACTGATACAGGTGAAAGAATAAAGGAGTCTTCCTTATTCTAACACAGCCACTGTCCTGACAGAGAATTTTAACAGTTCAAATCCAAAAAGCATATTCAACACATCTAAATTATTACACTGCTAATAAAGCAGCAAGCAGGTGCAAAACCTGCTTTCTAGAAAGGCTTTTTCCCCCTGATTATTAGTGATCTCCCTACCAGAGATTTCAAGAGCATCAAAACAACACATGTACCCCAGTCAGATGAAGTAGAAGTTATAATCTCCACATTTGGCACATCAGACAAATGACCTACTTTTAAGATTCTTAGGCAGTTTACCTCCCAGCAGCTCAAGGGTACTCTCACCAAAACACCGCGCAAAATACAGTGTACAAAACTAAAATATACCACTTTACAAAATAGGAAGTTTCACTGAAATTGATACAAAGCAACACATATATTAGTATAACAGGAAGCAAATGCACTACTGAAAAATGGATGGAAACCACTTTTAAGTATACGAAAGTCCAAAGTACACCATTTTGTCATCCATCATACACATTAACATAATATAAAGAAACATAGCTACATCACACTTATTTGTCCCAGCCACAGAAAGGTGTGTGTACAGATCAATAACACAACTCTCCTCTCTTAAGTGGAAGCATTAGTGTTTGCAGTATATTAACAATATTCAAGAGAATTCCAAAACAATGCTGTCCAAGCCTCAACATCTTAGATGTGTGTGAAGCAGAACTTCAACCCATGAACAGCTTATAATATTCAGGAATTCACCTTCAATGCACAGAAATAGCATTTAAAAGTAAAGAAAGTATTTAACCTCTTTCTGGGGAAAAAAAAAAATAAAGCAACAATGCTACAAGACAAAGTTTTAGAAGGGACTAAAAATTTTGAGCATGCATGAAATAAAAGAGCACAATTATCATAGCAGTGATCCGAAAGCACTTTCAAAACACTCAGAAATGCGGATTGCCTCTCAAAATTTTATAGCTTTAAGTTTTACGGTTTTGGCCAAAGCAGAAGTTAAAGAGAAGTTTCCCCTGACAATAGCATTTAGATTGAGAAGCAAATCCTTTACTTTCTTCACCTTTTGAATTCAACCAAGCATGTCCTTTCTAAAAAGTTCAGGAACGTTTAACACCACATATAAGATCAGAGGACTCTCATTGTTATTGCAATGAAGCAGAGCTATAAAAGCCCAAATAAGGTTATCGAGTGGGATTCAGTTCAAGATTAGGTGTCTATCTCCAGGTATTCATTAAGCACAGTAGATGCTAGTGTCCCATTCTAGTTGTCAGAGTTCCAGTCCAACCCAACCAAAGGAGCTTAAATCAGCTCATCTTCAAAGCAGACACCCAACCAGCCAGCTATATCACACTTTACACCACATTGACTGTATTGACTAGATAGCTATTGACTACAAAAGCAGCTTAGACATCTCAGAATTGATTCCGTCACCCATACATTTGAGATGCCATGGGTAATGAGCCTTGTCTCCAGCTTTTGTTCCAGAAGGCCATTGGTCTCTTACTGTCCATGCTCTATCTACTGACCTTGTGCAGTTGTCTCTGCAAACCTAAAGCATCTGAAATGGCCGTAGACACTTTACTATTTCTTAAGTACATAGCACTGCTAGCACAGATGCAGACACCTATATTCAGGTACTGGTCTCAAATAGAATCTCTTCTATTGTGTTATTAAAGACAATTTCTGAGAAAATAGAAAAATGTATCAATTAATATGGAGTAATAAATGCATAAAAAGAAGATAGAAATGCTTTCAGGAATATATGCATTTCAGTAAGTCTAACAAGCATTATATTTCAAATTTTGCCATAGTTTTGTATGGTTTAGACATAATTCCCATGCAATTAAAAATATATGTAGAAACAGATGTATCCATTTTGTACCAGCAGGTTTTCTTGTAAGCCTTTTAAAGCCAATTATGATACACCAAAGGGCAAATTTTCCCCAGCATTTTGATTCCCCATTCCCTTTCCAATTACTACAAAATATAGCATTATTTATAGTCTGAAATGTATTCTACAACATTCTTAGAACTACAGTACATTTGACAGACCTCATATACAATTTACAAATACCACCCCCATGCTCCATACTACCTTACAGAACTCCATAGTTCCTTTCAGTAGTTAGGCTGAAGCCAATTTTTGTTACTCGTATCAGACTACCTCCACCAGTGTGCATTCCTGAATATTTAACAGCCACCAAACATCCTACACTTTACAGATACCAACAGATGCAAGCCATCTTTATTTACTACACATTACATGGACTTCCACAGAAAAAGATGAAAAGTAATTTAAATAATCTTGAGCCAGCTATAATATATCTGCAACCAACCCCAACAAACCCATGCACACAAATGGGATAATTTGTCTACTGAAAATTAAAAATGATTACTTTAACTACAATTCTCTCACAAGAAATCTTTCTCTACTCCCAGTCATGTTTTAGCAGCTTCTCAGGAAAGTCTAATCAAGATGAGCCTTCTTATATAATCAATATGGCAAATTGAAAAATACTTACGGTTGATGTGATCAATATAGTATACACCAATCTGAGGATCATATGCGGCTTCCCATCCCCATGGCAGTTCATCCCCAACACAATCCGCAAATGACAAGGGCTTTGTTAACCTAGAAACAAAGAAACAAGTTAACAGTATAGCTTTTCTCTCTTCCCTACATATGTTTGTTATTCATATTAATTCCTATTATGACAGAAGCTAAAGACAGACAGCAGGGAGAGAGGAGAGCAAGTTTTCTCCCTCTTAAAGTTTAGGCTCTTGATTGTTCTTCCCCATTCCATCCTTCTGAATTCATAAACTCCAAGAACACGATGTGAGTTATTGCAAACATTTTTTCAGTACAGGCACTCAAGTGACAAATTCACTGCAACATCTTTCACATTTTAAAATGAAACAATAACCAATAGCTTGTTAAAAAAAAAAAAAATTCTATACTCCTATTTGTCCCCAGAAGAACTGGATCCTTCAACCTTGAGTCTGTGATGACAGCACAAGATTTCAAGGCCACCTTCTCTAATGACTACAGACAGGAAACTCAGAAGAGATAATACAACCACCTAAGATGCAGTTAGCAGCACTTACCAATCCACGTATTTGAATAAAATAAGCAGCAGTGTGCACAGAGTAGACATTTTATAAGTAACATTTAATGGGCTTTAGATGTTCACATGGTGCTTTTTTAGGAAGCTAGACAATTAAAGTTTTTCATTTTAATAATGGAACGCCTATTTGTTACAAGAAATAGATGAATAACCGTAATACATGGGCTCTTTTCCAACGGAGGCTGAGCAAAGCTTTACAACAACATCTTTTTGCCTCCCCCCCCTTTTTTTTTTTAAAAATAAATGAGTATTCAGTTTTCTGTTGATAAACCCATAGATAAATGCCATGTCTGATATACTGATGTATTTAATAGGAAGAATAAGAGATTTAAGGTTTCATTGTCACCATAATGACAATAAGATCTGTACGTATCCAGAGCTTAAAAAAATCCTCCGAGTAAGATTATCAAAAGCAGTCTGTGGGGCACACAAGCATCACCTCCTTTGCTCACTGCTGCTTAAGTTCTATCACCTAAGGCTGTTTTTTCATCTCATCATTAAAATTCTATACACATAAAAAGCTAATGGTCTAATTCACATATGCTTTTCTGTGTTTCAGTATTTTTTCTTTAATTAGTTTCTGCCCAAAAGAAACTGGTTTATCGACATTTTTGTGAGGAATGAAAGAGAAAAGAATAGTACATTTTACTTTCTACAAAATGAATTGGCTTTTTTTGTGTAGAAAACACCAGATATTAAATACTTCACAAAACTTTGGAATTAAATTCTTTATGCGGCTGAAAAAATAGAAATTTGAACACAGGTTTGATTTAGAAATCATTACCCCACAAATATATTATTATTATTATTATTGATGGATCTGACCTACCAATTCTTTAAGTAGGGCAACACTTTATTCCTCCAAACTAGGGTTGCAGAAATTACAAAGAATCAAGCTCTTAGGATCCAAACCCTTTTGAATTGTGGAGGTTTTTTTCAATTTAATTTTTTTAAATTGTAAGCATGAATCCACTTCCTCATGTTTCTCCAAAGTTTACAACATAATCCTACGAAGGTTACTAATGATTAATTTGAAGTCCTGAACATATTCACATGTTTAGGGCATACTCGCTAATTTATGGCCACTTACAACCGGCTATGCAAACCCACTAAGCACACTGAAAACTATTACAAAATTCAGGTGAGATTACCAATGTGGAATTACATCTGGATCGCTAGGATAGAAAATATGGATTATAAGCAGCACAAGAAAGCTGTGAGAAAAGTTCTGTTTACTGGGAGAGATTTTCCGTGAGAATAGCCAGCCACGGACATTTTTCCGAGCAGAGTGAATACGTGTAGCTTCTGTAGCACATGTTCTCCTTCTCAACCTTAACCCACTATATGCTGCCTCACAGTCCAAGAGCTCCTTTTCTAAAGGAAATCTCAAATGGACAGGACCCACCCCCCTCGTTACGATGCAGGAGAAGACATCGCACTGAAGCTGGCTGGGGTAAACTCCCCAGCGATCTCCAGGGAGAGACCAGGTCTGCAGTAAGCCAAGCCTATCCGTTGCACCCTCTCCCACTGCCGACATACATTTTAAAATCCAGACACAGTACTGCTCTGACTGAAGCTGCTGTGGGAAGGAGCTATCCAGAAACCCCAGCTCAGACCTGCCGCTCTGCTCCTCACCCTCCTTCTTTTCTCAGGGCAGCAGCAGCTGTGCTGCCATGGCCAGGATGGCAGCTGCCCAGCTCAGCAGGCTAACAGCTGGCCCAGAAAGCTGCACCTGCCTAGCACTGCCGCCCAAATGCTACCTACTAAGTTACCAGCATCACTTCAAAGATTATTGTTTTGTTTGCAAATAGTAACAGCTAGACAAAAAGAGATGGCTCTCAGGAAAGCAGGAGAAGCCTTTTAAAGCCAGGATAATGCACACAATCACAGCTTCAGCCAGGCTGTCCGCAGCACGCAGCGGACTGAACACAGGTACTCATGTCAGAGAGTTCCCAGGCCACTACTGCTCAGAGGAAGCATCAATCACATAAAAGCAACAGCCCTTTGGTGAGTTTGGTTAGTCATGTCAACCTCTGCCAGCTACAAGGGCACATCTTGCTGTGAAGAAAGTCCTGCCTCAAATTAAGATTGCAAACATGGATTTTCATGAAACATCTTAAACTGAATAAAAGTTCAACATCTTCCTTAGCCTTAACATCATAATATTAACTCAAAACACAAGTCTTGTAGTTCAAATAGAAAAAAATATTTGAAATATCATATAGCAGAGTAGGGATCAAACATGTAAACATGGCCAGATGGTCTCTAATAAATTCATTTAGAACTCTGCATAAGCATTCAATACTTTCACCAAAGTTACACACCACAGTTAGCAACAATCACAAGATGTGATTTTTTAAACCACTTATACAGAAAGGATATAAACCTAGTAGTATCCTGGCTTTTCCATCTACCCTCCACACCAATTTTATTCTTAATCAAATACTGACTTCTTACTATTATAGCACATTCTGTAGGTTAGACCGCAAACCACTCTGGCCATGTGGATGTTCCGTCCAGGTGTTATCACCTGTCAGAAAACAGACACCGTGAGAATGAATAGTAGCCACTCTCTCATCCCAGACACTCCATAAATTAAAGCAACACTAAAAAACTGTGGAAAAGTACTTCAGTGACCCACTCTGGACCTTAAACAAAAGAAGAAGAGGGAGACAGAGGCCCCGAAATACAGGCAGTACTAGACAAATTATTCTATGAATTCCACTCTGCTGGATCATGCTTGGACATCACAGCCTTAAGACCTGAACTACGTCAGGAAAACTGCTCCCAAGTAGATTTTTAAAACATGAAAAGGTTTGTACATAACAAGATCACAATTACTTAAGAGCGTTACATCCCCAAGACTCTCTTTTTTGTTTCGGAGTCTTTTAACAGCACAAGATTTTTGAGCCCAACACGGACTTTTACAATTGAGCAGCAATCAGCACAAGGTGATATCTGATTACTTAGGGTCCTCAGAACTGTCTCAATATAAACAGTATTTACTTTCAAAATACATACGGGAAATGGATGAGATTAACACAACATGAAGAGAAGTAAAATGCAAGAGAAAATTTGCAAGAC
Source organism: Pandion haliaetus (assembly GCA_013401275.1). NCBI lineage: Eukaryota > Metazoa > Chordata > Aves > Accipitriformes > Pandionidae > Pandion > Pandion haliaetus. The sequence goes on from VYZV01011933.1 coordinate 17,622, forward strand.
AAAAGTTGAAAACGAAGAGAGTTACGAGGTGTAATTGGAAAGGAACTAATACCTAGGAGCAAGGACTGAAGGAATCTTGTCTGTGTGAAGATCATTATCTGTGACATAATAATCTGTGATAGATGGACTGCCATTACATTCATTAACTGTGACCCAAGAAAAATGAGGTTTATTGCACAATAATAGAGGATTAAGTGCTACATCTCAGGGCACTGATATTCTGACCCAGTTTATAATACTTTTTCAGTTTGTAGTCATCAATTTACATGTTCTTAAAAGAATGCTGATACTCTAAAAAGGATGATGACTTGAAGTCCACATTTCGTATACTATGAAGTTTAATTAACAAAAGCTGTTTGTTTTTTTTAATGCATATCATTAAACTTAAGTACTCTCACCTATGGGCACTTTTTTTTTTTAACCTTATAAAACTCCTTCCAAGTGAAGGCAAATTTACTAGCCTTTAGCTCATATATAACATTTTTATCTACTATATGGCTGCAACACTGCCATTTCAGCATATGGATTGAAGTGTACTCCCTGGACCAAGAGAACCAGAAGCAGGTATGCGTAACAAGAAGTGGCTACCCTTAAGGAAACCAGGAAGCATTCTGTAATTCCATTATGTAAACCGTACATAATTATGTTATTGCCAATCACTTCACAGATACCTTGGGAAACCTAGGAGACAAATACAGCTTACAAACAGGGAAGCTGTATTACCACCTCAAATCCACATTTTTCTTTAAAGTTTTCAAATTACAAAGTTAGCTAAGATCTTAAAATGTAGATTCTACAATGATACATATATTATCATTAACAGTTGCTATTGCATCTGCAGCCATGCCTGCAAGAATGTCTGTGTATGCATCTAAAGTTAGTGAGAGGCTGATGATACTCTAAATCGGAACCGTAACTACAGACTGATGGATTGTCAGTGCAATATTGTTCCATTTGGACAACTTTCTTGCTTGGTGTACTCCCTAAACCACAAAAATACATAGAAGAAAGGTTTCTTCCTAAGGTCAGGGTCCACAAAAAATGAGAAATTTACTACATATACTAGTGAATGCTATCTTTCTGTCAAGATACAGACAGCCCACAATATTTCACACTTCTGTGATCTGAGATTATCAATGTGCATGTTCTTAAAAATGTGTGTACATATGTATGTATACACACACACACAATTTTTAACACATTGTTCTATGCAAGAGTAATGCTGCATTCTGCTGCATTCCTTCTCCGACTCCTTTTTTCTCCAAAATCCAGTCAGGATTAAATCAATTGTAACATTGAACCAGAGGTTATCCATATTGTGATTAGGACCTTATCAATAACAAACTCTGGACTTTGGTCTTCACTGTCTTCTAAACTCAGCTGATACCAGCATCACTGACCTCCTTAGCATACTTCAAGACCTGATTTTATCCACACTCTGAAGGACTATGTGATTACAGCTTGACATGTTTTGCTTAGATAGAACTATTTGCATCAATTCTGTAAGACTGATTTATTGTGATTTACATGTGGTGGAGGGTGTGGGGAATAGAGGAAGGTTACAGTAGGCAGATCTCAGAAAACGGGGTCGGGGGGAAGAGACACAGACAACCCCCTCCCCTCCCCTCCGCCCCCAACAAATCTGAGACTTCTTTTCCTCAATTACAAAGGAAGGAAACGCAGGTTGGTAAGAGGTACATAAATACCTGAGAATTATGAACAGGTTCATCTTAATCTCTTTCAAAATTACTTCCAAGAATACCTCCTTTGCTGTGTGGTGCTTGTCTACAGTCAAGACTTGGAGTTTAGAATTCAATTTTAACTAGGGTCAATTCCTATAGTAACCTCAACACGCATTTGAAAACTTTCTCCAAATCCTAATTATGTCCTACCCAAAATGACCTCATGTTCTTTGCCATGTAGCAAGATCTTGTGTGACACTTAAATGAAGTGTTGTACTGACTAAATTTCACACCCATTCTTTCTTATATATAATGATGTATATTACACATTATTTATTTTCTCTTACAATGCAGTACTCGCTAGTACTTTTTCTAGACAGAAACTGTTCTAAAAAATATAGGTCTTCTCCACACTCTGGGAACTGAGAAGACAAAACATAAGTTACTATTTAGATGTGCAGGAATGAGCATCTCTTAAAACATAACAGAAGAAACCCAGTGACGGAAGGACTACATGCACACTTACCTGAAATCTGGCTCATTTAACTACACACACCACTACAGAAGAGCGTACAGATGACTTACCAATAACACAATAAAACAGTAATAAACAAAAATTTCCTCTGAGCGCTTCCCCACAAGTATTTTCAGTTAGCACAATGACACAGAATAGGAACTTATAATCAGCATCAGCTAATTTCTTATTTTGCAGAAGGTTGACTGGAAGTGTTTAATTCTTATTTTGATCCAGTAGCTCAAGACCAGCAAATGTACAAATTTAAATCAGCTGATCAGGGAAAGGAACATATAAATAGAAGAAGAAAAATGTTCTAAATTCTTCACTAGAACTCCTGAATTTAGTGCTTAAAAGGGCTCCTAAAATCAATTAAATTCTTATCCAACCTTCTAATGCTATAGGTATTGTGACTTTGAAGCATCTATAAACATGTCTTCTAATTCCATCCCAAATATCCTCCCAAACATGGATTTACTCACTTCAGGCACCCAAGATGGATTTCTTACATAAATCCCAGGGATGGAATTAATCTCATTAACTTCAAAAGTTAGTTATCTAACCTGAATTGCTCCTTTAGGTTCCCTATAGAGGCAGATTCAGCACATCTATTTAGATTGAAGATGAATCAGGTGAAGGTTTCCCTCTTTTTCTAGTGACTATAGAAGGAGTCCAAATGCAAGGCTCCTTAGCCTACACAAGGTAACTAAATCTAAGCAGGATGAACGCTATACCAGGCAGCAGAGTGCATACAGAATGGCAAGAGACCAAGCTGTAGCTCCACATTGCAGATCAGAGTTAGAGAGGCACTGCTGCTCCCTATGGCTGAGATCAGTATCCATTAACAGCATGAAAGTTACATTACAATGGGAAGACAATTTTCTCTTTTACAAATTACAGTGGCTGAAGCTGCAACAAAATGCATTTACTTTCTATTAATAATACTGCTGTCACTTTCCTAACCTTAAAAAGTGGTAAGTGGGCTGTTTACCTGTAGAAAGGTGCAGAATTTGCATGCCCATAAAACACCCTTTTGCCATATTCTTTGTTCATTCAGTTCTATAAACTACCGAATCCCACGAACAATCTGTCTCTCTTGAAAAAGCTCATTCATGAGTCTGTTGACAGGATTGCAACTTCTAAACACCATGTTCTTAACACAGTAGTGCCTCCCGCTCAGATAACCAGGCCAAGACATTATGTACAAACTTTGCATTGCTTAGGTACATTCTCTTTTAATAAGGGTATTATTAAGGTTTACTGCCACTTTATTACAGGTATTATTTTGAAAGAGTAACTAGAGTGGACATCAGTACTACATTAGAACACATCAAACAAGTAGTAGCATGGTGGCAGCCCCTGTTTTAGAATAGTGGTGTAAAATAAATAAATATGGTAAGGTTATGCATCTGTTTACCTTGTTCACAAGATGTGTGCAACCAAACTTTAACAAATGCCTATATTTAAAAGACAGCAAACACACATTACCTTTTCTACACCAATACAGAATTACTAAGAGTAGAATCATAGAATCATTTAGGTTGGAAAAGACCTTTAAGATCATCGAGTCCAACCATCAACCATACCCACTAAACTGTGTCCTGAAGTGCCACGTCTATGTGTTTTTGAATACCTCCAGGGATGGTGACT
>VYZV01011934.1:1091-13381 GCA_013401275.1 Pandion haliaetus
CCTAACTCTAAAAGAAATATCAGAATGGGTGGAATATGTATAATATGCGCTTGAGACTTTAAAATATATAATTTTATTTTACAGAAACATTGCTTGAAATTTTTCATTGCAAAAGCGGAAAGGAGAGATATTTACTCTTGCAGAATGAAGTGCTGATGTTAGAAGCACAGGCTCTCTGTGTGCAGCTAGAGAATATTCAATGCCTGTAGTAGACTTGGAGTTTCAGTACTTGGGGTCATTCCGTAGAGGCACTTACCCCATCCCCATAAGTTAACACTGAACTTAACATGCCGACTTCAGTTTCTGAAGTGTTGCAGTGTTAATACATGGTTCCACCACTCCTCTGCTTCCTCCCTGCCAAACCAGCACTGTAGCACTGGGCAAAGGTCCTCTCTGCGAAGAAACTACCTGCTGGTTTGTTTTACTTGGTGTTTATTGATGGAAATATAAAACCAAAGTGGTTTTGACCCCAAGTCTGTCAAAACATGTTAATTTTGCTATGTTAAACAAAGATGCAGAATCTTTACTCCTGCAAAATGTCATAGGAATCATCTTTCTTGCTGCTTTGTATTGCTACTGCTGAGGGTAAAATACTATCAAGAGCACATTCCCTAACTGTAGAATTCATACCCAGCTAATGAACTGTACCCTAAAATCTTACATTTGCATGTTTCTTATGTTTCCAGCATTAATTTCAAAGAAAACCAGAGGAAGGTAAACTGTATGTAGCTAATGGTACTTTTGAGTGTATAAAACTTGCTAAGTCATAGATCTTAGAGGTAAGATCAGTTTTGAATTAATGTGATGTAGAATTAGTGCAACACTGAAAACTGGAGAATATAAATAAACGAATTAATATATGTAAATGTCTTGGATTATTTCTTTCCATTTCTTTCCATTTTCTTTTTGCTTATGAAAGTTGTTTCAGTTTTCCAAGAATCTTCTCCACAGTGATGTTTACTCTTTTAAAGAATCTTTACAGGAGAACTAGGTTGAGCTTCTTTCAAAATACATGCCACCGATTGGAGCTTCTCTTGGCTTTCAACACTGTGCAGGATGACTTTTGCAGAAAAACAGGGAAAAGGTCTTGATAACTTTAAAATTTGTCCTTTATTTTCATTATGGACTACAGAGCTCTGACATTAGTAGGGTTTTAATTTTTCTGTTCTAATATAAGAAAACAAGAGTTGATACTAATAATTGTTACAGAATACAACACTGACTGAACTCAGAGAAAGAATCTATAGAGCCTACATCCAGAAATGGAGAGTTGTGTGATAATCATTCAAACATCTCAATGTAAATCTTGGAAGTGAGCTAGAGTGTGAAAATGGGCTGAAAGAGGCAGTTTGCTTCTGTGATCAGTGTAGGTGATTCTACATCTCTTGCATTGGTATAAATCAATATTAAAATAAGTTCACTATAAACACCAGAACAAGCTGGACCTGACAGAGTAGATGACTGGAAGAATCTGAAAGGAGAAATGTGGGGAATGACTTGGTTATCTTAGTCTGTAAGACAAGTAAATTTTTTTTAATACTTCTCTCCCTCCACTTTTGCCCTTTTTAATAAGGTCATTTGCATCACAGATTGCGCTGTGAAGTGAGAACCCTGAGCTTACGTCACTGAATGAAAGATGACCTGGTCCTCTGAAGTGACGTTCAGGTTGAAATAGGAGCAGGGGGCTTGAGTAATCTCTTAGGAAGCATCGTCAGAGCTAGAATTTGTGCAGTAATGGGAGAGAAGGAGGGGGAGAATGATGCTTCGTGAAAAAGGAGCAGAAAGTTAGGGCCGTAGGTTATTTGCGGGTCCTTCAGCCTGCACCTCTACTTCACAATAGGCAGGTGTGTCACTTGTGTCCCGTCCCAGCCCCCACTCCCGATAAGCTCACTGACACCTCGAGGACTCACCTGGGTGGTGTCAAGTTCCTCCTGGAACTGAAATTTCAGACTCCTCAGCAGGCTGTGGGCTAACAAGGACCACAACCAGCTGAAAATATCTATAGACATCTACGTTTTGTGCTTATATGAATAAGCAATGAAGCAAGCGGATAAGTTCAGTTTTTTCTGCCTCCTGGTGGTTGTTAGTGTTTTATTCAAGACTACAGAGGCATTTTCTGTGAGCGCCTCTGTAAGTTTATTCTATTTCAACAGCACTAGCAACAGGTCTGTGTCTGAGCAGTGCGAATGTGGCCTGTATGGATTAAATTCTCCTCTGCTGAGTGCTCAGGGGCTTGTGGGCATTCCTAAGTCTGCTAATCTTCAAGCCTGTGACACAAGCACCCAGTTCACTGTCACAAAACCACCGTGGATAGCACTGATTGAAAGAGGGAACTGCAGTTTTGCTGAAAAAATTAAGGTGGCAGCCAGAAGGGGTGCAACAGCAGCTGTGATCTACAATGCTCCGGACAAAGGCAAAGGCATCATCCTGATGTCGCATCTCGGTGAGTATCACAGCGTGAAGCGCTGAAACCTTATCATTTCTCTGAAGTTTGGTCCAGGACAGGCTATAAGGAAGCAGTTGTGTTTGTGGATGCTTTTTGCTTTAATCAAGAAGTTCAGTGGGAAAGAAAATGTATTATGCAATTTGAGTTTTGACTTCAGTGCTTAGTAAGAAACACTCTGCTGTTACGTTCTGAGCTTGGTACAGTGTAGCCAAACTGGTGGGTCTCTGAAGTAAGTACCATTTTTCACTTGTACAGCATGCAAATTATTTTAGACAGTGATGTAGAGAAACCCATAGTGTCTGCTTTGAAGGCACTAGTTTATTTTTCGAGGTTAGAGGAGACAAATGAGCCTACAAGTGTCTGCAGCATAGCTATATGCTTTGCAGATTACAAGCCAGACCTTGCTTTTTTTATTTTTCTTTCCCCTAAATTGTTCTAATCCTTTCTGAATAGTGGCTGATGTCAGCCTCTTCTGGGATTCCCTAATTCCTTAATGAAAGGTTAGACAAAAATGACTGTTATCACCCATTCTGGCCCTAATAGCTATGGATCCGTCATTAGGGAAGAACTGAGAGGCTAACCGTGATACTGCGTTGCTTGGCTTTTGTTTCTGTGTGTGTTCCTCTAGGTCAACCCGTCTAATAAGTGTTTTAGTACAAAGCATGTGTATATGTAGCTAATTCCGTGAAATATACTTCGATAGAGCTGCACTAGGAATCCTTCTGCTTAAGTCTTGCTTGTCTGATTCTGTGAGCAAACTGAGCAATTTTTAACCTGGAGATGAGCCAGCATTTTAGTGATCACATCCCCATGTTGGTTTGAGTTGCCACTTTAGGAAGTTTCTAGCCACGGAGCCCACACCTGGGCGGTTCACAGGAGTTAGCCAACACCAGGTGTTGAGCAGGCTGGCTCAAGAGTCTCAGTTATGCACCTGTAGGAGTGTCACAGGTGCCTTATGAACCTAACCGTCGTGTGAGGCTCAGCTCCAAAGAAAAAAAAAAAGCATCCCAAACAAGGTATTGCACAACCCAATAAAAAATGTGCTGTACAGCACTGGAAGTGCAGTGGCTTGTTGTACTACACAGCCAGCTTTGACTGTCCTGATATCATGATAGAGCAAGTGTTTGCAAACAGAGCTTAGGTGTTTTACTGGAAATGTGTAGCTGACAAACCAAAGCTTTTGTTCTACCTCTGGAGAAAGTGATTTAGACTTAAGTGGCCAGCATGTCAAGGTTCAGATTAACTTGCTTTTTTTATTTGGTTTTGGAGCGTGCCAGCTCATACTAGCACTGGGTGAATAAAGAAAGAATTGTACTGGCTTTATGGAGCTGCAAAATTGGTGCCAGCTGCGTTTCTTGCAAGCGGTGGTGGCCCCAGATGGCCCATGGTGGGAGCAGAGCTGCCAGTTCCCCCAGAGGTCAGCGGAGGAGAATGGGATGGAACCTTGTTTAGACATGCTGGGTAACTGGGATGTCACAAACCCAACAGTTAGACCAGACTCCAGAAATAAGATAATTATTTAGGATGAGCTCTGAAAGCAGACCCTAGTTTTTCACATTTTTTTTTCTAAAACTATCAAGATTTCTTGAATCTTGAAAGCAACAGATATATCACCCAAGAGCATATTTCATGAGACATGAACTTCCATCTTTCTTAATTTAATTAATTTCATTTTCTCAAAGACAAATTGTGATTTTTATAGGACTATTTCCTACAGTCGTCCGATAGGACTAAAGTGGATATTACGATCTGTTTGGTGGCAAAGAGGGTTTCTAAATCAGTGTAGCCGTCACATGTGTTAAAAACAGTGAGGGCGAAATACTTCAGTGAGATGAGCTCTTTGTGTAATCAGTATAGGAGAAGCATCTTCTCTCTGTATTTGTTTCCCTCAGTGCAAAGTGTGGAGCCATATGTTCTTTAGGTGAAACAGAAAAAACCTGGGAGAGGGGTGGTCATTGCAGCACAGTCCTTAGTGCAAAAGAGTGCTTGGAGTTTATTTATTTTTTTATAGTAAGGTTGTTCACAGGGCTGAGGAAGGAAATCTCCTATTTAGCTGGAATCTGCCAACGGTGGCATCACCCAGAGAGGTCTGAGGAGACGTGGGGATTAATCCTCTCTGCCATCTTGGGTAGGGGACCTTTGGAGATGAAATGCCCTGTTGGCAGAGCAGCGAGAGAAAAATCTGCCCTGCTGCTGTCAGCTATCTGCGAGCTCCGGATTAAACAAGGAGCAGCAGCCCCTGGGGTTATTGGCCGGTTGGGGCCAGTCCTGACATCTTCAGTCACCCGTCTGTATTGCTCTGCTACTGTGCAGGGCTATAGGAATCCCGTCACCTTGGTTATTTATTAGGCTGTGGGGCCTTGGCCGCTGTTTCAGAGAATCATAGAATACCAGGTTGGAGGGGGCCTCAAGGATCACCTGGTCCAACCCTTCTTGGCAAAAGCACGGTCTAGACAAGATGGCCCAGCACCCTGTCCAGCTGAATCTTAAAAGTGTTCGATATTGGGGAAAAGTGCTGTTGTTTCCTGCTGTCCTCCTCCCTTCCTGCTGTCTTTAACATAAAATCAATAGAGCTTTCTAGACAATCTTACAGAGCAATATTATGTATGTATTTCACATTGTAAACACCCGCTCACTCTTACAGCAATGACACAGTTTGTTCTGGGCAAAGTCCAGCTGGGCAGGAAACGGTAATTTAAAGTTGCTGGGAAGGAACAAAGAGAAAAAACTCCCCTCTTGGTGACTCCTCCCTCATCCTGGACGGCAGTTCCTTTTACCTGTCATCAGTTTTACCTGTTACTGGGTATTCGTTTGTTGTTACACACACACATGTACAATAAAACTGATATAATAGCTTTTACTATGAAAAATTTTAGAGGTCAAGATGTTAGAAACAATTTTCCCGTTCCTCTCTGATTACACAAACGACTGGTGGGAAAATGCTCTACTTTAATCCGAAAGATTTTCTGTAGGTGTTTGTGTCTTATTTGCATGAAGTCAGATTGATCCAATGGTACAGAGACTAAGCTTTTGCTAGAAGAAAAATGTCATTTTTCAGTAGTTACAGCACTTGATTTTCTCTGGAAAGGAAATGGAATATGCATCTGTAACAACATTTTTCCAGCGCCACTCCTTGAAACTGAAATGGAAATTCCAGGAATTATCAAGTTTTTGAAACCTAGCCAAATTTAAACAAGATTATTTTGGGGCTCCTTTTTTAGTAACAAATGCCAGACCACTGACTGTAGCTGAATAACTGTGCTCTGCAAAGTCACAAAGCAGCTGGCTTGGGCCCATGCCCTGTGAGCAGTGCTGGCATGGGTCAGTAGAGGGCTGTATCCTCTTGTCACTGTGATTATTTTTTTTTTTCCTTTTTTCCTGTTTGTTTACAAGAGAAAATAAGAGACTGGCGGTAGCATAAAAACAATAATAAAATTAAAACACCATTATTGCTGCCATTTGGATCCTAGTCCAATATAGCAGCTAAGCTAAAATATCAAGTGTGTTCTGAAAAGCTTTCTCCAAGGGATTTACTAAGACCCAGTGAAAGGGAACTATTAAAGCCTCCAAGACTCACGAAGAACAGTACCCTAGCAGAAAAGTACAACAGGAGCAAGCAGGTATCTGTCTGTCTGTACAATAGAAATAATTTGCAATCCTGACAATAATTGAAAAAAATTATTGTGGATCTCTGTTTCCTTCCAACTCATTTCCAGGATATTCTGTAGCCTCAAAGTCTAACTTTTATTACCGCAGAGGTATTTTGAGATAGGGTTTTATTAGCTGTTGGTGCAATACCTATTACAAACTTGTGGGCTAAATGCCTGACAGTGGAGTTTGGTTTTATCTTTTGGTTTGTAAGCTGGTATAAAATCTTTTCATGTTCTCCATCTTAACTCTCTAAAATATCATTGCTTATTTGATCTTCAGAGTCATGTCTGTTTTACAGTACTTTTTCAGTCATCTCCTCAGTTTACCACAGAAAAAGCCAGGCTCTCTGTCCGAGCTTTGAACAAACAGCCTGTGGGAAGAACTGCACGTGAAAACAAATGAACTTCCAAGAACATCCATGCAAAGCAGATGCCATGAACTTCCCTTTTCATTTTTTCCTTGCAAAGTAAGTGGCTCTGCTAACAGTGGTCCAGATGCCTCTGTGAAGACAGTGTAGTGTTCTCACAGTGTGGACTAAATTCCTCCGTTTACTGTCCGAGAAAATTTTCTAAGTGGCTTCTTGTCTTCGTGACATGCAGTGAGAGGTGTGGATGCAGGAAGGGTGAAGCACACACCCTTCACCAGTGGGAGCCGTCACTGCAAGGAGAGGCTGGGAGAGCTGCGGCGGGTGCATCTGGAGGAGGCTTGAGGGGTTCTCATCTATGTGTGCAAATTCCTGATGGAGCCAGGGAGGGTAAATACGATGGAGCCAGACTCCTCTCAGTGGTGCCCAGTGAAAGAAATAGAGGCAATGGACACAAAAAGAAATTACATAAGAAAAAACTTCTTCACTGTGAGGGTGCTTGAACAGTGTGGCAGGCTGCCCAGAGAGGTCGTATCCTTGGAGATACTCAAAACCCCACCGGACATGGCCCTGGGTAGCTGTCTCCAGCTGCCCTGCTCAGAGCTGGGTTGGACTGTCCGGTCTCCAGAGCAGACAGCCTTTTCCTTCCAGGAAGGGTCCCAAGCAGCCATAAAAATCCCTGCAGGCTGTGCTCACCTCCGGAGAGTGCAGGCTGCCAGGGAGCTGCGTTCAGGTCTGGGATTTTCCAGAGCCCCCAGAACATGGAGCCAGCAAAGCTGAGGACCTCACCACACTGGCATTTAGTATTTTTCTTTAGCTTCCAAGGTAATCAATGTGATGAGCACTGGGTTTATTTCAGGTGACTACATACTGCAACCCACTTGTTCATCCATAAACTTGGTGGTGAACATATACAGGGAGCCCAGAGTTTGTTTCCGTGAAAAAAACAGCAGCAGGTTTGTCCTGGGACCACATCATGGCTCTCTCACTAGCTTCCTCATTTAGCAAAGCTCAGGAGAGACTTTGCAAAACTTTAACTGCTAGAACCAGAAAAAAGAAGCCAACCTGCTGGCTAACTATTTCCCCTAAAAAGAGAAAGGTGGCCTCCTCTGTTTAACCTGCTGGAAACAAAGAACAAAAGAAATATTTGCATCTAATTGAGTCAGTCAATCTGGCTTCTTATTACAAGCATATAGTATACTACAGGACATGCACAGCTTTCCTCAATCACTTGTCAGTGTCACCTCTCTTATCAGTCAGGGCATTGTGGTTGAGGTTGTGTTAGTTGTTACAACCCCAAAAGAGAAAAAAAAAGTAATGGTGGAAGCCTGATGGTCGCCTGCAGGTATGAGTGAAATGAGTCCTCGGGGGATTGCAGAGTACACTGGTGAGGGTCAGCTCCTGGTGCCTCTTCTCACCCAGGCACCACTGTGAAACACTTCGGAAGGGTCGGTGAAAGCCAACGAGGCAAACCGCAAACTGCCTGAGTGTAACCGCCTGAGCAAGGAGCTCGGTGTAAATAGCTAAGAGGAAAATGCTCGAGACCAATTGAATTTAAATTCCGATCTCCTCGAAGGCTCCTGCAGTTCGGGGCACTGCTCAGGCTCAGGCCAAGACTCAGAGCTTGGAACCCAGCTGGATTTAAGCATTTCATGCATTGTCTCTCGCAGTGGTTTGGGACGGTCCCTCCCGGTGAAGACAGAGGGTGTGGTGGACACCTTTTCCTCCAGGAGCTCAGCACACTGACTCACACCAGCAAAGAGCTGGGTTCAGTTCCTTTTATCACCTGAGAGTTTTCAAACCCATTTTCTTGCTTCCTTGAAAAATCCCCGAGCTGCAGGCTGTGCTGGCATGCAATACACCTTTTGCAGTCATGGCACTGCAGGAAAGCAGAGCCGATTGCTGGCCCTACCCAGACCCGTGCACATGGAGAAGCAGGACAGCAGATGCTTGAAGTAAATAAATTGTTTTGTGAGCAAAACAACTAACAAAGCGGCATTTTTGTCCTAACACCTGTCCCCTGTGTCCCTGTACCCCCTCTGACTCCATGGGGGTAACGTTTTCCTCTTTTCCCCCTTCCTGTCCCTCTGATTTCACCTCTGTTCCCGCCACAACCTTGAGAGTCCTTTTGCTTCCTTGTTCCTCGAATTAATAAACCCCGCTGTCTCGCAGGTGGGCCTCTCCCTGGGCAAAGGCAGTCAGGAGCCAGCAGTCAGGTGGTTGCTGAACCTCAGGATCCTGCCCCTCCTGAGGGACCTGCAGGAACTGATGGGGGGGTTCTGTCCTCTAACCAGCTGCTGATGTTAAAAAACTTGTGGGAAACTTCTTGAATTTTCCAAGCTTTCGGCTGAGGCTGGCTGAAATTGGTCATCAGTGTAGGCAAGCAGGAAAGTTATCTGCAGGGAGGAGATGGGGAAGGAGGAGGGATGAGGACAGAAAGGAGAACTAGGTGATTGCATGCCTTGTTTCCTTTGAAAACCAACCCAAAAATGAGCCAACTTCAGATTTTGGAGGTGATCTAAACAGCAACTGATCAGAGGTTTTCAGAAGACATTTTGGACCCGAATTTCATTAAGTCTCTTTTGGGATCAGCCTTTTGTTTCCTTTAAAATTCTTAGTGCAATTTACCGTCCTGTCTACTTACCACCTAGTCCAGCTGGCTTTCTAACTAAGGATTCATACAGGGTTTTTGCAGAAAAAAAAGAAAAAAAAAATCTTAAACCTTACAAAATCAGTGGAAGTGTTTCCTTTGATTTCAGTGGACTCTAGACTGTGACTGTGCCATTTGCACATGGAAATGTTGCGTCAGCAGGTGTGCAATAAGCTATGCCACCTTTTTATAGCTGCATTTGTTACTAGCTCACTTAGAAATTAATCCTAAATATTGTAAAGTAGTTATTTTAGAAGTTATTTAGAAGATTTTTTTAATATGGGCCATCAGTTTGCTTGTAGTAGTCACTGTTTTCAGTTAAAATCTACTGCTGCTTTCCATGCAGTTTTCTGGATGGGTTGGTGGAGCCATAAAGGGATCACCTGCATCAAAGTGCGTTACCATATGCATCCCCCAGAAGAGTGAAAATGTTAATGAAAAAAAACACTGAAATACAAATCTTATTTGTACACAAATTGAAGGGATTTATCAATATTATTATTTGCTATGAATACGGTCCGTTTCATGCTTGGACAAGAGTTTGCAGGCAGTGGGCTGCCCTCTCCCCAGTGCTCTCCCAAGCTGTGGCTGTGAGCACCTTTGCATCAGTTGAGCAAAGATGCAAAAGGAACAGAGGAAAAACCATCTGTGGTTTACAATTTCTTCCGTCTCGGAGGGGGAGATGTTGAAAGAAGCACACGCTGGAAGGCACCACTGAGAAAAAACCACCATGCGAGTTCTCCGTCCTCTCGGGTGTGGAGGAGCACTGCCTCTAGCTCTTGACTTTGCAGTTCAGGCCTGTCATGCTTTGAAGTCACGTGCCAAAAAATAAATCTTGGAAAAAATGTATGTCCTAAACCAAATCGTTTAGTCTAGAGCTGATCTTTGGTTTAGACAGTTCCACAGCCCTCTCAGAAAGGAAGCGAGTGCTGACCGTTCCTGGCTGCGAGCCGCGACGGCTGCCTGGTTCTGGGTGGTCCTCGGGGAGCTCAGGCGATCCTGTAACCCCTCAAGCTGCCAGCTGGGTCCAAGAACCCAAACCCTACACCTCACACACCTTCCCAGAGAGCATTTTCTCCTTCCTGGTTTTACCATTTGCATGCTTTGCCCTGATGTTTGTTTCCTCCTTTCTGGGGTTCTGTCTCCGCTGGGGTGGCAGGTGCCCCTTGCAGCTTGTCAGCAGCTCTTGGGGGTGGAAGGAAGGAACGAGAGAGCCTGGCAAGTCCTTGGCCTGTTGAGGCTGTTGGCAAAGCTCCCACTGACATTATTGGGGTCACTGAATTTTGTCACAACTTATGTCCTCATTATGCTGATGTCCTAATTATGCAGTAAAAGCTGAGCTTTTGCAGTTGTGTGATCTTAAAAGCCCCTATTCAGAGCATTCCTGCCTTCAGCTCGCGGTTCTGCAAACAAGGATTTCAGGACCGGCTGGAGTCACTGCTAAGCTTTCCCTGCTGGATGTAGTGAGGGCTTGTCGCAGAGGCCTGAGCAGGTTTGATGGAGATAAAGTCAGAACTGAAACTAGGCACATTTGTACCTTGGATGACAAAGCTTCTCAGCGATGGGCTACTGATTTCTGTGAGTAGCTGCCATATGTGGCCCTGTAGTTTGTGCATATGCACAAATTCAGAAAGTGCAAACATTTTGACTTGGACTCACTTCTTCCTCAGAGGGCCAAGTGCCCATATGTTCTGCTCCTCAGGATGCATTCAGACTTCCAATCACTTGATGCTCCTCAGTTGGTCAACTGCATTACATGGAAAATCTTGGTCCCCAGGCTGGATGGAGGTTGCCCAACGCACTGCAGGAGAAGGAAACCACTGATTCAGTCCCCTGCTTGGAAACTCCACTGTCACTGAATAAAGACCATCACTGAATCAACAGGCCTCAGTAGCGTCGTGCTTCAGCTTCATGTGAAACCAAAACAGACCAAAAGTACATGTTGGCTGGCAAGTTCTGTCCTTTTTGTATGGGATTTTTTTTTCTTGTTCTTGTTTTAGTTTTTCAGAGGAATTGTAGATGCTTTTTTTTGTTCAAGGCTCCTTGTAGTCACCTGTGGGGAATGCTTTTGTCTTCACTTTAATTCGCTTGCATCTCCTAGATATTGCTTATTTCTATTTATCAATGAGCTTCCTTTGCAATGAAAGATGGAAAACATAATTTCATGAAATTGCAAGTGTCTTTGACAGGAGGAAGAGTGCATGCAAACTTTGGTCAGCGCATGAGCATCCATCCTTTTGTACCTCCTGCCCCTGCTGACAGTGTTTTACCCATATTCTCTGGGGTAGTAGAGGGCACATGCAGTGCTGTCACAACAATTGGTCCTGCTGTGCCAGAAATATGGAGAAACAATGTTTGCTTCCCTGGCACCGGGGACTCTTGTGCACATCTGGCTAGCTGAGAGAAAGTGTTTGGTGCCAGCGCACAGGGCAATCTGACACATTTTTTTTTCCACGTCCAGTGAACAGAGACCTGTAGGCTGGAGTTTCCGAGTTGTGTTAGAGCCAGACAAGCTCCTAGATTCATAGTGAAACTTAGCTGAAGCTGGCAACCTCCGTGTGTCTTCTGCATCTAGTCACAAGGGTCACCTCAGATTGTCCTGGAAGCTCCCAAGCCCCACAGGCAGGAGCAGGGGAAGTTTCCAGCCTCTTCACCACCTCGGGCCCGAGATTGTCCTCTTTCTAAAGAACCACAAGCTCCATTCTCATACCTTAATTTTTTTTTTCAGCTACTTTAAAAACTTGGTATGCTTTAGCCCACAGTATTGCCTACACTGGAGCAAGTGACCTGCCCAAGCTCCTTCCATTGCTGGTCACGGACACGAGCTGGTTTTGAATAAGGAAATGCAACATCTGTTGTCTTTAACTTGTGATTCAGGGTAACATTTGTTCATGGATTTTTTTTGTGTCCCATGACATTCAGTTCTGGGTTTCATTTTAGGGTGCTCCTTTTGCTTGATTTTTCCATTTTTATAAATTCTTCTCCTTTCCACTTCGTTGTTCAGTGGAGAAGGCCCAGAGACATAGAATCATAGAATCATTTAGGTTAGAGAAGACCTTTAAGATCATTGAGTCCAACCATCAACCATGCCCACTAAACTATGTCCTGAAGTGCCTTGTCTCCATGCTTTTTTAATACCTCCAAGGAAGGATGGTACTCAACCACTTCCCTGGGCAGCC
>VYZV01011937.1:7030-27073 GCA_013401275.1 Pandion haliaetus
GTGTCCAGAGAAGGGCAACGAAGCTGGTGAGGGGCCTGGAGCACAAGTCTGATGAGGAGCGGCTGAGGGAAGTGGGGTTGTTTAGCCTGGAGAAAAGGAGGCTGAGGGGAGACCTTATTGCTCTCTACAACTCCCTGAAAGGAGGTTGTAGTGAGGTGGGTGCTGGTCTCTTCTGTCAGGTGGCTGGTGACAGGATGAGAGGAAATGGCCTCAAGTTGCAGCAGGGGAGGATTAGATTGGATATTAGGAAAACTTTCTGTACTGAAAGGGTTGTCAGGCATTGGAACAGGCTGCCCAGGGAAGTGGTGGAGTCACCATCCCTGGAGGTATTCAAAAAGCCTGTAGACAAGGCACTTCAGGACATGGTTTAGTGGGCATGGTTGATGGTTGGACTTGATGATCTTAAAGGTCTTTTCCAATCTAAACGATTCTATGATTCTGTATTTCAAGGCTTTTGCTGTGGTTCAAATAGCACAAGAGAATGCGTTGTATGGAACACAAAGATACATTGCCACACTAATACAGCAGTCACTGAATATTTATGACTTCATAGCAATACATCTGCAGTATTTGTGGGAGTGTTTCTAACAGAAATGGGGGTTTTCCCAAGAGAACAGATAATTTCCTGAAAATGTTTAATCAACCCATTTAAAATTCTATTTTAATTAGCCTAAAGCTGTATGTGGGATACAAACTTGCAAGATTCTGTCATTATTTTAAAATCCCAACGCTGTCTTTTTGGCTTACTTTTATTTGTAATGGTTGTTGGCACAATAATTATTTGAAATTGGAAAAATAGTATGACCCTCAAGGCTCGTAAGTCTGAACATCAAATCTACTCCCCTCTTCCAAATTTGGGTGTCACATTAACATATAGTTAAGGAGCAACGTTTATTTATTTTTAAGAGTTTCTGATTATAAGTAGTTTTCAGTTTTTCCTAAGTAAAGTTTAAGTTTCTCTTAATACATGCAAAGGAGAGATTTAAACTCTCAGTAGTGTTGAGGGGAGGCTTGCTGTGAGCAATTCGGGTTCCTGAGCATGTCTGTGAATAATGTGCAACTAAGAGGTTAGTAAAGATTAAGATCTCTGTGGAGGCAGTTTTGGCTAACAGCATGTTTACCTGCGTTTTAAGAAGGCTTGTGCAAAGCTCAAATAATTAGGGTGGGGAAAGTCTATTTAAGCACCTACTTATCTGAAAGCTAAAATATTCTCTTATACCCACTGCAGGTTGCATACAAGATCTTTTTTTTCCTTTTTTGGGTATGAAATAGGGTAAGTCTTCTTGCATACTCCTGTATCGTCACGCGGTCACTTAAATTTTGGAGTATATCACTGTGGGAATGCAGGCCATTATACCTGTTAGCCATATTTACTCCTTTACTTCTGCTGTGTCAATGCAGTAGAGATTCTTTTGGGTTTGGTCTGGATATCACTTACCTTAGGCAACTTATTAAACAAAACACAATTTCCGTATAAACCTAATTCTTGTAATCACCTTAATGCATTAGTAAATAATTAGTACTGATTTACATAGTTTGACTTTAGAAATTAGCTTTATTATGAGCACAATTATTTAAACTAGTGATACGAGTACCATTATTATTCCTAGGAAAGAGAAAATTTATATACAAAGTTTATACAAAAATGTCTTACCAAAAAGTAAAAACTAAATTTTATGTATTGTAACATCATAACTTTTCATGATCTTCCTCTTTTGTGCATTAAGATCTACTTTGAAACAACTATCAAGCATTATGGAAACGATGAAATTAGTTTCAAAATAATTAATCAAAGCACTCAATATATCTTTATATAAATTCTCAGCTGACATCTTGAAAAAAAACCTGGCAAAGAAAAAAAATGTAAAATTCAGTGCTGACTTTACAAGAAATGCTTTAGTGATACTGGGCTTCTCCCAGAGTTGGCGCAGGTGAGAGATTCCAAGGCACGGAAGGGGCAGCGCTGATCACACAGCCATGTTGCAGCAGTATGCGCCGGAGCCTGAGGCTGTCAGGGCGCAGCTTGGAGACGCACGGGATGCCGAGCAGAGGAAACTCATGCACAGCCAGCTGAAGACTCGCACTGTAAGAAACAGTAAAAAATGCTTCTTACTCCACAGACTGGTCATGTTTGTTTAGACTAAGATCAAACTGTATATGTTGAAATGCGCATGAGAGAATCAAACCCACAGTCTACTCCTTCAGATCCACCAGCTGGATCTCAACTCCATTATTCTCTCCCCCCTTTGCATAAGGAAAATGTGATGATCTATGAGTGGGCACGAGAAACATTGCTAAGATGTTTGCACTGGAGTTGGAGGCTCGACTGTTTGGAGAGTCAGAATATTAGCAATAGAAATGTATTTTTTCAATGTTTTACCTGCAATTTTTTTTGTAATAAGCAAACACTCAAAAATCTCCCTGCAATTAGTCATAAAAAAAAAATAGTGGTCTGTCTTCAGACACACTTTTTTTTTTTTTTTTACAAGAAAGGTCCAGTCCTTCTAAGTGGTATACACAGTATTGTTGTGCACACCACTGAATGTATTTAATTACTTTTAGAAAGAACACTGGAATCTTAAAAAAAACCAAACACCAAAAAAACCCAAACCTTCATTGTGCTGGGTTTGTACTGAAAGCATAAACTTCAGACATGCAGTGAGTTTCTCAGAGGATTTTAGAACTTCACCTTAAATGCATGCTTTCCCGTGCATGTGGGTAAATGAACATTCCCTTTCCAACTCTGTTATTTTTCTGTTAATGTGAACTCCCTGAAAGTGGTGTAAAAGAGAGAAGAAAAAATCCAACCCATAAATCACCAAGGTTTTTTTAAATGTTGCCAGGGCCATGCAGCACTTGTGCCTCTACATGAACTCTTTCCTTTTCAAATACTAGTATAGTTAGTGCTATGGTATTATAAGACCTCTGAACCAATCTGAGGACAGGACACAGCAAGAAAGCTATGGCGAGGCCGTACTTTGCAGAAGAGGAGAACCTCGGAGTTTGCTGTAGATAATTCACAAACAGAATTGATTGAATGTGCTAGATAAATTGTATTTTGCAAGTTCTCCCACATCTAATTCACCTTCTCTCTCCCACATAATTTTCTAAAAGTGACAGAGATCACCTATTCTGATCCCAGGGGTAATTCCCCTTGAATGATTCACCTCACGTTAGCAATCTGCAATTTATAAGCACCTCTGCTATTACCACGTTTCTCATAATAGTCTTCTCCAGCTTCAGAGCTTTTAACCTTGTAGCTTTTTTTAATCCATTTGGTGTAGGTGACTTCAGCTCCACTCAAGGAAACAGCTCTGTTAGGAAAGCCCACGTAGGCGTTGAGCTGCCTCTTGAAGAAAGAGTGATACTTTTTCATTTTGGGGTCTTACGAGAACTTTGGAGGACGGGGGTCTGAACAAGTGACTTAGAGGATAAGCAGCAGCAGAGGAGGTAGCTATTGTTTTATGGTGTGGGCACTGTACTCCAGCAAGCAGGAGGGCAGTTGGCTCCAGAAATGAGACACAGAAACACAGCTCTTGCAAGGAGCAACTGCCCCCTCCTTTACATGAGAGAAGGGTGGCAGAAAAGGCCTCACTGAAGATTATCCATTTTCAGTGCCACAAAAATAATGCTACAACAGTATAACAACATGTCATTCCCCCTACTTGGAAAAGTTGGAGGGGCAAATTGAATCAAAGTAACTTAGCTAACAAAGCCTTTAAAATGACACGTCTTCAGGAATAAATTGCCTAATTTTGTTACTGTGAACAAGTATTATTTAATACCTTTTATAACTCTAACAATGCAAAATTACAAACACTACTCCTATCTAAAATGGTAAGCTTTAATTTTGAAACTTTCAGGTCCTAAACTCATCTAAAGGAAAGGAAACTGAGGAAGAAAATCTGACTTCATATACATGCTCTTACCTCTGTTAATTAGGCATCTGTTCCCTGTCGGTTGGGTTCCTAGTTGGAGACTAAAAAGAAAGAGATTCAATTACTGAAAGTCACGTATATCACTGATAAATTAGGCCAGTGCAGAACGTCTTTGGAAGTTGAGTAATTCACAAAATACACACCTAGGATGAATCACTTTTTATGTGTTTTAATTCAAATGTGATACAACACATGTCCCTGAGAGTAGGGGAGCAAGAGACATCCACAAAAATAGGCAGGTGTTGTGTGGGAGAATGCCATGAGGTGGTTTTTGTACAGATCTTATTTCTAACAGCATGACTGGTCTGTATTGGTGGCAATTAGGAGAGGCTGAGGGGTACATAGATGTTCAGTTGTCTTGGTGAACTCCTCAGTCAACAGTTTGTGCCCACGCCTCATGAAGACCTGATTTGGTGACAAATGGGCAGGAAACTGATTTTTGTTATTTTCTTGATTTTAAATTTGAGCATCATGTGGAGCTACAAAACATTTAAGAAACTAGAAATAAGCCAGGCTAAAGGTGTAGCTTCACAAGTCCAATGGACACTATTGTAAAATGCCAACAAATACGTATTTTCAAGACCAGAGGTCCCAATTGAAATGCATGCTGTTGAACTCATGAAAAAAAAAAAAAAAAAAAATCTTTTCTATGACTTCATAACTCTCCACGCATACAAAAGCTCGTATGTGCCTCAGGATCCCAAGTTATTTCAACTTTGCTAACTGGGTTGAGTAAAGAGGTTTGAGTTCCCATGGATCCAAATGTCAAAATTAGGGTCTGTCTTTGTTCATCTTCCTATTGACCTATCGGAGACAATGGAAATTGGTTAACGTGCTCGAAATTAAGTGCTGTTTTTTAGTTTTCAGGGAACTCTACTGCAAGCTGGAGTGGCATCAACTGATGAATAAGCAATCTGTTAGCAACTTGGACTAAAAACAAGGGACTGATGGGGGTTGAGGACTGAAGCCAGACATTTAGGGTAGCAAATGTAATCAATAACCTGCCAGTTTGTGAAGGTGCATAGTGCTGAGGAAGCGATTTGGTCTCTGGCAGCTGGTTGAGCAAACTTAATCAAACCAGACCTGCTTTACTGTCATAGGCATCTACAAGTCTGGAAATCAAAATCTGGAAGAAGAAATTCTGTGGAGGATGCCTTTACTGCAGTGGATGACCTGGCTCTTTACAGTGCCTTACAGTATTGGGTCAGTATTAAACAGTCTATAGCAGCAGCCAGTAAAGGTGTCCTTCTTGGATATGAAAGACACTTTCAGTGTAAGTACCTACGAATTTAACAGCTAAGAAATAAATGGTTTCTGTTGAGTTCCCTGTGGAAAAAGCTTTTGCTCCTCCCACAGCAGGCCACCTACCTTGCCAGTCTTGCCGAGGATCCCCAGTCTGGAACAGATGCAAAGACTGAATTGCTCATTTGCCCTATGGGTATATTTGTCACTGGAGGACCACTAAGCATCTGCCATGTTTCCCAAGACCTACCTTCATTTAAAACTATTATGTAAGTTGCTGGCATTGAAATAATAACAACAACAATAATAAAAAAGTCAAGCTTAACATTTGCTTAATGCAGCATTGGTCTTCTGAAGTCCATGTGAGTTACAGTTTTCTTCTGTGGCCTCTATCTTGCTCATTACTTAGCCATGAAGCAGCGACACCTACTACTCAGTTCTTGCTGCTACACCCGGAGTGGAGAACAGAGTATCCTGACCAGAGTCATTCCTGGTTTTGATGAGGAATCTTATACTATACTAGCTGTATCCCTAAAGACCAAGTTCAAGGTTCTACAGAGATTAGCTATGAGGGGATAACTAACTACAAGCAATTCAAACCATCTTATGTAGCTTCTGCAGTCTTGCACTTATTTTTAGATGCTGGATGACTAAATCTGTGGGATGTGGCACATAAGGTGCCATCATGTAACTGCCATAGAAGGCAGATTTTGAAATCTCATTTTCAGAAACAGCTAAATGAGATTCACATAGGGAATTCAAATGTCCAAACATGTAGATAGGCATCATATATGTTTTTTAAAAATTCCTATGTGCTAGAAAGTATGGACATGGAATATATGTGAAAGCTGAATTATCTTTTAAGACTTTAAAGGCAACTGGTCTAGTCATCCTTACATAAATGTTGTCTAAGCTGCTGACCTTCATTCTGTTAGTGGACACGCACAAACCCAAGACTCTCGAGCCTTATCTTATGCTTAAAATATAGGCAAGGAATCGGTTACTGCAGAGAAAGCTGAGGTCTAACCATAGTTGTATGCTCATGCGCTGCAGGCCCCCACAGCAGCAGCATGCATCCACCTTAGTGTGAGAGCACCCCACATCTACTCGCTGTGGGCGCGTCCTGGCTGTCCTCATTTGGTAATGTCTCCCAGAGGAGACCTATGGCTGAGGGCTTCGAATGCCAAGACTACCGCATCAGTTCAACTGTTTCAATTCTGTTGTTCTCTCCATTCTTCCTTGTCTCCTACGCTGTAGTATTTCATGACTGGCAAGTCAGCTTTCCAAATAGTGTATGAGCCTTGCTTATAGATAAAGATTCCCATTGGCAAATAGGCTCCTTCTAGTTCAGTACTTTGGTGGTGTCAGGAAAGATGCCAAGGAAAACCTTAAATACCTTAAAAAAATCCAGGCCAGTCAGATTTCAAAATGGAGCTTTTGTCCCCAGATCATTTATGTATTTCCATGAAATTTTATTAAAGGTACTTGTTGTTGTTGTTCTGGTGGCTAACATCTTACTTCCCATCTTGGAAAAAAGATAAGATATTACCAATGTCTATGGGCAAGACCATATGTATAGTGGATAGTAATCAAGATAAATGCTTGTCTGCGCCTGTACTTTCTGCAAATGAACAGTCTACATGCTTAGTCTTTATTTAGTTGTTCTTAAAATCGGTTTTTGTAGATATTTCACTCCAAGAGTGACAGAACTTTTTGCTTTGCAGTTGATTTTTTTAGCCAGTCCTATATTAAACAGTTGCAAAAGGAGATGTGAACTTTGAGATAACATTTGATGCTATAATGGAAGACTGAACTCTTATTAATAACTTTCATTCATTACAGTGGAAGCAAGATCAAACTTATCAAGAAACTAAAAATTATGTTCCATACTAATTTATAGGAGATATTTTCTTTTCTCATTAAAATAAAATAAAATTCCTTTTCTAAGAGGCTGCTGCTGCTGTGATCTCTTTAAATCCTCAATCAAGTCTTCAAAACCCATCTGTGAAAAAGACTATCCAAACCCTCATTTCAAACATGGAATCGGGGTAGGGAGCCCCATGTTTTTAGAGGTACAGATGGAGAGTCTGCATACAGATGTTTAATGAATTCTAGTTTTTACAAGTCTGACAACTGCTAACATTCATACATACCGCTTTATTAAATGGCATGTGGAACAAAAAGTCTCTAAAATGAATGCTCTCTGGTCTGCTTTCCTTAGGAACTGCAAAAGAGAAAAGAACGTGATTGTCATTTTTGTTTCAGGCAATTATTTATGTCTGGACTTAGGTATTGGTCTTCTGAGATCTTTCTTTACTCGTGATCGTTACCTGAGTTACTGGATAATTTCACAAAATTTACAATGCTGGTGTTGATACTACATTTCTGCTGGTATGATTCAATAACTGAACTCTGGAGAGAAAAGACAGCTACAGAGGCAGGACTGATGTGGTCTTAAAAGAAAACCCTACAGACAAACACTTTGCAGGAATCACCCTCATGTCATCATGAGCTTTGCCTTGCCTATAGACAACAGATTTCAGGAACAAATGCAGTGATCTCAGGCTCTGAGTGCCTCTTGAAGGCATATGGACTGAGCCTGTTCATGAGCTCAGGATGCTGCACCCCTACCAACCACAGAGGACATTAAAGCTGAAATATAAATAGTCTGGACTGCCACTGGGCCAGCAACAATTTCCCTTAATTACAGTTATCTCACAAGTCCACATAAATACAACACCATCTAGCAGAATAATGAAAGCAGTACTGTGATTATTTTTCTCTCATGCAGTAAGGAAATAACACATTTAGGTGATAATTTTAAATAGTGATACACAAATGGTACTAAGTCCAACGTGAAAAAGAAAGACTAAATTTCCTTTCCAAGAACACATACGTACTGAAGTTTGCAGAAATCATAGACCTAAAGTCGATACTACCTAATACAACCTTTTCATAACAAGAGAAAATAATTTGCAGCAAATGCAGGTGATTTATACCACTGCAAATGACATTCAATCACAAAGGGGAAAAAAAAAAGCATCTTAAATGGCCAATGGTACAGCTTTTATTAATGACTCACAATACTAAACTGCTGTAGCAATGGAAAGTGAGTTCATCAAGAATCTGCAAGTGCAAAATTGATAGCTAATTTACACATAAAATATTGAAGTCATCAAGTAAATTGTCCTAAAGACATCATCTACCCTAATTGTGATGAAGCAGTAGGAAATGGGCTACAAAAAAGCTGAGCCACAAAGACTTGCTAAATTTGCTGCCCCATTAACTCTCAGTGAGCTCATCTTTGGGATGAAATCTGACCCTGCTGAAGGCCTGATTACACTAAAATAACTAAAGTGTGGTCAGATACAGAAACTACTCATTACAAATTCAATGCCCGATCTAAAAGTCTGCTTATGCTTTGGATCAGACCTTTACAGCATACTTACAGTTCAAGGCTTCAGCGTTCTGAAAGGCAGAGAAAGTGCAACTTACCACTCAGATTTCCTTTTTCCAGTCTGTTTCTGATAGCGGTGTCTCTAAGGTGGTGCACTTTTTCCTTTAAGTAAAAAAACAAGCATAAAACCAGCAGCAGAAACCAGTAACAGAAGTTTACTATAGAGATAATGAATAACGATAAAAAGCTGCATTCTTCAACGTTCCGAACACCAAGCTTCTCTCTCTCCAGAAAAATAATCTAAAAAGACTGACAAATGTCTATGATGCACTATAAGTAGATGATAATTTCAACATTTATACCTAGGAGTCTTGTGGAGTTTTTCCTATCAGTCAGTTATATTGATTCTGGCAATAGATTACAGAGGCTTGGGAGTTTATTTTTCGCTTGGGACAAGCAATTTTTCTCAAAAATCCCACTGAAGACTAGACAGCTGCAGTGATACCATGAAGTAAATGCATCGTGTTCATGTTGGGGTAACAGTGAAAGATTTTCTGTGGTACAAAACCAAAGAAAAGTCGCACATGCAATGCAAGGTATAAACCACCACTAGAAAGTAGCTTTTTCCCTGAAGCAGTGAAAACAGGCCAGGCAAATCCTCCTTGAAATACAGGCTTACGACTTAGTGCTGCTCTCTCTGCACAGATTACATACCATCTTCCTCCACAAGTAATTCCCCTGACTGATAAAGCAATACCAGCAATTCCCCAGTCTTGGCCGCAGACAGATTCAGGAAGGGGCATCCACCGCGCTCTCGCAGTGCTGCCGAACAGCTAGTGCTGTGCTGCTGGTGCCCAGCCTGGGAACCGGGCTCCTAAACCCTTCTGAGCCCTTGCACTTTTGCTATGAAGTGTTCCACTGTGATGAGAAAGCTCATACTATTTCTTCAACAAATGCAAACACAAGGAGCGTTTAATCTCTTCTCGAGCATCTGATAGCTCTCCCACTCTGTAGAATAGCAGACTAGCTTTGGTTTTCCTCTTCCTACTAAATGCACTTAAAGGGCAACAGGAAAATATTTTTGTTAATGCATGACCTCATAACCTCTTCCTCTAGCTGTCTTGTTAGAAGTAATTAACAAACCTCCTCACCGTGCCTTTCTCCTTAGCTTTGATGCTGTTCTTTCAGTGACTCAGTGTGTGAATTTTGTAAATCCTGGTTTTGCGCACCTCAGTTAGTTTGTGTACTGCTAACAATTGTGAATTTCACTAAGCAGATTCAGCACTTTCTCATAGGCATAAAGCCTGATGTAAGTCAACATATATTAACAACATATGCTTGATATAGTTATGTTTCTGTTAGCTGACACCGTTCAATAGAGCATTTGGTTTGTTCAGCTGTAGAAGGTTTGTGTTTGTGGTTCCATAAAAGATGCATAGACCTAAGCATCGCCTAGCATTCAGGACAAAAGGCTTAAAAGATGAACATATTTAACTCAGGATTTTAACCAAATGCAACAGCACCTGAAGTTAGGCAAAATAAATTCAGGAAGCCTCTCACGTAATCAAACAACAGTGGAAATGGGTATCTAGAAGATTCAGAACCACAAGCCGCAAGTTCCTTGGGAGCTGATAGGCACATAAATCCTGACTCTTATTTTTGACCTCACGCGTAGGAGCCAAAATATAAGTTTGGTTTTGGAACTTCTGATCAAGGTTCCCGTCAAGAAACATACATTTCAGACTTATACCTGTTGAGTGGACTGTAGTTTCTGTTTTTCATTCTTCCACTGCTTAAATCTCTCAAGGGCTTCATCCACAGAAATTGCTCCCTTTTTCACCTGTTCCTGCAAGTGGATGAGTTCTCCCTGTTCAGCAGGGATGTTGTGTTTCACAGTGCTATCAGTACCGGTGTCACTGTGGCCTCTGGGTGCTGCTACAAAACGTAGAAAGATAAAGGTAGAAAATATTATTAACCCATTTCATTCCTTTCCCTTTATGATGCAAACACCTTTTTCAACAAAGGCATGCAAGCAGTGATCTTTATAATCTGACGTCAATAAAAACACGCCAACTTTAGGGTGTCTTCGCCCTCCCTTTTCTTCTTTCTGTTTGTTGTTTTTCTTTCAATGAGAGAAATGCAACAAATCTCTTTGGCAGCAGAGCAGCATCCTAAGCATTTCAATTCATTACTATTGCCCTGATCCATGGATTCTCCATTAGTGTCAGTTCATACAAGAATTTCCTTCTAGCGCTAAACCTATAGTACTGACATGTTAAAGGAAATTGTTGCTATGTTAAGACAAAAAATATCCACAGTGCCTTTTTTTTTTTTTCCCTTTCCTTCCCTAACTTCGCACATTACATTTCTCAAAAGCTGGGGCTGAAATTTAGTCAGAAAGCATTTTTAAATTTCCCATGATTTCCTCCCCCCAAATTATTAAATACATTGCAGTGACAAGAAAACATTACAACCTAGTCCTCCTAGAGATTACGATACAGGTGCACAACTGAAGGGAAATGGCAGGGAGACGTGTGTTACCAGATTCACAGCTTGGTCCAGGGAGGTATAGCACCACGGCGTATCGCCAGGATACTGATACTGAAATGGCCGATCCAGAACACATGAACAGCCACGAAACAGGGCTCTCCTAGCCCTGTATGAGGCTGTTGCAAAAGTGCCATAAAGCACCTGTTTCACTGCACAGAGAATGCAGCCAGGATAAAAGTTTAAAGCACAAGTATGATTTGGGTCAGTTTTCTTCTGCTGTGTTATGCACCAGTATCTTTAAGTGAGAAAGGACTGTGCAAAGGGAAGTATACTAAGGAAGTGAAAAAAAACAGCTACCGTGGCTTCTCCCAGTCCCTCCTTTTGATCATACTTGCACATATTAGGCATGAATCTCTACTCTTTTGCATCTCAGCTAATTGTTTCTATTTTGACAGAATAATGACCCTAAAATGCCTTGCATCTGATAAGATTATTTGGAGATCAGACCTGTTTAGGTAAAACTGCATTCTTCATATCATCAAAAGGGGTGTGTGTGGGGGTGTGTGTGTGCACGTGTGCATGTGTGTGTGTGTGTATTTCCTCAGACCCATAAAAACTACTCTGTTTTTATCACAGAATGGTTTGGGTTGGAAGGGACCTTTTAAGGTCATCTAGCCCAACTCCCCGCCCTGCAATGAGCAGGGACATCTTCAACTAGATCAGGTTGCTCAAAGCCCCATCTGACCTGACCATGAATGTTTCCAGGGATGGGGCATCTACCACTTCTCCGGGCAACCTGTTCCAGTGTTTCA
Organism: Pandion haliaetus; assembly: GCA_013401275.1. Taxonomy (NCBI): domain Eukaryota; kingdom Metazoa; phylum Chordata; class Aves; order Accipitriformes; family Pandionidae; genus Pandion; species Pandion haliaetus. The sequence continues at coordinate 18,910 of VYZV01011937.1, forward strand.
CCATCCTCATTATAAAAAATTTCTTCCTTATATCTAATCTAAATCTACCCTCTTTTAGTTTAAAACCATTACCCCTTGTCCTATCGCAACAGGCCCTACCAAAAAGTTTGTCCCCGTCTTTCTTATAGGCCCCCCCTAAGTACTGGAAGGCTGCAATAAGGTCTCCCCGGAGCCTTCTCTTCTCCAGGCTGAGCAACCCCAAATCTCTCAGCCTGTCCTCACAGGAGAGGTGTTCCATCCCTCTGATCAATTTTGTGGCCCTCCTCTGGACCACTCCAGCAGGTCCACGTCTTTCCTGTGCTGAGGACCCCAGAGCCGAATGCAGTATTCCAGGTGGGGTCTCACCAGCATGGAGCAGAGGGCCAGAATCACCTCCCTCCACCTGGTGACCACACTTCTTTTGATGCAGCCCAGGAAACGGTTGGCTTTCTGGGCTGCGAGTGCACATTGCCGGCTCATGTCCAGCTTTTCCATCCGCCAGTACCCCCAAGCCCTTTTCCTCAGGGTTGCTCTCAATCCCTCACTCCCCCAGTCTGTGTTGATAACGGAGGTTGCCCTGACCCTGGTGCAAGACCTAGTACGGACCCCTGAGGTACACCACTTGTCACCAACCTCCATCTGGACATTGAGCCATTGACCGCTACTTTCTGGATGCGACCATCCAACCAGTTCCTCATCCACCAAACAGTCCACCCATCAAATCCATATCTCTCCGATGTAGAGAGAAGGTTGTTGTGGGGGACAATGTGAAAGGCATTACAGAAGTCCAGATAGATGACATCTGTAGCTCTTCCCTTGTCCACTGATGTAGTCACTCCATCATAGAAGGCCACTAGGTTGGTTTGCAAAGGTATGCTACCAATATTCCAACACAGTAAGACCTAGAAGATCCTGTATTCTTTTCCTAAGTGGTTTAGCATTCATAAAAAGTAACGTCAGTAGCAAGGAGACTGCAGTTCCCCACTGCAGGAATAAATAGGTGATTACGTGCTGCTCTGTATGCTTCAATCCTGTCCTGCTACTTGTTAACAGAAGAGGGAAGAAAAATCTTCACTCAGTGTTCATTCATTTTGTACATAATATTGTTAATTATTTTAGGGTAGCATTAATGGAGTTTATGGTAGCAACATTTTGATGTGCTACAACTCAAACAATTGGACTGCCACAAATAATTCATTTTACATAAATCTTGGGGTACCCAGGAAAGAACTGTTGCTCCCCATACTGCTGCCTTTCCATGGCTGGAATTAGTGCACAGCTGAGCCCTCCTGTCCTTTCTTTTCTTGGTTTTAATCACAATGGAGAAAGGAAACAGCAAAGTGTAAAGTAACTCTGACTCTACAAATCTTTCCCACAAGACTGTAAGTTTTCTTTTTCTTTCTTTAATCTGTTCTCTTAATGCTCCAATACCATTAAGGATATAAATCACATATGTGAAAATAGATGATAAATCAGTCAAAAACAAGTCACAGCAAATCTCTACTAGTTCCACTGAAAAGCATCAAGGCAGTTAAAGAGCTAAATTAAATTCTGTACCGGGCTTCCTGGCATTGCAGTACATCCTGTTGTTGTCACTGGGCACTCGAGTGGCCTTTTGCTGAAACACTACAACAAAATCAAGAACATAAGGAAGTTGGTGAAAAATGGCAATAAAAAAACATCACACATTCTGAATGAAGGAAGAAGGCTCATGGAAGCAGGCTGGAATAAATTTCTTGTTCTAGCCTAGGAGTACTTCTCAACCCACTTGTCAGTCTAATGTTAATTACTTGAAAAATTGTTCTCTGGCACAGAATGGCAGGATTACCGAAATTACAGATATCATGACAAGAAGCTTTGAAGAAAATAAAATAGACTTATCACATTAACATATTACTTGTTTAGAAAAAACAGCTAGATCTCCAAGTTCTTCACATGGTACAGATGCTTACTGTAGCCTGCTTCTTATTTTATGGGGAAAGCTAAGGCAGAAAACCACAATAGTGCCAGGTGAGAATAATGACACTGCTTAAGAAAGAGTATGTATATATTTTTGTCTACTTTACTCAAGCATTAGGAATGGCAAAGCACGATCAGTTATTCCATTAGTGTAGTCCCATCATCCCTATTCCTGTGAGGTGCTGATAGTACAGCCAGCCTGGATACACCCTGAAATGCTGCAGTCAAACTTTTGCTGGCAGCATACGTAAAACCCAGCAGGTGGGAATTGCTTGGTTTCTGACTTAGCTACTGCCATACAGGCTTTCCCTCTTAAGTCTCAGTTCCGATTTTAGCTACCAAAAAAAAAAAAAGATAATCTAGACTAATTCCTTCCCACGAAGTAATCTTTCTGACATCACTGCAATAGAGCAAATGTGCCAGTTCAAGGGAGCAAATATTTTCTTGGGGACCACAGCCCAGTACAAGGGAGCTCTGCTCAAGTGGCAGAACTGGCACGCTCTGCATGGTACCCCGGAGTCCTGGCTTCTTGCTCCTGCTGACCAGGGAAACCCAATGGACCTTGGTTTGCTCTTTGCCTGCCTGCTCAGGCTGCCTTGTATGATGCATCCACTTCTCTCAGGGAAACTTGTAAAACGGATGATCAAGACCACTGTGACATCTAAACTCTGCACATGCTACGTGCGGAGGTGAGGAAGGAGCAATTCCTAAGGGTGTATTTTCTACACTGCAGAATAAAGTCTTTATGCCAAGTCCTGAGTAGGCTTGTATGGAAGGTGATGATGAATGAAAACAGCTGAGGACTTGATGTTCCTTAAAACGTTCTCAGGCTAAATGGAGAGTAAAAGAACTATATAGGCAGCACAATCTGCCGATGTTATGTCCCTAGCTTCAGCCTAACGCTGATAGATTTTAACTTTTGTAATACTCTTCTCCGTAATTCTCAAAGAATCCTGCTAAATATGGTTGCAGAGTTTTCTTCTATACTTGAAATAGTATCCTCTTTTTAAAGAAGAAATTAAAGTAACCAGAACACAGAGGTAATGCAGGCAGCCTGAATTTTACTGCATAAAGAAGAGAAGGGATATAGTCAACAATGTCCCTGATTGGAAAGCACTTTAATTGATAGGCTTTGAAATTTCTGCTGAGTTCTGCAGTGCTGGAGTAATCAGAAATGGAATTACTCCTCCAGTCCAAAATAAAATTGTTAAAACCGCTTTACATGCTGCATCTTGCTGAAATGATTTTAGCTGGCAGCAAGTATTCAGTGTGGGTGAGGTCAATGAAAACAAATTCCTGTTTCTGGAATGCCTGGAAAGATGTATGCGCACGCCACTGTACAACTGCCACAGGTTTAGGGAAGACTCCAGCAATTTACTCTTTCATTCCCACATTCTAATTACTTATGAACTGCTCGAATACAGCAGTGGAATGAAAGAAACGGGTAATCTTGCCCAGGGATATATTCCATTATTTCTTATGGAAGATGAAGTGAATATTCCTTCGGTCTATGATCAGAAATAGAGTCCTTTTGAATTTTTAATCACATTCTGACGGGCTAAAGTACCCATAGATGCTTGTAGGTCAAAAATCTACAAATTAAACGTCCCAACCTGATATATGCTATACAATTTTTGTCTGCCATGGATCTTTTCTTCTCTCTCAGTTTCTCAGAATTAAAGAAGGCTGAGAGAACTAATAACTAATTCCACTTTATTCCTTCTCCTCTCTTCAGTTGCTACAGGACACAGATGAATTTCCCTGCACACCCTAAATAACATTTTTATGTCTTAGGTAGTAAGATTGCTTTTTCGGAATGTAATGTAACGTCAATATTTCTCCAGGAAAGCAAACACAGAGAGTAAGAGACTACTGCAATATTTTCTAGTAGGACATGAAACCAGAAAACAACATTTTAAAAGTGTGACAAAACACATATTTTGTGGCAAATATGCAGAACTCTGGGAAAATCCCTAACAGAAGGCTTGGAAAATGAGTGGGATCCAAGGAACTCTGAATTGCCTTTTTTATCTCGATCAGACTAGCTACAGATGTTGTTTCAGGCTGTCTGCACATGCAGGTAAACAATGTTATGAGGCTTGAAATGTTGTTAATATTTTCATGGTTATCACCACAAATAGAAGGGCTAGGAGCATTTTATAGTCACACACTGTGCAAGAAACTGTGATGAGTATAAAGCGTCTAGAAAGAGAGAATGAAATTTTTTACAATAGCTGCAGGTTGACAAAAAGAACAGGAATTTGATTTTCAGAATTAATTGAGGTTCTAACACAAAGCCAGAATGGTCAGGAATCATAGATGCACTATGACATTTCAAAAATTGCTTAGGGATAGGCCAGGAAGAAGTGATATAATTAGAAACACAGGGAATCAAAATCTGGAAAGAGTTACATTATGACCGAGGACAACTCATATCAGTTAAGAGGCAATGATCAGTTACATTTTGCTTTACCAACCTAGACTATGAGGGATGTTGGCTAATTTGCTGTATTAGCAACATTACTTCTAAAAATCAAACAATGGTTTGCCACTATACATTAGCGATTCAAATAAAGCTAGATCAATGAACCTACCCTCTGGAAGAATATGTGAACTAATCATACCTAATACTTACCTACTTACTCAACACTTTCAGCAGAGCAAACACACAGGAGAAAGACACAGTGAAAAAAAAAAAAAATTCAGTAAATATCCCTAATTTGAATTCAGTTTGCTTACGGAAATTCAAAATTCATTTATTCATCAGCTTCATTGAGCTGATCTTCCAAACCAAATTATCTATCACCATAACTGTTTCATTTAGGAAACATTCAAAATTAAAATCCAGGGGAACAAAATCTTTACAGAAACACAAGGCTAAGTGATAATGCAAATTAATTAATACACTGGGGTCCCGCTTATTAACACATCTCAACTCAGTTGCAAATTACAGTGAGTTTATAAGCTTCCTTCTTGTTCTTAGTTTTTTTGCTTCACTCATTTTAGAATTGTCATGCAAATAACTCATGATTAATGAAAGAATGGAGAAGGAGGGGTGAATTGCTAGTTGGGATATGTTGCAGGGAAAGACTCCTATTTTTGCCTGCTCCATTTTTTTTCCCATTATTTAAACATTTTAACATTTAAACTGTGTATGCGCAGTACCTGGGCAAATAAAACTTGCAAGTTCTTTTTCTGGTAGGGATTAGGTTGTAAATTAGATGTAGCACAGCAAGGGATGACAAATACACAAAGAATACTAAGAAAGGAATATAGTAGAATCATGCTTATTATTCAGGAGATGAGAACTCTGCAGATGTTTGTTCACATCTTTTTAGATCTCATTTTCCTTTTGTCTGTTTGCTAACACACGGAGCATCACTCAGCATGAGGACTAGACAGAGGTCATCAATGCAATGCTAACCAATAAGTTTTGTGAGAAATGATTAAGGACCACTCCTAAAATTTATACAAAATATTTCACATATTTAAGATTAAACAAAAAATTCTAGGGATTCATAACATGATATCAACTAAGGAAACGGGACACTGTAAACAGTATGGTCTTATTTTTCTGAGGCAACACAGCTGGGCACAGAACAAAAGCATATCAGCATGCCTCATGACTCTGGTCTAGCTAAGCCCAAGCATTGTGGAGATAGGATGGCTGGGCTGTGCTGTGCAAGGTAACAAAGACTCAAGTCCCAGGAGCCGTCCTGTCATGGTAGCGCAGGTGTCTGCACTTACACTGTCAGAAGGCAAGGGAAACAGACTGGCCAGTTTTCACTGCATTGGTGTGAGAAAACCAGCGACCACACCTATAACTGGTACAGAAGTTCTGATCTGTTCTAAAGGTGCTGCCTGACACTCAAGACATTTATGAGAACACACAACAGTCATTTCATCAGATTAAAGACTAGGCGATGTCACATGCATTTGTGGAAATATCAAACTGCCATGCTGCTCTGTTACTTGCAGTGGCCTAATGCATGCTGCCCGAGTTTTTCAGCTACAGCATCACATCTACTCATCACAATTTATACAGGCTGTTGTCAGCCTCTACCTTCCACAGCCACGTAATTAGTCAGTTTTCTCAGATCAAAAGTAAAATGACTTTAAAAAGAATCACAGCGTAATGACAATGTGAAAACTTTAATCCAAAAATAAACATGCTCACCAGCAATTCTCTTCCCAATTTGCAGTAAGATTCTGAGTCTGTCAAATATGAGCTCAGATCTGTTAGAATGCCAGCAACCTTGGTCAGGAGACTACACAGAGCTGACTCCCCTACGCTGAGGCAAGATAATAAAAGTAATACCAGAACCCCTTCTTACAGAAGGGGTAAAGAGTGAATGAGAAGAATAGGTACTGGTGGTTAGTTTAAGACGCTGTTCAGAAGGCAGTGTCAATGTACCTGCTGTACAATGAAGAGAACTCTCCCACTGTTGTTCTTGTCAGAAATTTAACTTAGCGGATCTCAGAAGTTGGAAGGACTCTAGTGATATACTCTAGAATATTTGCACCAGCATGTAAAACCTGAATGTACTTCTGCAGTCCCATTTTTCTTCTGTAGAGAAAAGCAAAAAGGGGAAAGACTCTATATCTGGCTTTACCAGAAATATGCTACTTAGAACAGTTTGCTTTTCAACCAGGCAGCATCCTATAAATATTTTCTCTCTGTGCACCTTATTCAGTACATGTTTCAGTCTACCAAAGTTAAGATACCTGACTGAATGAACACAGCGGATGAAGCCAGTGTACCGCTTCCCAACCAGGTCTGTAGAAACAGTCTAAGTGCTCCAAGACAGCTGAACAGTGGTTCCTAGTATTTTATTCATGGAGAAGCACCCTTAGTTGGAGATACATAATGAAATTCATCTGCAGTGCAGTACTTTATACTCACTGTAGGAAAAATACTATAAAATCCCTCTGTGGACGTAAATGTTTTGCAGTTTGCGTGGGCTCCGCGGCTTCACTTCAGAAACCCCTGCTTTAGAGCATTTAAACAATCTGCATAATAAGAATTACTAACTCAGGATGCGATCACTATAGTTCCTAGTAATCAGCCTGATAAGTTTTCAAAACACTAACAGTTCTGGTCTGGATTTGGGGTTTTTTTCATTTCATTTGGGTTTATGTCGTCAATTCTGTACATGAGATGTTCTGCCTCCCTAAAAATATCCACTGGCTGCTACTTCTTCTGTGTACCCTGCGATTTTGATGAGCCATGAGAATGCTGTTCTCTTCTGGATAGTAACTGGGAGACTTATTTTTCCACTTTTAACCCTAGTGTGAGGTCCCACAGCCAGCTATCTTTCAATAGTAAAATATTTCCACTGCGCAGAGGGGAAATGCACTCCTTCAGGGATTTGTGAAAGGTTTGCAAAGGAACAAAGGCTACAGCATATGAAATGTTATTTATGCTGTTGTAGGACAGCTGTCCTTGCTGCAGAGAACCCCTCTCATACTGGTGATCTCTGATAAGAGGTAAACGATCAAACCAGGACAGTAATGTAAGCCTGAAGCCCTGAGGCAGTCCTGGTAGGTCAGACTTCAGAAATAGTAGGGGAGGCATTACAGAAACTCAGGCACCTGTCCTAAGAATAGGGAATTCGGTTTCCAGCTCAAACAAATCTGGTATCAAGAGGGAACATTGAAATTGCACTGTAAACCGAAAACTCACCACCTTCATGCATTTATTTAACAGTTGATTTGGCAGCACACAATTGAAAAAACACCAAAATAACCTACAAAGGAATACTAAGCACTTGAGGAATGGAAAGGGAGCACACTAAGAGTGCACACCATCTGGACAATAAGCTATTTGGCACCAATTTGCAGCTCCATTGGTTGATGAGCCTTTCACACAGAAGGCAGAATTCTTGCAGTGGTCTAAATTAAAGAACAAATGTACTCGCTGTTTGTTAAAGATGCAGTACGTTTAGCAGTGTTCAATACAGTAGTTTGCGCATTCATTACAATTTGAAAACGAAATAAATGGAAATGAGTAAAAGCAATTAGAACACTTATGTTTTAAATCTTTCAACTCACTCATTTTTCCCAGAATTTATTTGTCAGCAAATTCAGGTCAGCTGCTCAAACTGTAAATTGCGGGAATTCAGTTATGACAACTTGCATCACTGAGTGTCTGCTGCCTAGGTTTCGAAGTGTAGATCCCGCTGTGAAAGAGACTCTAAAAATGGGCTTGTGAAGTTCCATGTTTGTC
>VYZV01011937.1:41401-52769 GCA_013401275.1 Pandion haliaetus
AAGCTGACACAGATCTGGTTGCTTGATTTGTTTATAACACATCACCACAACTTTCCTTCCTATCCCACTCCCAACTTTTGAAGTCTGCAGCTCTGCCAAGATGAGCGTTGCTCATTCATCTGTCTCCCACTACTCCGTAGCTAAGCATTTCAGATTGGAGGACAACATTGCTATGGCTATCCTACAGGCTTAGCTTTAGGCATCTTCTGACTATTAAGCAACAAAATAACATTGCTGGTCACCTGGAGTTGAACCTGTATCAAACACCAGAAGAGAAACAGTTTCAACTGTGTGGCTTCCTTCAGACCCACCAGTCTGAAAGACTCCACAGATGCCCTTTCCCTCTGCTGATCTGGAGCCCTGATTCTCCTGTTACTCTGAGAAACAAGTTGCCAAATGCTGGTTAAAGCTATCACAGTCTATATGGGCTTGCTAGAAAGGCTGTGAGGGGATGTAGAGCCCAGATGCAAGTGCAGTGGTGCTTTAAAATTATCTGGTACCAGCTATGCAGGTACATGGACGCCTATGTCTTTGGGGTCAGTGCATCCTAAAGAAACAATCACTATTTTCTCTAAATATCACTATAAAAGAAAAACAAGCAGACAGGGACTCATTTGCACTTATACTTTCAGTCTTTCTTTTTTCTCTTCAGTGCAGACCTCAATACTGCATACAGTCCTCTCTTAAAAGCTTTGAAAACCTGGAAGTAGATGTGTACTGGGAACATTTCAAAACTTTGTGTAACTGCATAAGAGTATGCCCACTCATAAATCACTACACTGGATCATGGAGTTGGAAGGAATTTGAAAAAATCTTTCTATTATCTAAATTGCTAATAGGGTACTGAATAGTACAGGAACCAGGACAACACTAATCAATAAGCATTTCCATTTTGACAATGAATCACTGAAAACTAGCCTTATAAAAACATTTCTTATTACTTCTGATTTCTCTTGTTAGCTGCATTTCATTTTGTGCCTTGGTCTTTCTCATAACATCCTTAAGTGCCTGTGCTCTACTTCTGTCTTTGACCTTAGTAACCTGATACAGTTTCTACATGCTGTGAACTTCATTCTCCTATTTGCGGTTGTTCTCTTACTACACTTTCAGTTTTTCCTCCACAGCGAGGTAAGTTTGCACCTAGATATGCTTTTTTTTGCAATCTACTGCTATTATGTTGTTATTTCTCATTCACATCATAGGAACTGTATATACTAACATATCTTAGATTGCTCTCACCAACGTTACCCTGTCTGGACGTCATCAGTGACTTTCTCTTTGTTTAAAAAGAAGAGTCCTCTAGCTCTTTCCTTCACCTAAACGTCAAAACCTTGCCAATGCATTTAAAAAGCTGCCGGATAATGTCTCCTGCTGTATTCCTTTCCAGGCAGACGCTGGTGATCTGGACCTCAGAGCAAGCCTACACATCACTTTTCTCGATTTCCCCTTGACTGTGTTTCCTGAACAAGCTATACTCTTTCATATAAATCATGTAAATAATTCCTTCAGCTATCTGTTACATGAATTAATTGCAAGTTTGGTCACATAAAACAACTGTATCCTTATCTTAATTTCTATATTTTTTTATTTTTTTACACAAGCACCCAAGTTTTTTGAGCACTTGGCCTACTTTTCCTTATTATTTCTCTAGGCTAAAAATCGCCTCCAAATGAAATTGTAAAGAAACTTCTGCCTTCCCAGTTTGCAGGCAACAATACAAATCACTACTGATCAGTATTTAAGATTCTAGAAAAGGGAGATAGCATAAGCAACCTAAGCCTCAATATATTTTTCAGAACAAGCCCTAATATGATCACGAGAAGTTCTCTACTCCAACAGAGAGGGATGTTTTTTCATCTATTTAATTCAAAGAAATGGCATGATCAACAAAAGAAGATATGCTGGCTTCCTTCTAAAAAGCTATGCTGGATTCTTCTAAAAAGGTCAACTTGTTAAAATGAACAAACAAACAAACAAACTCCCCAGTTTCTACACCTTCTCTACTGCAAAGTGGAAAGTCTCTTCCCGGTATTTTAAAAAGAAAACTATGAACCTGTTTTTCCTAAGGGACATAACTCTTCAGTACTTTCATAGCCGTTTCCATGAGATTTCCTGACCTAATGGAAACCTTATTGATCTCTTCACAAACTGCACAACTGAAAACCAGGATTGCCTCCAAGGAAAAAAAAAAAAAAAAAAAAAAAAAAAAAAANAAAAAAAAAAAAAAGAAAAAAAATCAGAAAAAACTCAGCTGGTCTTCCCACAAAATCTACTTTCATGTATGCTGTAAAGATGTAGAAACAGATCAAATATAATTCAAAATACTGCTACACTTCACATTCTATGCCCTATCTTGTGTTTCTGATCTCAGGAGCAGAAAAATATTTTTTCAAATGATTCCATCGGTTCATGTTTCATTACTGAATCATTTGTCAGTTTTGAGCCTAACATGCTCATCTGGAAACTCAGCTCTCTTCCTTACCTAGCATTAAAGCATCAACATAATATTATTTCTTACCCCCACACTGCTTCCAAGTGCCTTCTACAGAGCCAACCTTGTCTGCATTTTAATGTTAGCTGGTTTTGGATGGGTGACACATCCACGTTTCATTTAGAAAGGACTTAAATTCTGCAAAAGCAGGACTAGATTCCAACTCTAAGTCCTACCAGAATAACAACTTTAAGGCTAACTTTATGGAGTACTTGAGGGTAGTTTCCGATGGACAAGCATTCCCACTTTGGTGACAATGAAGACAACCTTGCCTTCCAGTAAGAACTGATGTTGGGATGAGTGTAGAGAGCCCTTCCCAAAAGACAGGGCTGTCCTTCTGACCTACGTGTAGGAGCTAGCCTACTCTGTCATCTCCTCCCAGAAGGCAGTAGCAAGAATAAAACACCACTTTCCTCTGTTACTAGATATTAAGTGGCATACTTGGCAGGTTATTTATTTCCATGGGAGGTGAACTGTGCTGGCAAACCCAAAAGCTCTGCCCTCTAGCCCAAGCAGGTGCTGGTGTGCCTCCCAAGGGAAGCAGTCCTCTCCTGTGCTCTGAAGTCTTTATTCCAGTCTTTATATAAGTCTTTAGTCTTTAACCAGAGGGCTTTGGTGCATTTCTGGTTGACGTGGATACAGACGTCACCAGGCAGGGATTAGAGGTGGGAAACTTGCATCGCTTAAGAGACCACAAGCACAGCTGTAGCATCCTCTCACTGGGAGTGAACTTAAGCACAGAGAATAGTGGGATAGAAATATGGTAAGTCATCTCAGAACCTCAAACTGTTCAAATTGAATTTCAGAACAAATTGTTCTCCTCAGCTGGATGTTTACTCCATTTCCCTGCCATAGGCATATCAGACTTGCTTTCTAAAGTATTCGTTCTTGCTTTCAGAGAAACGAGATTGAAACACAGTAGTTGGACTTTTTTTCCAGCCCCAGGTGATTTGCTCGTACCATTCCTCAGACCTGCCAGCACTGTCTGCTTAGACCCTAGATGCAGCTACTGAAGCAGAAGAGACCTCAAACACACTGCCATTTGGCATCCATCCTCACAGTTATCACTCCTTTTGTCTCACCCTTGCTATGGTCTAGCCTATACTATACCCTTTGTCACTGGGCCTGCCAGAGCTTTCCAGAATCCAAAGGTGAGAACTAGATATACTCTAGGAAATATTTTCCATTTGCACTCTCCATACTTCATGAAATGCAAGCAGATAATTTAGCGAATGCTTTCTTTCATTCTGTTCCACCTGTATCCCTCAGCTACAGCCTAGTGACCAGCCATTCTAGTTAAATTTTTTCTAACTCTCAAGTCTGCATTAATGTTACTAATATTCACATATTTTACAATGTAAAATATTCAAAGTATTGGAAGTGTTTAAGTATTTATTACTCATTTTTCCCAGGGCCCTGTATGAGCACCTGGAGAAATGACTGAAGAAGCCAGCTTCATAAAATTGATTGCATGCATGAGGACAGATCCAACATTGCTGTTCATTAGCTTTATTAATGTTAAGCACTTTTACTACCCTATTACCTTGCTTGATAATTCATACTTGCAAAAAACAGATGAGAAAACACAGATTTCTCTAAAGCATGACTGCAGTGAGACATTCAATACAGTGTTATAATCGAAGACAAAAAACACTTGGGAATCTAACCTGGTTTTAAAGTTGGGCAGGTGGGAAGAAAGTGGGTGGAGAGAAATTTTGTGGCACATGTTCTGCCATGAAATGCTGAAACAGAGAGTAGTTTAAGGCAGTGTGGGCTGAGTAGGCCAGGGGCTGGAACCAGCCCTTGGAACGCTTGAACTTGGCCTCCTGACCTAAGCAAGACTTGTCTTAGAGAAAGCCAAGAACAGCATACGTTATATCTTGCCAGCCAAAACTGCTGCCGCCTTCTGCTTGGCTCCCATCTGTCAGAGCAAACTGTACGATGTGCAATGCACTCTGCCTTCTCAAAGAGCATGGCTGAGCCATCCCCAGCATACTCCATGCTGCTGTACAAGGTGGGCCCTCAGCTTCCTTCTTCTCCACTTCACCACGGATGAGGGAGCGTGCGTGCCCCAGTGCCTAAGCTCTACACCACATCTGTAACGCATGCACAGTTGAGCTGGAGAGATCAGCACATCCAACACCCAGAAATGACTTAGAAGACCCTTTTCTGTTCTACTCATTTACAGGAGAAGTGCAAGGGCACAAAAAGTTCCTGGGATTTTTCTCACTGATGCTGTTCAGTGCTATGTTTTCCATGATTCCCTTTCAGTTTTCCATCCCTTATTGAGGCCTTGTGATATCAATACAAGATAACAACATCCACAGTGCCATTAACATCCATCCATTAGCCAGCTGAGCGAGAAGCAACTGACCCAAACCTGTGTGTGCCACACAAGTCAGACGACAAAATGAATGGGTATTTAAGATCAGTAACTGTATTTTTGAATAAAGCTGCTCATTCTATGAACAAAAGGCAATGATTTCTCCATTACTCAAAATGACTTCTCAGAGTAGTAAGCAATCATAATTTATTGCAAACCCCTCATGCAGCTGCTTACACCATTTTTATCAGGTGTCTGGACATAATAAACACAGCAGCGTTGTCGCTTCTTAAGTATATGACCCCCACCCCTGTTTTGCCTTTAACATATATCCATTATGCCTTTAACTCCTAACACTTGGAAGCATTCAAGGTCAGGTTGGATGGGGCTTTGAGCAACGTGGTCTAGTGGAAGATGTCCCTGCCTATGGTAGGAAGGGTTGGGTTAGATGATCTTTAAAATTCCCTTCTGACCCAAACTATTCTCTGATTCTACCTCAGCAGTACACATGATTTTCTTTCAAAGGCACATTCCCGTTGTGTAAAACTGCTGCATCATCTTTCCCAGAGCACAGATTTCTCTTTTTGGGTCATAGTGTGTATAATTGCTTTAGTTATATGTATGGATTTCAGTTTAACTGGCCAGTTTCTGCTTTGTTTCTACTTGTTCAAATCAGGAGTATCTCATGATCTAATGGGCAAGCATACTTATGTCCTGATTAAATGAATCCTAACAAATTAGAACAATACAAACACATACTAAATTAGGTAGAGAACTAAGCAAGGACACAGAATGACAGTAAAAATAATATTGTGACATTCACAATAATTTGTAAAATTCCTTCTGCATGTAGTTTGCCAGAAGTCCCAACAGCTACCATATTTTCTGCAATACTAAAAGATAATGAAGTGTTAGAATTCTCGTGTCAATGTGCTAAAAGTATATAAATGCACATAACTACCAAAGATAGGTGATTACATAGAATAAAAGAAATGAGACATGAAACACTCCACTGCCAAAATCTAACAATTTTGGGATCAGTCTGGAGTAAATGTATGACTGAAACAGATGATTTGCAGTATATTAAGAAACTAAACAAATTAACACATCAATGAATATCCAACTCGGGGCTCGGATACTTTAATATGAGCAAAAAGAATTGCTTCATTTGAAATAATCTATTGTAATTTTAAGTAATTTCCTTCTGGGCTTTCTTACTAAACCATTTCATTTGCACGTCTGCCCTTAATTTCATTACAAGCAGATTTACTGCACTGCATATCAGCCAGCTAGCATCCCTGAACTGATCCCTATTTGCATCATTATTCTGTGTAACTTCACACTTACTTTGTATGCCTGTCTATCAAACCATAGTAAACTTCCTACAACTTTGTTTTAACTCCTGCTTTGAACTGAATTTCTGGAAATAAAAGCCCGCCCTTTGTACAAATTCACCACCACTGAGAAACAAACAAAAAACCAAACTAAGTAAATGCTTGGTGTGTCAATAACCGTATACCTCTTTGTGTTTTAAATGTCCATTTATTATTGTATAGCCTTCATGACTACAGATTTGAGGGAAAAACATTACTGCAGGAGAAAAAAAAGGGACCTCTAATAACAGAACTTAATTTACTGGTATATACAAATATGTTTTATTTTAAATCAAATCACTGCAGTCTCCATTTGAAGAACTTGTCCTCGCTTTCTCTCTTCTAAGCATTTGTGCTGTTCTCTAATCTAACTACGGAGTATCAAGGGATTTGTCTTCTGAGCATTCAAAAATAAAATTCCTCCTCAGACTCATTTTAGCTCATTTCTCCTTTAACAACAATTCTTGTTACTTCACTTTTCACACACCCACACGACTTTTTGAAAGACTTTCAAATCTTGTACTGATTCTGCTGAACAAAATATCCACTGCTGTTTGACAGGCTGTGCAATCACTGCAAACTCCACAAAAGCACTCCCATCTCGCCAACAGGTTAATTTTTCAATCTAGCAGGATAAGAATTTTTCTTGCTTTTCTTAATTTTTTTCTGGGCAAAATAATAACCATTCTCCAGAGAGCTTCTCTTGATGACAATTACACTGTTTGAACTTTCAGTGTAGTTACTAAATTACTGCTCCCTTAGCAGACCAACCAGTAGCAAAGAGAGGAGGCAGAGGATTAATTAGGTAACATCTAGGGTTTGTGTATGCTGTGAGATGAAGAACCCTTTCCATAAAGATTCCCTGGGCAAATCTGAACAGGATTTATAAATATAGATGTACTGGGTCTGGCTGGAATGGAGTTAACTTTCTTCAGAGCAGCCCCTATGGTGCTATGTTGTGGATTTGTCCCTAAAACAGTGTTGATAACACACCCGTGTTTTGATTACTACTGAAGAGTGCTTGTACAGCCTCAAGGCCTTCTCTTTTTCCTCCTCTGTCCCCCCACCCCAGCAAACAGGCTGAGGTGGGCAAGAAGTTGGGAGGGGACACAGCCCAGTGGGTATTCCATGCCATATAACATCGTGCTCAGCAATAAAAACGGATGGAGGAAGAAGACGGTGGGCTTTTTGGCTTCCAGGGTGGCTGTTTGGAAACTGGCTGGGCACCGGTCTGCCTGTGGGAGGTGGTGAACGATTTCCTTTGCTTGTTTCCCCACCCCCACCCCGCCCCACCTCTTTCCTTCACATACTAAACTGTATTTACCTTGGTTTTGCTCTTCCTATTCCCTCTCTCATCGCACTGGGGTCAGGGCAGAGGGGGCGAGTGAGCACTTGTGTGGGTGCTTAGCTGCTGGCGATGGTCAACTCACCACATTAGATGAATATACCCCCATAAAAAGGGACATGTGTGGCATAACATTCATTTCTAAAGATTTTCAGGCTATGCCAACTTCAGCATCAGCCACTATGCAGTGAATGCTTCCTCCCATCAGTTTGTGACAGTTCTCAGGAAGCTGCTGTCCAGCTCAAAACTGCTCTGGCATAGCTTCATCCAGGCCCCTAGCACCTCCAAAAACTCACCCTGTAAAGGAACAAAAATGCTATACCTACTACAGAGGTTCCTCAGCCTAAGAGAAAGAGAGCATTTGCAGTGCCTGACTGACAGGGAATAAGACAGAATTTTAGATCTCATACCTATTTATTTCTGCTTTTTTTTCCCTCCTAGATGGCACATATTAAAACATTTTTTTCTATCCAAAGCAAGAAAAAGCTCATTAGCTCTGAAGAGCTCTTTGATTCTCTCAGACAGCAATAACATGAACAGGTAAGAATTCTGCCTTTGTAAAGCATAATTATGTTTTAGATGACCATTAACATCATCTAGGGGTGTGAAATGTTTCAAATACTGCAGCGGCACAGCAGCTCAATAATGGGTAGATAGAAACGTACCATGAAGGGTAACCAAGTGGCGGAAGAGCAACGCTTGTGGAAAACTTAAGATTAGCACAATTGAACAGCTTATGCTTGAAAAAGAAGAGTAAATAGCTGGCATTTAGCAAGGTTTTGGGCCACTGAAATAATCAGTGACTCTACCTGGAAGGAAAGGAAGAGGACAGAGAAGGCACTGAGCAAATGCATCAAAAATGCCTACAGCCCACGAGTCTCTCAACCCCTTTCCAGTGTAACGAGGACAAACATGGTCTGGCTGAGAAAAAGAACATGCAGTCCTTCAGCATGGTATATTTCAAAGCCCTGTGCTCCAGATTACTTAAAAGGATGTAACAGGCTGGAGTCAAAGATAGTTGCATATATGCTACTAGCAGAAGATTTATGATTTATCAGTGGACTCTAGCTCTCCAGCATCAATAAATTATTCCTCATTTTCTGCCCTGTACTCTGTGTATACACTGCACAGTGTTACTCTAACATGTTAAGCAGATGCTGTATTTTGCACCAGAAGAATTACATTTTAGATGCTCATAGTCACAGTATTGTTTGTCATTTGCATTCAAGTAACAGAAACTTCTAAGCTCTCTGGTGACCTCTGAGATTCAGCTCTTCCCCCCGATCCCGCTGCACGCCCAGAAATTTTTCTTCTTTCACAGAAACCAGCAGGAGTTTTGCGCTGTCTAGCCAACATTTAATTTTTTTATATTTAATTAAAGGGGAGTGTGGGATAAAGTGCCTAAATCTGTGAAATGCCACAGTACTTCTAGAACATGTTCCACATACATGTGCTATCAATAGAGTTTTCAGATACAGGTTTTTATATTCAGGTTCTTAAAATCATCTTTACATACCTAAACAATAGCTAAGATAAAGAATGAGAACAGCAGTTGAAATAGCAGTTATTATCTGTACTGCACTCAACTGTGTCAATTAAAAAGCTGCTGTTCTCAGGCTGTGCATATACACACCAGCAAAAATTATCCAGAGAAACATTTCTTCTGTGGGGAAAACATTGGTACAGCATGTGGTAAAATTAGGCACTTTATGAGAAACAAAATCAGGAAAAAAGGTAAAACACAATTTTCCCTTTGAAACATGTATCATGTAAATTACACCCCTAGTCAATCAGATAAATAATTAGCCTCTGTAGAATTTAGTTTTCAAAGGCCAACCAAGGTCCTTCTCTTATTTTTGCTTAATTCTGAATGGATCCAAACTTGGTGCATGTATTGGCTTTCAGACTCAACTATTATAAAATTGTTGCTAGTACCCTGGCCATTCTGAATTATTGTTTTAGTTCCAGCACATCTTCATGTATAAAATGAAGGATGGTGATACTTGAGTCAAAACAATAGAAAGCAAACCAGAAGACAGTCTCTGCTAGAGACTTCATCTCCTCCTCTTTCTGTAAAGCGGAGATGATAATTCTTTCATTCTGTAAGCAAGTTTCAGGACTTGGTAACAGGCTGCAAACTGCTTTGAGACCTTTGGACATCAATTTCAATGAAAGCTTTTCTCTGTCTCCCAAAATGACAATCTACGCATTTGATCAGTGATCTTTATAGTACTGTCTTCAGACAAATAATTTCCCTTTAAGGTGCTTTGTTGCTTTCACATATTTTGGCGATGGTTTTATTTGATGGCTATATATTTACTACTTTCAAACTGTAATCCATTGTCTCAGAAATATATCCTGCATGTACAGAAAACAGCTAAAAGAGGCAAAAATATCCAGTCTAATTGGAGTCCATTTTGCATACAGCATGCAAACAATATGAAGTTCATCTTCATGGCTTCAACAAGCCCTCTGACAATCCAGACCCCCATCAGAGGAGAGAAGGTGGCAATAGAGAAAAAGAATACCAAGCTACTTTTTAAAAAGTCAAATCAAGGTACTTGCAACTCAGCAAAACAAAATTCTTGTTGATGATCTGTAATTAACGTTTGAGCAAAAAATTAAGCAACGTGGAATGTGAGTTCACAGAAGATGCTACTGAAGGAAATAAAGGTTTATTTGCCCTAATTTTATACGGTATTGCTCTCTGATGTGCTCCCATATCTTAAGGAAAATATCTAGTCCTCCTAGCTTTCATTGTTCTATGAACAGCAACAAACCAACAGTGAGCAGTCACCTCTGCTTTGATAGTCTTTCCGAGAGTAGGTCTACATGATTTGTACCAGGGCCCATACCTACTTTGGCTCTTGGGTGACCTATTGTGAAACCCGCTGTGGTATGTGATCTCTGCCTCTAGATGAGAGCATCCTTCTTGATCTATGGTGTTGCATTTGTTCCATCTTTACCACAGCCTGCCATCAACTGTAACTGCTTTCCATATAAACCCAATAAGCATCTAAATATGTTACACCTGTGGCACTGTATCCCCTCAGAATTTTGTATGAACAAGTAAGGATTGAACAGCATAATGGACTGAACTGTATGCTATATACCATAAAATCTGTCACAGTTGAGGAAAGGTTAAACAAATATGACTGTTTTGCATAAATCTGAGAGACATACATTCCCTGACGGATGACTGAAATACAATAAGTTGCTGCTTGTAGGAAGCAACTGGGTACCCGCTAAAAGTCATAAAAATGACTTTTGATCACATGACATGTTGAGGCCTACTTCTGCTTCAGGGGAGCAAGAGAGACATAAAGACAAATTATAACTTTAAGACACTGATCTATGTAATTTCTGTCAAAAAAAGTCTGTAATATTTTTTCTTCTCAATTTAAGAGGGAGAACCAATCAAACTTGGGTAATCAGCCTTCTTTTATGCTAACATCAGTATTAGAAAATGCTTAGCAAGCACAGCTCACTAAAAATGTACTTGACAGCCATTTTAAAGGCAGCTGCTACTAGATTAGAACTTGGTATGAATATGGATCTCAAATATTACCTTTTCAGTGAGCACTTTCAGTTCTCAACACCAGAAAGAAGGAGCAAAGAACAAAATAAAAGCTAAGGCAGAAAGAAACTATAAAGCAAGGGAGAAAAAGGGGAAAGCGACTTACATCTGACACTCAGCGTGTGGCTTCCTAAAGCATCATGTTCTTAATACGAGTAGCATTAGTCTACTGCAATTACGTCTGCTGTCACTTACATTTTTCTAATTCACAGTCAGGATCCAGAAGCTTAGTTATTCAGCTTTATAATTTAGAGCAGTG
>VYZV01011940.1:13631-30490 GCA_013401275.1 Pandion haliaetus
TTTCTTTTTCTTTCTTGGAGTATGCGGTATCCTGGTCTCAGGAGCTATGGGTGATATTACATGAAAATAGAATATGCTGGTAGAAGAGTTTAAACGGCATGGAATGAACTTGTGCTGCATATCAACTTAACGTTGATGTGCTTAAAGAGATTAGAAGACCCACATTGCTGTACAACGGCACTGGGACAAGAAGAATTAACAGTTTGATGGAGGTGTCAAATGCCAGTGAGTCGTAACATACCAAGAGAAAACCTAGGGGGATAAGTAGCATTTTCAGACTGACCAGTGAGGTTGGTATAACAGCTTATAAGAGCAGACCTTTAAAGCAAATTGTTGCTTTTGGAAAGAACTATTTTATGTAAACATCTTAACTCTACATAATGCACACTTTAAATTTTTGTATAGATTCTTACAAGGATCTGTTCTTTTCAAAGCAAAAGGGTTCTGTAGTAAACAATTAATCAAAAGGTTTTTAAAGACTTGGAATGAAGTTGTTTGACATGCATTGGCTTTCCTTTTCAAAATCAGTGGGAATACAGACCCAAATTCTCTTCTGCATCTTGGAAGTTACCTTCTCAGTTTTTCCTGTGCAGAGCAGTTTCCTCATGCTTCTTCGTTTTTTGCCCGTGGAAAGAAGCAATCTTTAACCTGTCAAAGGACATGCAGTTAAAATATTTGGGGACATGCAGGATATAATTATTTTCTCCTTTCCACTTTTTGTTATTCTTTACTTACTTGTTTGGTTATTTTGAGAGCTTGGTTTAGTGGAAAGTGTTCAAAATACTCTTTAACAAACCTCAGAAAAGTAAGTAGCTGAGAACTTTGTATTTCAGATAGGCAAAGGAAAGAAGGCAGCATTCTGAAGACACTCATTTTTTCATTTGAAAAAAGTTTTCAAAAACACAGGTATTGCACAGAAGGGGATCTGGGCTAAGTGCCTTTGGAAAGCTTTGTAAATGTCCCTTTCTAACCTTCCATATTATTAGTCTGATTGCTTAGGCCTTAAGGCATCATTTTTAAATTCCTTTCATTCTCCTGTACTCCAGCTTTTAATTTCAAAACAACTTTGTGGGCGAGAGTCGCTCATACTTATATTAAACAACCTTAAATGTATTCCTTGACATCAGACAAGAAAAAAATGCCAAAATGTTTTCTTCTAAAAGCTGTTAAGACACAGGAAGCAAAAAGGATTTTCATAAACTGGCTACTTTAAGTCAGTCATTGATAGTTTACCTCAAGAGAACACAAAAATTGTTTACATGAGGAGAGGAGCTACCCTTCTATTACAAAATAAAGGGTTTCTCTGAGCCTGTGCTATGAGCTTCTTCTGGAAGTTATCAAGAGCAAAGTTAACTGATAAAGTCCTCAAAAGATCGGGCAAAGGGCTTTAGGAGTGCTTGGCATTTCAACCTGCATTAGATGGCTGAAACCTGGAAATTAATAAAGAGTATTCTGATGTGTCACACTGTATTACATCTAGAGCTAGTACTGGTGTCATGTATAAGCATTAGAAAAAATTTACCGTATTCTGTAACAGTTAGCTGGTAGCAGAGAAGCTTTGCATGTCTACTAAATAAATTTTAACTTGATGGTTGAATAATTGTAAAAACATCATCCCACTTCTTCATTTATCAAGAACTAAAATTTTTACTGATTGCAGTTGTTCAGCTTTTCCAAAAGTATAACAAATATGTTGGCTTAATTGTGTTTTCTATCCTGCATCCTATTTTTTTCCTAAAGTAATCTTTCTTCAAAGTTATTATTGTTATTTAGGTCACGGTTAAGTTACACACAGATGGGTTTCAAGCCTGGTCTCTTTAATGAGGGTAACCTGGCTAGCTAGTTTTCTCTCAATGCACAACTTTTATTAAAATCAAAAACTGTACCAAGCTGCGACTAACCATATTTGAGTATGGCATTTCAAAACAACTGCAAATTTTTTTACTGTTTTAAGTCAAATGTTTGGTTATCTATTTTGTGTGCTGAGAAGAATGAGATTTAATACAACTATATCATTAGAAACTAGTAGAAATTAATGTACTTGCCAATATTAACAATGCTCACTTCCTTAATCTGGTGAACTGTCATATAAAAAATAGTTTTACTCTATTCATTAGAGCAATAGTAATTCCTATCAGATGATACCAAAGGTTTGGTTTTACGGTTATTACAGCATACTGGCAACTCGATACAGCCTCCTGACGTAAAAATACCTTACAGTTTTATCATTCAGATAGCAGGAACCTCAGAGGTGCTTTAACTAGAAATAATTTCATTTGCACTGATGACCTCTGGAGTCTTCCAAGATAGTTCTTATTGTAGAAGTATGTAAAATTAATTCCGCTAACAATTTAGTGTCAGATACAGATTAATAACACTTGAGTTAGCCTTTCTTTGAGCAAATCTGACCACATTTGTATTGTTCCTTAGATGAGAAAAGTAAATGCTGGGAGCCAGCTTTTAACTTTCTTCATGGATTATGGAGACACTTCGTGTTCTGGAACTCAAAAAGAAATGAGGAGACAGTTTCAAATGTTATCGCCTCTAGGTTGGTGTGTTCTGCAAAACTGAGTATTTAATTTGTTCAGGTGAAAGCAGTGTATCTGTAGCTTAACACAGGGAGCATGTTTCCTTCCTTTAGAAGGCAATCCTACTGAAGGAAACACATCTTTTAATAAAGCAGTTTAACAAGGTCTTCAGTGAAGTGTTCTTACAAGCTCTGTGTCTCACAATATGTGAAAATTTAAATGCAGGTACAGAAGGAACAAAGGAGGCTGAAACAAAGAAAATGGAACTAGACAGATCAGCTAGCTTTAAATTAAGACTTGAAAACAGGCATTTGAGACAGCAAGATGAGAGACATGAAAAAACTATAGGTGCAAAACGGGTTGTTCTTGTATGTAGGACTGGACAGCTTGGTAAAGGCCAAAGAAGGGAAGAAAGCTAAAATACACATTAAAAAATGTAATAAAAAGGATGCATTTGAAAGATTTGAGTCAAGAAGGCAGCAGTAGAAAGAGAATGGACTAGAAGATTAAAAGAAGCAATATTGCCATTCAAGAGGTTTGAATGACTAGGAGTCTGAAGAGGAAATCTTGGGTATACCTGTACCTGCTGGAGAAGGTACACATGAAGAACCCACTTGACCCAAATCTGCCTTGCAAACAAGTTGCCTGCAGCATATTAACAAGCTCTTTTCCTTATGTAAGGGCAACTTTTACTGGCAACCAAGTATATCTTACAATGCTGGTTCTTTGGGGGAAAAAAAGTTAGACTGGTAAAATCACTTCTGTAGCACTAGACTTAATGTACCTACAATTGCTGTGTAATTGGAGATACTTTGTAATGGTTTCTCATCTTGTCCTAGTTGTTAATGTGATTTGATTTGATTTAGGAACTGCATGGAAAGAAAATAAAAAGGTAGATGAAGAAAAATAATTTTTCTGTCTTTACTTGTAAGAAAATTGCATATAACTGACGGTTATTAAATATTCTCTTAGAACATGGATCAAAATGATAGTAACTTCCAGTTTTTAGCGTTTCTTTAAAGAAAGGCAGAAGTTATTTAGGAAAGGCAGGCATAAATACTGCTGCTGAGGTCTCTGAGCAGGCTAGCTTTTTTGGAGGCTGATAGAGCTTTGGTTGTGCATGTAGACAGTTTCAGGAATCATTTCGTCTGCCCTACTACTAACATAAACAGTACTTCTGTAAAAAGATGACTTCCTGGCCTCTTGAAGACACTCAGTGTCTGAGAACCAAAACCAGGTGAAAACGGCATAGATATTTGGGGTGAATTCAACTGGTTCCCAGGGAAGCCCACAGGCCACATCCCAGTCTCACAGCCGGAGAACAGGGAATGCCTTGCTTGCTTGGAAAAGTGATAATGAGCAGCACCGCAGCCGGGGAGGCTTGGAAGGATACAGAGATGCAGATGACCCAGTATCTGCTCCATTAATTTCCTTGGGAGGGGATTTACTATTTTTGCTACTTTAGCTTATGCTGGTTCTTGAAGTGCAGTAAGTTACACAATGAATGCTGGTTTATGCCAGTGTAAGCATATTTACATTTGGGCTTCTGCCACAGAAACTCCTTTTTAAAAGGAAATCAGATCTCATGTTTCTGTGCAGGCATAAGTTTGTCTTGGCTTAAGCTCATGAAAAACACATACAGTTGCATATTGTCCGTTAAAAAAAATAAAAGTAAAGTTTGGAATAAGGTGGCTGAAGACAAAGTATAAATCCAAAGAGGAAAATTGTAAGCTAATTCTGTAGGTTTCTAAGACAAAATACCTGGGTTGGGAGAAGAAATCTGAGGGACCCGAGCCTCATATATATGAATACATATGCATTTTTTCATATTCTTGTGAAGCCATTTGTTTGATGTCATCATATATTATTATTTTTATTTTCTTTAAAGGAATCTGGCATGTGACATGTATGTATATCCATGCCTTAGCTAAAAATGAATTTAAACAGTTTGTATGTCAGCTGTAGCATGAGAAGTTCAAATATTTTTGCATAAGGATTTTCCATAAGGACTGAGGAAACAATTCTAAGAAACCTATTTTGTGTGGTGTCTTTCTGAGTTTTATATTTTAATTTCCTAAAATGGTTTTTGTCTGGGGTTTGGGGTTTGGGTTTTTTTTTTTTTTTTTTCCAGTTGTTGTTGCTTTCTCAAAGAGCTGGCAGGGTAAATGGCAGCTGTGAACCTAAGGGTAGGCTGCAAAGTTTTTCCAAAGCCTGCCTTTCATGTTTAGCCAAGTGAGAGACAGGGAGTGAAATGTAAACTCTGGCTCGGCATATCCTCATGGCCGCCTCTCCTGGTGAAGAGCGGGTAGAGGCAGAAGGGGGGCCGAAGCTGCCCAAGGCTGCTAACCACAGTGGCCTGGAAGGCACCGGCCATGAGCTGCTTCTCCCAGGTTGCCAGGTTGCTCGGAGGAGGAGGAGGAATGCGAAGATGGTGCTCTAGGGCCCTTGGTACCGTAACCCTGAGAACGGTGCTCCCCATCGCACTCGCTCCTTCTCGCTTCATCCTCCCCCTGGAACAGAAGGAAAAGGCATTTGCTTTACTTCTCTTCCGAGTCGTTTAACCGTTTCTCTTTAATCCGTGGCAGCCTGAGAACTAAGTGTGTTGTTTTGTTGTACTTTGTTCTGTTTGAAATTATGGACTGGAACCATTTTTATTTAACGTGGGAAACAAGCTTTGCAGAAACTCAACCTATACAGTGGGAAAGGAACTTCCTATAAAATATAAACAGATGTTTGTATGTTTGAGTGAAGGTTTGTTCGTGGGAGGCTTTGTGATAAACTTCATAAATGCAATACCGAGTTCCTAACAATTAAATGATGACTAATTGATGAATTAGATCACTTTGACATGATCTGCTGTGCTGGTACTTCTGGTTTGTTTTGGTTTTATTTGTTTTTGAAAGGATTTTTTTTTTTCAATGGTATTTCATACACACAGCTAATCTTAAAGTTCTTCCTTAGTTCAGGGACATGGAAAGCTTTCTCGTGAGACAACGGGGTGAATCCTGGGAGAACTCCAGCTATTCTCTCCAGTGCGAGAGAGGTGCATATGTCTTGTAGTAGCCGTAATTGCTTGGGGCCCTTTTTTCTACCAAGTAATTCTTTGGCTCGTAATCACTGAAGGGCTGTAATTTTTTTGGTTGGTTTGTTTGTTATTGGGATGGAAATGGATAAGCAAGCAGTGTTTCCTCTCTTGTGTAGTGGTGTGTTTCTTATTGCTTCCAACCTGCCCTGTCTCCCCCCAGTTTTCTCTCTGCAGTTGTCCTTGCTACATCTACACTGAGTGCTTCCTTCATTCTGTCTGTTTACTCTGCAGAGAGCACATAGAACTAAAAATACATACATACAATATTTTTTAATTCTTCTATTGTGGCCGTGAATTTCCCCCTCAGTCAGCTGCGACTCACAAATTCTCTAGTTGATGTCTTAGTCTGTTTTCCCTATCCAGGTTTATACAGAGTATGCCAGTGGTATTTACATTCTGCACTGATGCAGTTAAGTGTGATCGTGAAGAAAAATACTGTTTTCTTCAGTTGGAAGATCACCAGTTTTTGTGAACAATTGCATGCATCCTGCTAATATAATAGTTTTAATACCCAACCCAGATGCAATAGAATGAAATGTGATTTTCCTGTATTCTTATGTAAATCATACTCATCTGTACCTCTGTATACACAGATGGTTTTTCTTTTGTTTGGTATAGAAAGAAAATAATTAAATAAGCTAATCTTTAAGATATTATTTATCCATTTATGAAATTATTAATCTGTTTATAAAATCATGCACAAAAATTAAAGATGTTCACATTGGATTATATTGAAAGACAAAATTTTAAGTGTTAAATGTGAAATAAATTATCAAGCACATTGTCTTCTGACCAATGAGACAGACTCAAAGAGGTGATTCCTTCTGAGAATTGCCTTGCATTGTGTGCATGCCTCTTGAGATACTGCAAATCCACTCCAGTTTACAATCTGAACTGATAGAAGACTTGAGAGGAGAGACATACCATGGAGTAGATGTGGCGAATAATATTGCCAACATTGAATTTCATTAAAATTTGCCTTTTCCATAAGGGATAGCATTAAAGATGTGAAATACTGTGCTCTAGTTAACTATAAATGCTGTCTTTGCAGTGGAAAGACTGTCTTACTAATGCAGGTTACTGCAGTTTGTGTCATTAAGGGGGTGAGCTCTGCTCTAGGAATCTAAAGTTGGAGAGAAAAGAGTTTTGAAGGCAGCAGCCCTAATACTAGAGTTGTAGAGTTTTATGGTTCACTCTTGCAAAATGTGGAGGTACAGACTGAACAATTAAAAAGTAATACCTGTGATGTATGTAAGGGAGGATGATACAGTGTTACATTGTAATCCTTCTGACATGCATTCAAGAGCAGCACCAATGACCTATAGTTTTCAGATATTATGGAGGAATCAAGTGAAGAAAACCCAGCGATACACACCTGCAACAGATTTTTTCCAGTAACTCTTTTTAGACGTGTTTTAAAATAAAGAATTGAATTAGAAGGGTTGTTCCAGGATGAAGTATCTCACCTTTAATGAAGTGACATTTGTTTTTCAAGCTGGAAAACACCTCCCTTATGTCCTCATCCTTAGCATTCTGTGCCCATGAAATAAATAAGGTGAGGAAAATAATAAGAAAGGCAGAAAACATGCCTTAAAGGTCTTAGAGCAAATTTGTTATTCTAGTGCTGTATTTTCTTGCAGCATTTTTCTGTCCCATCTCAGGTGGTCAGGATACTTTCCAGTTTGTTTGGTTTGGGTTTTTTTTTCTTTTAATGTTTAAACTTAGTACATGAGGGTTAAGGTATTACAGTTTTTTGCCTGTCTTGTGTCTAGCAACATTGTACCATTACTGACAATCATAATGAAATTTAGGGGGATGTTAAGACTATGCAGAACTGAAGTTCTTCCTATGTGTTTGGCTAAAATCAGTAGAATCACTGCAATAAAATGATTTTATTGTGTATAATTTTACTTTGAAGTTTTATACAGTTTCATTCATAGTCTCCCAAATAAAGTAATATAAATTGTATTTACTACTAGTCATCTAATTCTAGTGCTTTCTTTTCTTCTTCTTTAGGGTGTACCTCAGTTACCATGTGCCAAAGCATTGTATAACTACGAGGGAAAAGAACCTGGAGATCTTAAATTCAGTAAAGGGGACATCATCATTTTGCGTCGACAGGTGGATGAAAATTGGTATCATGGAGAAGTCAATGGCATCCATGGCTTTTTTCCTACCAATTTTGTTCAGATTATTAAACCTTTACCTCAACCTCCGCCTCAGTGCAAAGCACTTTATGACTTTGAAGTAAAAGACAAGGAAGCAG
The DNA here is from genome assembly GCA_013401275.1 of Pandion haliaetus. Taxonomy (NCBI): domain Eukaryota; kingdom Metazoa; phylum Chordata; class Aves; order Accipitriformes; family Pandionidae; genus Pandion; species Pandion haliaetus. The sequence continues at coordinate 21,511 of VYZV01011940.1, forward strand.
ATAAAGACTGTTTACCATTTGCAAAGGTAAAAACAGAATATAATTATTATTTTCTTTTAATGATTTCATTCACTTGAATAAGACGACTGTTCTGTAGTCTTTTCTGCATTTTTTTTTTAATGGAGCTGCACAAATATGAAAAGGGCAAGTAATTCTGCAGGTATTTCTCCTATGTTGATTAGTTTTGCCTTCCTTCTCTTCCTAAATTACATATAATTTCTCTGAGGTTTTATTTTTGAGAATGCAATTTTTCATAATTGCAGTAGTAATGTTCTTAATTTATGAGAAATAACCTATGTTATGAATTAAGTGTTCCATCTTCTAAAGAAACACTCATGTTAAATTGTTGAAGTTGGTACTATTTTCAGCTTTGCATTCAGTAAGCAACATTTTTAGGATCTAGGTACTAGACACAAAGTACTACTAAACTGTGTCATTCTATCATATTACTACTTGCCTTCTGGAAAATATGATGTTTCTTCTTACAATGTTTCTATTGTAATTAATTTTCTGTCTTGCAAGGCACATAATGATACAGAGTTTTAATAGGAATCAGAGCTGTTCCTTTTTTTCAGTTTCTGATTCTTTAGTTTATCAAATTGCCCAAAAATGTTGCAAGATCAAATGTGAGCTAATCACTTTTCTACCCTTGCCTCTTAAAAATGAAAAGGATGGCTGAAATTCTAAAAAAGAAAGATATTAACATCTGGACAGACAATGGTTATTACAACACAGAACAGCAACACTGTTGAGGATGATTGGCATTAGCTTGCATATTTTGATTAATTTGTTGTCAAACTTTTTTTTTTTTTTAATCTGGTCTCACTTGAGTAAGCGTGTATGTTCCTAAATATTTTAACTTGCATATGAAACAATTATGTATCTCAGTATAAGTGAGAGCAATGTTTAATGTGCATGTAAATCATTATTTTTGTGACTTTCTCAAAACCACATCTAATCCAAATACTCCGTGTCGATGTGAAAGAAATCTTATCACTTACCGGTGTTCTTAAGTAGAAAAAGCAACACCTAGGGAAGATTAGGTAATGGTTCAGTTGAGAAGGAAAAAGATCACAGTTCTGTTGATTAATGCTAATGACTTAAAGGGGGGCTGATGAATACCATGGACCGAACACGGCAGGAAGTCTGGCACTAAGGACAAAGTCAGATGGCTGAGATTAGCTGTGGACAGTTAGCTGAACTCTGACAAAATAAGAAAAGGAATGGCTGGAACCGACTTCAACCCCAAAAGCAGCATGTTCCTGTTAGAGTGCCTTCTCTGCGGTTCTTGTCCACGTACCGCCTTCTCTGATTACCCATGCATTATGGAGGGAAATTAAATTAGTTTAATTAGAGCTGGGAGACATAATCACTGCATGTTCACACAGGATGATGTTCTGACTGTAATTCGCCGTGTGGATGAAAACTGGGCAGAAGGAATGCTGGCTGACAAGATAGGAATATTTCCAATTTCGTATGTTGAGGTGAGTAAAGTTGGGCCCTCAGCAGTGTTGTGCCTACTGTGTATTTCACTTTCTGAACAGAAAAATAATCAGTGCTGGTGATGATTCTAAAATAGCCTGAGACATAAATAGACTTAGACCTAAAATAATCTAAGATCTGTGTGCTTAGTTTGGGCAAGCTAATGACCTCAGCAGTTGAACCAGTGATTTTTACTTAGCAATTTGATACCTATTTTCATTGAATGGAATTGGAATGAGAGTACTTGGAGGCAGTCACTGTGTTTTCTTGCTAATACTGGAGTCAAGCAGTCAATCACAAACCACACTTAACTGCAAAATGAAAGCAATCAGCAAGTCAGAGGAACAGTAAGCTTTCCACTGTCCCTAATACCTTCCTCTTGAAAACCAAATCAGCATAACTAGAAAGTCAAAGAATAAAGGCTGTTGTTAAGCAGGTAAAGCATTGACTTTTACATCCAACAAACCCTTATAGAAAATCTTCTGTATCTTCGTATCTTCCTGAATTTCTTATACGTGATGCGACAGTATACGGTGAGAGGTAGCAGTTGAGAAAGTTTTCCCCAGCCTTTTAAGGTTTAAGAGTTGAAAGCTGTATCTTCTATACAGAAAGACATAGGTGATTAAGAACAGTGTGTACAGCTGCAACAATGATTATTAAAATTTTAATTACAGAAATACATAGAGGTTTGGAATAGCGTTTGTCTTTTTCTGATAGGTATGCTGCGGATACTTGGTATAAGATACCCTTCTTTCATTGACAAGATTTCATTTAAATAAATGAGGCAGAATGGTTAAAGAAAAGTATTTGCACGTTACCTGTGGGATGAGAAATATGTATCCCAGGTCACACAAGAAACATATAACCATACTAATAATCAAGTCAGGTTTTATTAATTCAATATCTGAATGCCCTGATGAGATGCGAACTTTTTAAAAGATTACTGTGTTCAACCAACATAGAATTTATTCTTTTTAAAAGGGAAAATATGTATATTCGTTTTTATAGGTTGATGTAAGGATCTGTATATCTGGAGATAGAAAACTTCACATGACTGAAAAAACAACAAAACCAAAAGGGTTTCAACCTGCTTAGTGCAAATCTGGCTTCAGTTTAAGAAGTTTTTAAAAGCCAGTTTTAAGAAGTTCTTGCCCCTGGCTATTCATTCCTAGCTCCTTGCAATTAACTGCCCCTTCACTTCCGCCAGTAAAGGTTTTTGTGGTGCTTTTTAAAACTAAATCATTTAACTTAGCTAAGTTAGAAAAGGCCCTTTCCTAGGGCTGCCACTTGGGCTAACAACTCCGTTTCCATCTCTACCAAAGTTGGTAAAATGGAGATATACTCTTGAAAAAATATTACATAAAAATGATACTCAGTCACAAAATATATTCCACTGTTGATGTTTTCAGACAAATTCCATCAACTAAGAAAATGTATCTTCAATTAACCCTTTAGGAACAGGCACAAGCACTTGTGTACACAGTCGCAAATCCCCACTAAAATGATACGGGAGATCTAGAATAATAAATAATACCCAAAGACATACTTCAGATCAGATAAGTGGGTTTTTTTCAGTATATACTAAACCAGAAGACATGCTGTGGTGAAGAGCAGTGAGATATGCAGAAAACTTACGAATTTGAATTTTTAAATACCTGTTTTCTGAGATTGTGTAACTATTGTTCTGGAAAATATACAGACAGTTAATACAAACAAGTATATCAAACCATTCTTACCTATGTCACTATTAAAGACACCAAAGATGAGAAGTAATTCATATTTTTTAGGTATTTTTTTTATAGGGTATTATTAGTTATATTTCCCAATCCTGTAATCATTGCCTATTTTTGTCATAATGACAGACATGTCTTTGCCTTGTGTATGTTAGTCCGCATCCTTTTTTTCCCTTTTTTAAAAAAATGTGAATTAGTGGCTGCATTTACTGGAGATTTTCTGAAGTTGTTAACTTTAAAATGAGTGTAGTCTGTGATGTTTATTATGTAGTATAAGTCTGATACTTGCGATCTTTCTTGTATGATGAGGTCACAGGATAAAATTTTAGATATGTTGAAGTCCATGAAAAACTGATTATATTTGAGGACAACTTTTTACCTGGAGCAACATTTTATGATTCAATTTTTGCTAGTCTGCTCTATTCTTTTATATTGCTTTCACTTATTAAATTTGTGGTGATAATAAAAGCTAAGACTGAAAACATTTTGAGAGGAATTTTAATAGTGATTCAATTGAAAGTATAGTTTGTCAACTGACTCACAAAACATTACGTCTTTATCTGTAGACACATAGCACTGTGAAATAATTACTTTTATCTGCAAATGAAAAATCAATAATGCAAACATTGCAAAAAATGAAATTGTATTTTCTAAGAAGTGCTAAACCCAAACAAACCTTTTAGCTTTACTAGAGTAAGACCTGATTAACATACTTAAATTACTAGACTTTTGACTGATGGTACTTCGACGTGCTTGCAATAAAAGCAGGTCAGCCAGGTTCTTACACAGTGATGAAATAAAATGCAGTGAGTCTAGAAACTGTATGATTAAGTTTGTAACACTTTACATTTATCTCTGTTCCAAAAAAAATGATTCATCAGAACTAGACAGATGTTATTAGAATTTTTCTATCTACAGTTCTGGGTACAATATACGTTTCCTAGAAAGACCTCAAATTTAACATTTCGATGTGGTTTAACACTTAGTAAACACACTCCAAATCTAAAAAGTATTTACATTTTTAAAAGTTATTCAGCACTCGTATAGAACAACTAGAAAAATACGAACGCCCAGAATAGAAAAAGAAAAATCAGGGAAAAGGAATCACTTTTCAATCAAAATGTCAGTAGAAAATAATGACAGCTTTTGTTTTGCCAAGTTAACATGAGCAACTGGGGGGGAACACCTTTGTATTAATCCAGCTCCTCTAGCTTTATTTATAAACAATCTTATAAAAGTGTAGAGAAAACAACTCCAAATGATGCAAAGTGTTCGCTGTAGTAGAATTTTAAGTTCATTGTCATTTTATATGACTACATCCATCAGTTAACACAATATTTTAATCAATGAGAACATAAGAATTTATGTACCGAGTGTGTCAGGCTGGCTTTTTTTATTAGCATCTCCTCCTGTACCAAACAGGAGTGTTTCAAAACATACTTATTTTTTATTGTGTCTATACATTTTTAGATTGGATTTTTTGGCTGGATTTCTAGCATGGTCTTTTTAACATTGTACTTACTAGGCTAAACTTTGTCTGTCACTGTTAGATGATGTGATCTGATTTAACCTGCTTAGAAAAAAACCGAAACAAACAGACTTTTGTAACAATACTAACTCAGAAGAATAAGATAATACTTTTTATGGGAACTTTCCTCTACTTTTTGACTGTTCTGCCTGCCTGGAACTTAAAACAGAAAATCTATGCAAAAAGCGAATGTTGTATATTACGCCACATTGAGTAGAATTGTTAATTCTGAGTAGAAAATAATAGTCTAATCCCCACTATATTTGAATGTGATAATCTCAGTGTTATCATTCCAGTGACAACTTCTGAGCATCAGTTTTGATTAATTTCCCTAACAAAATATGCAATATAGAACGATTTCATTTGTTTCAAAAATTAATATAAATGCAGTTTTGCTCATGATTGTGATCTGTTTAAGATTTGCAAAATGATTCTTCCGTTGGTTTGGACAAAACATATTTGTTCCAAAACTTTAATTGCAAAGTTGCATTTAGGTTTCTAAGCTATTACCTATCCTCCAGGATGATATTTAGCAAAAAATAATGTCAGATAAGGACAACGTTTGCTTTAGTTCTATTTACACTTTACTCCTTTGTTTCCAAATATATGTGAAAGTGAAATGTCTAGAAATTGGAATTTGGCTAATAATAGCGTTGGTAATGTGGAAAAATAACTCCTTGACGTATGGTGATATAGGAAAATTGCATAAATAAAAAACTTTGTATGAATGTTAATAGAAAGATCATTTGAGGGAGAAGATGGTGTTTTCACTTAATTTCAGAAAGTGATGATATTTGAATTCCAACTATTTATGTGTGAGTAAAGAACACCTGAATTCATTTGTAAAATAAGTACAGTAAACCATGATTATAAGAGACCTTGAAATAGGCCTTGCATGATAGTCTACTCGATAATTTCTCCAGATGGCTGCAAGCAGGCGGAAACCTATCTGCTAGCCTCATTCCCTACCGCAGCACTGAGATGCGGCGCAGCCGGTCCCTCTGTTTTGCCCCCATTTGGGAAGTTGTTTTGTGTTCTCGGTTTTGGCGGGAAGGGGAGTTGGATTTCAGGCTACCTGTTACAGCAAAGATTTTGTTGAATGGAGAACCCAAATAAATGTAAAAGCTAAAGTTAAAGAAGCTTTGGTTCAAATACATCTGTTCAGGAAAACAACTGACGTAGAAAATGCAGCAATAGATATCGGGGTATTTGTTGCGGAAAGGAATGCTGTATTGAAACACGTTCATGACGTGACTGGGATGCATTCCCATGGTGACCTTGAATGATTGCTGGCCATTTCATTGGAGAATGCATGCAAGTTCTTCATTTCTCTTCTCAAGGAAGAAGTAAACTGTGCTCTGCAAAATATCCTGCAACTACTGCTGTCCTCAGGTTACTTCTAAGAAAAGGCCAGTAATTGGTTCACTTCCATGTTTAGGTTCATGCTACTGGCCTGTGCTTGCTTCTCTACTTAAAGCTCAGTATGTTGCTTATATTTGAATCAGTCTTGAATCAATCCCATGGGCAAGCCTTAACTTTTCACTAAAAGGTGGTTCACTGTATAGAATAACCAGATTCTGCAGGCATTAATAGCTTCAGGAGGTAAACAGACATAATTAGGTGTAACAGGTACCTCAGGGTGCCTTTAGCAGGGTGGCTTTTGGTTTTGTTTTTGCTTTTTATTCCTGGGTGATCCCTTAACTTTTCCGATTAGGTAGTTCATGTTTTAGAAATGAGTACTACTTTTCTTTCTCTGATCTGTGTAATTTGTGAACAGGCTCTTTGCTAAATAAGGGAGTAGATCAGATAAGAATAGAAGTAGTTGCAGCCGTTGTATGAGACAATATGGAAGACGCAGGTTTCTCAGGAAGGACATGAAGAATTTCAATCTGAATTGAAAAAATAAAAATGTGCAAAATTCATAAAATGATTAGTCTTGAAAAGCCTGTATGTTCTTCCATGATGAAGGAAACTTGACAGGATGAGTAGCAGAGTAGGCTTTTTTTGGTCTTATTTTCTACTTGTTTTGTGTCCTTCAGCCTCATAACAGTGTTCTGTGATAAAATAACATTGTTTTCACTGGTCTGTTAGAAGTATGTTTGCTCTAAATTTAAAATTTAATAAATAAAAACAAAAATTATCTAAATAACAGGCTTGCAAGTGAATTGGAGAAGGCTGTGTGGTTATGTCTTCTGTACTACACAAGAGGTACAAAATTATTCTGTCCGTATGATCCATGTCCAGTATTAGCAGGAAGGAAAATCTAGCATCTAACCTTTTCTTAGGAATGTTTACTACTGTGACGTTGTCTTCCTCTATCCTTCCTGTTCTCTTCGGCTGCCTTCTAAAGGACCAACAGTAAGAATATTTAGGAAAAATTTCTACATTCTCAACTTTGTATCTGTTTTCAAATCCCCCATTATACCCCTCTTCCACTGCAGTATGTTCTAGGTAGTTCTTCCTCTTCAAGCATTTCATAATATTAATTTTCCTGCTGTTACATCCTAGTAGGTTTTTATGTCAACTCCTCATTGTTCTAGTAGTTCTAGTTACGAACTTTTTTAGTCTTATTCTTTATCTATATGTATGGACTTTCCTTCCAGGTCTCATCTTTTATATACCACTTGAAAACCTTTTCTATATTTAAAAAAAAAAATGTATATTCTTTATTCTTTTGTACCACTTTTTATATATCTACTTGTCCTCAGATATAGGAAAGTGTTCAGGGTATAAGCTCTTGTCATTTGTGGGATGTGCATTTAAATTAGTGTTGATGCTGTCGCGATTAATGGCGTGTTATTTGTCTAGCAAAGTTTTGATGGGGTAAAATACTGGTTTAAAACTCTTCATGAGCGTAGTAGGTATCTTAAGACTTGTGGAAAAATGGGTAAAATATATAGAAGAAATAATATGCTGAAGAATAGAAATAGTACTTCCACAGTAATTAATTTCATTCTTTCATCCTGATGTTCTTCAGAAAAGATTTTTTCCTTTTTCATAATTTGCTACACTTACCCAAGTAGCAGTTTTCATATTTAGTAGTACATATTAACATTAGTTAACTTGTTCAGAAAACTGGTGCTGGTGTTACTTCAGCTCATGAATAAATGAGACTTCTGACATTATTATTTCCAATACCTCTGAAATATAAATAAGGTCTTCTGGAAATACAGGGTTTGTAAAATATGTAGGGGTTTTTGTATTTTGTTTTGGTTGTCCGGTCCCCCCCATCCACTTACATAGCTTACATTTTGTTGTAAGAAGAAAATATGTGGGTTTCTGTATTTCTTTATTGGAAAGGAAACATTTGTTTGCATTTAATATAATATTGTTGTAACAAATTAACAAATAGAAAATTTCATTGTGAACAAAAATTCATTAGATAAGCTTAAAAAAAGAAAAATCCATTTGAGCGTTCCTAGGTGCAAAGATGCTGCCTCTGCATTAGAAAATTCAGAAGCTGAGAAGGTATTTCCACAGAATTGCCAATATATGTTTCTTTTCTCCCTATACTGTCTTATGCTTGTGTAGCTATTTGTTGTCAGGCAGTAGTGGTATAGCTGGATATTTAGTCTATCCTACTATGTTCTTAAATCTGCATTTAGGAAGCCTGTTTTTTACTACTGATAGTGTTAAAGATAAGTGCATAAATACCAACAGATAGTAGGAGGAATATCTTCAAGAGCCCACGTGCAAAGGTGTGGGCTTATGTCATACAAACAAAACAAAAAAGGCTTAAAATGAAATGAACGTTCAAGTTTTATAATACAGATTTTTATATTATAAGGTTGTCGTGGTTTCAGGTCAGCTCAGTTGGTAACAAAGCACCACGAAGCCGCTCGCTCACCCCCCACCCCCTCGCCTGGCCTCGTTGGGATGAGGAGAAAATACAAAGGCAGGCTCGTGGGTCGAGACAAGGACTGGGAGGGATCACTCCCCACTTATGGTCATGGGCAAAAGACAGGCTCAACTTGGGAAATAAACAAAATCAATTTAATTTACTACAAATCAAAACAAAAACAAAACACAAGGGTATTAGGAAGGGAAACCAAACATCAGAACAACCTCCCCCCACCCCTCCCGCCTTCCCGGCTCAGTTCCACTCCCGATGCTTTCTACCTCCTCCCCCCGGCGGCGCAGGGGAATAGGGGATGGGGGTTGAGTCAGCTCGCCACACATCGTCGTTGCCGCTTCTTTCCTCAGGGGGAAGATTCCTCTCTCGTTCCCTGCTCCAACG
>VYZV01011941.1:9747-22820 GCA_013401275.1 Pandion haliaetus
TGGTCTTTTTCGATGTTACTATCGGCGGGCAGGTGGGTGAGGGCGCTGCCGCGGTCCCGGTCCCGGTCCCGGTCCCGGTCCCGGGAGCTGCGCGGCGGGACCGGGGGCTGCGCCGGGGGGGCGCTTGTAGGGGAGCACTGAGGGGAGGGGAGGATAGGGGAGCACCCAGGGGTGCACAGAGCGGGGCGGGGGGGGCTTGCAGTAGTGCTCCGGGAGCGGCTCGCAGGGGTTAATTGGGGGTGTAGGAGCGCAGTGGAGGATGGTGGGCGTGCATTGGGGAGGGAGGGGTTCAAGGGTATGTTGTGGGGTTTGCAGGGGTGCAACTGAAAGCGCCTGGAGGAGTGCAGTGGGAGGGAGTTGCAGGGAAGCATCCGGGGGCTGTAGGGTTACGGGTGGGCACCGAGAAGGGCTTGTGGCAGTGCTGCGGGGAGGGGTATAGAGGTGGATCAGGAGGAGTCTTGCAGGGATGGGGGGAGTGCAGCAGGAGATTGAATTTGTGGGATTTACCTGGGTGCAGATTTGGGGAGGCTGGTGTGTGTGGGGAGGCTCATCTGGCCGCTGTCTCCCCAGGAGGTCGGCCGCATGAAGATCGAGCTGTTTGCCGACGTTGTACCCAAAACGGCGGAGAACTTCAGGTAAGGAGCAGCCGGTGTTCCTGCAGCTCAGCCTGGATGCAGGCTGTGAAGGTTTTTTGGTGCAGGAACGTCTCTGGCAGCAGGGTGACCACCTGCCCCCCAGCACCGCTCTGCACCTGCTTTGCTCCTCTCACTGTTCCCAGAGAGATGTGACCATGCAGCATCCTGATCCCCTCGGGGGAGCCTGTCTGGCTGGAAGGTGAAGGACTCTGGTCCCTCCCTGCTCCCTCTGTGGAGCTTCTGATACGCTCAGTGCATTTATAAAAGGCAGTACCTTAATATCATGGTGGAGTTCTCCTCGCCAGCCAGTTTTCTTGCTGCTGTCTGAAGGATGTACCGCTTGGACATCCCACTTCCACAGGAGAGATGCATATAGCCTGTTCTCTGTGAAACACATTGCCTGCTCCACATTCACTGTCCCTTACAACCTCGGTGATAAATATCTGACCTCCTCTGCTGCAGAAAGCGCAAAAGTCTGTTTTGAAATGGAAGTGGGGAGGAGTTACTGCCCGTTCCCGTTTCACTGGGGGTACCCCTGATGCAGTAAGGAAGAGTCCTGCACAACAGTCGGTGCACGTTTGCTGAATGCAGCCCTCTGAGTCCTCAGAGTTCAGATGTTTCTCACGTTCTGCTCTCTTTTTCGTTTTCCAGGCAGTTTTGTACGGGTGAATTCAGGTAAGTAGGTTATATCGTCCTTCTAAGTAGCCTATTCAGACAAACAGGGCTGGGTGTGTAGGAAGAAGGCTCACTTGGAAGTTTTTCTTACTATACCAGTACAAAATGAAACAGTACAGAAATCTGCTGTGATTAAATTGTGACGGGCTCAGCCAGTCACAGAGATGGCAGACTTTCTCTTTTGGGCATGACTTTGCTCATGCTTAGGTTGTTCTAAAAAGCCCACCTGCTCATGCTGCAAATTGGAGTGGGATCCTGTAAAGCTGATGGTATGGATGTTGTAGGGCACCATGTCATTTAATGTGCAGAGCTCACTCGAGGTTTCCCTTTGCCTCTTGACAGCCCCAGCTGAGAGCCAGGCTGCAGTGCTCAGTTGTATAACAAGGCAGTTACTAACATACAGGGCAACGCTTTGTGACTCTGAATTCCTGGGAGGGCTTTTGTTGGGATATACAGTAAGTTGCAATGATTTTTCTTTTTATTTCCTTGCAGGAAAGATGGTGTCCCTATAGGTTATAAAGGAAGCACTTTCCACAGGTAATTCGTTTGCTTTTGTTTAGGCACTTAAGTAGCACTCTGAGCTAGATGTGATGTTGAGACCTGCCTCTAGGCATTATAGGTCTGGGAGGCATTTGTAGGTCATGGCTAATGTCATCCTTCTGTAGCTTTGGGGGTGCTGTCAGATGTGTACATCGGGGTCACTGGGAGGGATCCATCATTCCTGGTGTGTCAAGTCAGAGATCACACAGATTAAGCTTCTTGAGGTATTTGTCTACTGAGAACTAAGAGTTGTTTTACTTCTTTAGGGTAATAAAGGATTTCATGATCCAAGGAGGTGACTTTGTAAACGTATGTACTTCTCTAGTCCTTTTGTACTTTTCCTACATGGTATAATACGCAAGTGTTTCCCATGGGTCCATGCTGATTTGTGGGATCTGTTTTGAGGTACCCAGTAGTAACTGGAGGTTTCTTCACAGCATTGGTGCCATCTTACTGCAACAGACTGTAATGTACTTGAAAACAAACCAGGAGTCTTGGGTGAACATGCCTTCTCCTTCCCCAAATAATTCCTGTCTAAAAAAAGCATGGCAGTACAGCTAGAGGCTTTTCAAACTTGCAAAGATTTTTTTTTTTTTACCCTTTTTTTTTATTCCCCCTTCTCCTGTTCCCCCAAACAAGAAACCCTGCGAATTTCTATTAGCTTTGTGGAGAGAAACCCTAAGTACAGAAACAAGTATCTAGTGCAAGAGATAGTTTAAATCAAAACTAACTCTCTGTTGGTGAGTTGTCTCGAAGTAGAAAAGATTTTGTGCCCTTAGTGTGGTTGTGCTCTGACTTGGGGATAAGCAGAGTGTATGGGGAAGGCTGGAGGACCACAGGGTCTCTTCACTGTCCTAGGACCCAGTAAAATTATTTCATTTCTGGAAGTGTTTAAAAGTATGAGGGGAGTGTTGAAGCTTTTTTAATACCAAATTTATAAAACTTGGTTGTATGAAAGTCACTGAGAGAACTGACTGCACAGTGGGGTGGCTCATCCACACGAGACTTTTAGGTAATTGCTAATTGTGATGCTAATTGTGATGCTGCTGAAATGTCCCAGTGGGCTTTATTACTTCCACTGAAGCTCAACAAGCATTACAGATTACACCAGTGTTTGTAATTTCTAAATTACACTTACTACAAAGCCCCTTGGGGAGCAAGAGTGGTCACGCTGGCCGCTAAGATAGGGTATATGTTGCTGTCTCAGAGTTGACAGTTTAAGTAAACCACAGAGAATAGGAGGAAAAGAAGCAAGGGCTAGGCAAGCAGAGCAACACATGTGGACCTGTACATGGTATATTACTGACATCTTATTTTCCTGTTAAGTTTGGCCTAATAAAGAACGTATATGTTAAGTAGAAAGGCAATGAAGGGAGACAGGTTGCAGCAAGGCAGAAGAAATGGGGCTGAAGTGACAAAGAGAGGGAAAATCAACACAGAAAGGGAAATTACTGTCAGAATAGTGAATTTAACTTACCATGCCAGAATACCTGTTTGCACTGCTTCTACAGCTTTCCCTGAAGGGTTTCTCACTGCAGCATCTTTAAAGCCATTCTATTGAAAGGTCCCTGCTCGGTCCTTTTGGCATCGTACAGGAGTGTCTGCAATGCTGGACCAAAGGGCAGGGTGGCCTTTCAGCAGCCCCACTAGTTACGTGTCTTACGTGAACTATGTGTTTGAAGAAGGGCTTCTGCAAAGTTATACACTTGTGAGCAGTCAAAGCTTGCAATCTGCAGCTGTTATGAGCCATGCTGCTTGAATTTATAAATGTCTTGAGATCCGAGTGCTCAAGCTTGTAGTTAAGTACAAGATGTCTCGACTTGGTAGAAAGTACAGCAAAAATTAGAAACTCCGTATTTTAGAAACTGTCCTAGCTGAACAGAGAGATCACTTCCCTGTTTCCAGTAAAGTCACAGAAAATAACGTGAAATAAGTAAGCGTACCATCAGCCGGCTTTTTCACACAACCACTTCTTCTTTCCTTGTCACACCAACCCATACTTCTGCGTCCCCTCTGTTTTCCCTGCCATGTCCAGGTGGGTCCATACCAAGCAATCTATAGCCTCCACCTCACTCTGGGAGGCTTGGACTTAATCCTTACTATCTCGGTGGGTTTCTGCCAACATATGGATGGCAAACAGTGTACGGTGTAGTTAGAAACCAGTCACTGTTCCTCTTCAGAAATGAAACATGGAATGTGTTCACTGCTGGTGTATATAAATGGCAGTACAGCATCCATTTTGGGCTGAGTTTAACCCTGTCCTTTTGCTTGGGGATTTTAAAATTAATTTTTAAATTGAATCACTACAGAACAAATGCTGTGGCTGACTGGACATCTCTCTTGCACAGGGAGATGGCACTGGAGTAGCCAGTATATATAGGGGTCCTTTTGCAGATGAAAACTTCAAGCTGAAACACTCTGCTCCTGGGCTGCTCTCTATGGTGAGTATAAAGTAATGACATTATAAGACTAAAAAGCTTCTGGTACTTCCTCTGTGCTGTTTTCCAAAGTGTATAAATTACTTGCTGGACAACAGAAATCTCCACCATTGGATACAAGACCTGCTTTGTAAATACTAGTCAGAAGGCTACTCATGGGTTAATGTGTTGAGTAACACAAAAGTCCTGGTCCTGCAGCATCCTTTCTTTTTTACCTGTTGGAGTGCTGGGGCAAGCTTTCTTTGGTCAGCTTTCAGGATAGCTTGATTCTTACAGTTTTCATATGCTGGCAAGTGGTGGTGTTTTCTTCTTCCCTGATACTGTCTGTTATCAAACACTGACCTCAGCAAGGATGAAACAAAGAGATTTGGGAGTTTCAAAGCCATAGCAGTGTTACCATGGTATCTTTTATAACATACACTTCCTGTTCAACATTGTAGGAAAAACTGCAACCTTTGCATGTTGTCTGGTAGGAACAATACACTGACTTTTGCAATAGAAATCAAGTGGAGCCAGTACTTCAGTGTTCTGTCCACAGCTGCTTCTTCCTCAGCTCTTTCAGCTGCCCTGCCCTTAAAACCACTTGCTTAGGGCATTCACCATTTGGATTAGTTATTCATCCAGTTCAAAACATGGCCCAAAAAGAGGTGTCACGACACAGCTAAGCAACCAGTGTACTGTGGTGTGGGAGGAGGGATCCACACTGGTATTGCCAGCTTTGTGTTAAAGTGGCATGGCTTTGGAGTCATTCTGCTGGGTCAAACCATGGTCCATGCCAGCTGGATCCTTCCAAAGCTGGCTAGCAATAAGTAAAAATCCAATGTGACTGTGTCCTGTGCAGTCCTGCAGCTGCAAAACTTGTCCAGTTCACTTGTCAGCAGAGAGACATGCTTTAGTATCTCCCGGTTGTCAATAGAGCTTTGAAAAATTGAAATGGACTTAAGTGTTGCAGAGCTGTTTTCTTAGCAGAGCACAAATGCTCTGGGTGTTGCGCTCGGGTGTGAATTAAATTTCACACCAGCATCACACTGTTCCTGTGAGCCTTGTGCCAATATGATCATTGCCTCTCTCATCCTGATCATCAGAACAGACACTTTCATCTAACTTACTCTGAGGAAACCTTCCAAATAGCAGAAATCAGCTGCTTTTTTTTCTGCCCTGGTTCCTGGCTTTCAGTTTTACCCGGGACAATACTGCAGCCAGTAAGTACTCATCACCAAAAAGTTCAGCCTTTTTTCAGGAGCATGCCCTAGAGCCCAGATTTCAGCACAGTCTTGTGCTGAACATGCCTTCGTAGAAGTATAATAAAAAGTTGGTGACGTAGCTCTTGCACACATGGCATGACCAGACTTGGTGGCGTGCCATGTCCCAGCACAGGGTAATCTCCTGCAGATGTACGCCTTGCTTCCTTTGGTTTGTGTAGCAATAAGCTAAAAATAAGCTAGGCTAGGTCTAGAGCAACAACTCTTTCCTATGTGAGATGTGTCTGCCTTCAGTTTTGGGAAGTCTTAAATTGTGTGCTTTTTGTACTTTGCCATTCTCAACCCCCAGGCAAACAGTGGTCCAAGTACCAACGGCTGTCAGTTTTTCATTACATGCTCCAAATGTGACTGGTTGGATGGAAAACACGTCGTGTTTGGTGAGTACCTGCAGCAGAGGCCTGGCGTACCAGCTCACAGACACTCCGTGTGGCGCAGCTGCTAGAATAAACAGCCATGGACTGCTTGTTCTTCCCTACCTCGGTTGTGCCAGCAGATGTATCTGTGCAGCCAGATACTGAGATGGATCACTGAAATGATTTTTTTTTTGCAGGTTAGCTTTAGATCAGTTCCTTGATTGGTGTATTGTGCTACTACATAAATCTTTGTGCCAGTGCAGAAGGGACAGATGAGTGAAGGGATACCTTTCTTCTCCACTGTCAAAGAGGACGGAGCTTTCAGCAGAGTTTTTGGATAGTAATTCTATGAAACTGCATCTGCTAACTTTTCATGTACTGCCACTTGACCTGTAGGATTTCAAGGCCAGCCTTTAAGCTGATGTCCTACTTAGTAATTCCTCCGATTCTTAAGTAACACCAATACTGTTCATTGCCATTTTTGCATCATTACAAAGGTTGTGTTGATAGAGAGGTTGTTCATGCTGTATTTTAGCACAGCTGGTGGTGGTAGATCTTGACACCTAGATTTCTACACGTGCCACCCCTGCGATGTGCAAAATGTTTTAAGAGGGATTGTTTCCTTTATCAGCTTAGAGATCAGTAACAAACCCTGAAGTGGCCAGTAGCTAAACGCTGCAAAAGACTTTTCAGTAGGAACAAAAATGCATGTACCTGTGATGAGTGTGAGGGAGCAAAGGTAGAAAACGGACATACTGATGTGGATAAATTTTCTTATTCTAGGTAAAATTGTCGATGGGCTGTTGGTCATGAGAAAAATTGAAGTAAGTTGAATTTGCCTATTTCTCTCTGAATGTCCATGTTGGAAAGTCATGTAGAGGATTAACAAGGGTTGTTCTGTTCTCTCCCACTGTCTGTTTACAGGATACCAGGGAATACCAGTGCTGATAACTGGTATTATCAGTTGTCATCATTATAAAATAGCAGGAAATCTGTTGAAGCAAAGGCTGTTATATATATTGACTTCAGAAATGCTGTGCTCTCACGGTTGCTAGTTAGTCTTTGAGTGGGGATTGTGTTCTTGTGGCTTTATTTGCAATGCTTTGCATTTGTTCAGGAAGCTGAATTGAAAAGCTGTTCCATCAGCAACTCAGACGAGAGTGTAAAGCAGATCAGTTCTGTGCCATTGCCTGGGATTATTCAGTGGATGCTAAATCATCAGTTCTGCTGATCCATGAGCAGCATGTTTAATAAGAAAAATTAAACTAATCTTCTGATGGGCTTCCAGAAGCTGAAGATAAATACGCTTGGGGGTGGTGGTTGCTACCAATGTTGTGACTGGGTGTCATGGCAGGATAATGTGTAGACTTAACAAATAGCAGCGAGTTCTTCAAGACAGCCAACACTGACTTCACGGCACACGTACGGGATAATGTGCACAAGGGCCTCTGCCATCAGAGAATCAAAAAAGTGGGGTGCAAAGAGAGCTGACAACTGCTAGGTATTGAGAGAAGGTCATGTGCAGGGAACTGTGCAGCATGATAGAATCCATGTGTTGCTAGCTGTCTTCACCAAAAGCTCTGATGGAAGGGTTGTGAGGGGCAGTTAAAGGAACTAAGTAAGAGACTCGTGAAAGAGCAGCCGAGCCCAGCAGAATGAGAGGTTCAGAATGAGGGTTGCTTTCTGGCTATCTCATACGTAGATTCCCTCTCTGTACAAATAAAAGTTTGCTTTGCTTGTTGCAGCTGTAATTAGGAACTTTAAAAATTTAAGCCAGAGCAGCCTCAAGTGACATGATGCCTGCTGTATCTCATGAGGAGCTCTCCGTTTTTTCCTCTGTTCCTTCCCTCCCATTCAAAGGATCAGGGTGTGGTCTGTATCCCAAACCTCTGCACACAGAGCAAGTTGAACGCTGCCAAAATGCACGACAGTGCTTCTGTGCTGCTCAGAGCTGTGTCTAGATGTCCCCATTCCTGATGCTGCAGACACCTGTTAACCAGTCTTCAAGTACCTGTCACTCACTTGATTTGCTGTTCTTTTATAAGATTTAACATTATATATTTGTCCCCAGAATGTGCCTACGGGTCCAAATAACAAACCCAAGCTGCCAGTTGTGATCTCTCAGTGTGGGGAAATGTAAAGCAATGAAACGGAAATGTGGTAAGTCTCAGTCTTCACAGGCACCCAGTGCAATTGAACTCTGGGCTGCGTTGCTCCTTGTTCTTTTCTTGACTTATTTTCACTTTCATTTGAGTCCACAGAGAGCTGACTCAGCTCAGTGAAACACCAGAAAATGCTTCTCTTAACAGCGTTAGTTTTTTGCCAGCTCAACTCCCTGAACTGGCTTCCCTCTGAGCTACACAAACACCAAAGGCAGTGCTAGAGGGATAAGATTTTGCATCTGCAGTCAGGGGGAAGATGGGGTTGTGGGAGCTCTGCCTTGGATGGGGTTAGGCTGCCTTGAAGCCTTGGCTTTAGAAACCAGTGGATGAAAGGGAACTGCAGCAGGAATCCAGCTGGTATTACCCAGGAAGTCTGGGGGGTGAGGGGCTTCACTTTGACCTGCAGGTTGGTGAACTCTCCTATTGCTACAGAAAGCAGAGCATCTGGGGGTGGGGGCAGGCAGGGATCAAGAAAAGAAGAGGAGGAAGAGAGGATTTGAGCCTCCTTGCTTGGTACAGCTGCAGGACTGCCACCACTGAAGGGCCAAGGAATTAATATTACATAGTGTTACCTTAACTTGAAAAAATACCACTGTCCTCATCTGAAGGGAGGTGTTTCCAGCATTTACTATTACTCGGGCTTCATTTTGGTTAAACCAAAAGCTCAAGACAGAGCTCAGGCTAACGTACAGTATTCTGTTTCCATTTGTCCACCCACTTCACCATAAAAAACCACAAGCATTTAAACAAATCTGTCTAGATTTCAATGTGTCAGGATGCAGCTTGTCAAAAATCTGCTGTATTAGCCTTTTGGTTGCTGATTTTTCAAGTATCAGCAGGCAGGCACTGACAAAGCAAATCCCCACAATTTTTGACCTTCCATTAAATGATTTCCAAAGACATCTGGCATTACCCACGAAGACGTCCTTGCTTCCATAATAAAGTCTTTCAGAGCTGCAGCGCTTCAGACTCTTGGGAGCTCCTCCTATTTGATGAAGTGACAACAGGGAATGTAATCATTGTTTCATTTCCCTGGTACTTCTGGTGGCATTTATAGGCTCTTGAAGATGGGGACAACCTTGTTAATGGGCTTTCTTGCAGATGGGCAGATGCGTGCTGATGGGTCGGGTCCCCTTAGGGTTGTCCTCAGGCCCAGACTTGTTGATCATTTCAATCTGGAGTACATAATTTCTGGCCAACATCCAGCTTGGGACTGGAAGCTTTTCATTTCTAGGTATGAGGCTGGTGCCACTTTGCTTACTTCCCAGCCAAGTCTTAGGAACTGCTTTTCTGCACCCTGCTGCCTCTCAGCTGCCTGTAGACAAGAACAGCATTTGTCTTGCCCAACTTCAGACAGCTAAATCAGTTACTTGTCAAGATCCTTTAAAATCAGCCAGGAGAAACAGGCACTGTTGGTTTTAAGTTCAGAGTTAGATGCAGATGCCTGGCATGGAGACCCAGGAGAACTCCCGAGTTCTCCAGCTCAGGGTTGACATGAGCTAGTGCAAACAGCAAGTAGCACTCAATTGAAAATCGCTGTAGCGGCCCCCAGTGTCACTGCACAGTCTTGCTGTTGTAGGATGAGTTGGGAATGGCTGTCCAGCATTTTGGACCTGTTTGTTCTTCGTTTCAGTGTTCCTTCACCAGTGTTTAGGCCTGTGCTGGCTCCATGCAGTTCCAACTCCAGCCAGTTCCCCCACTGCCCCAGTCCTCTCTGCAGGCCAGATCCGTGCTTTTGACATTCTCCTGAAATTATTTAATAATTGGCATCTATCTTTTTTTTACATTTTGAAATGTAAATAAAGAATTTTGTTAAATATGTGTGCAGTGCACATCAGTTAACATGCTTGGGAACAGATTCTTCTTCAGATGAGAAGGGCTATAGCATCTCCAGCAATGTGCATTATCCCTAGCTGGTTCAGTAGGGAGCTTTTGCTGTGCGTGGTATTGAGGGGCACTGCTGCTGAGCATTTGCAAAATGGGAAGGAAGGGGTGAAAGGAGCATGGCAGAGCATGGCGGTGCCATGCTACACCAGCTCCTTTACTTGGCAGGTAAATAAGGCTGCCTGGCAGAGAGGTTCCTGGCATCTTGGGAATCTCCAGAACCTTTCTATGTGCAGCCTTACTGAAGCACAAGAAATTAGTATGGCACAGACTTCCATTGGCATGAGTTTGCTGAGCTCTGAGGTGAGGTATGTTGTAAAGAAGTGTTTGTAAAACGTCCCCTGGCACATAGCGGCACTAGGCCATCAGGCTGTTATGTGCCATGGGTGTTTACCATGCATTTACCAGAGTGCTACAAGGATGTTGGAGCAGGGCTTTGGGCTGGGAAGCGGAGAATGATTATGCTGTAGGAGGAGAAATGGGGGCTTCTTATCCTGCATGGTTACAAAGAGCACAGCTGAGGCTGCAGATTGGTGGAAAAACTGGCTTTTTTTCTTCCAGAATCAGGATGCAAGCTCACCTACCTGCTGGGGGACAAGAAAGCACCCCTTATGGGGGCTGGGCTACAGCGTGAGTTTTCTCATCCAGCAGATTAAATGTAAAGGAGTTGGGGCAAAGTCTGTTCTGTCACATGCGGGCGTTTCATCCTATCCAGATATGTCCTGTCACTCCTTGGGCAGCCAGAGTGTATTGGGTGGGGCTGTCCTGGGGAGGTGCAGTCCATGCGCTGAGCTTGTGCGTTACTCAGTGCTAGATAGCAAGCACTGACGTACTGGAGGACAGATCCTGCAGGCATGCTTTGGTGTGCTTTTTTATCTCGTGGCTGTTTAAAGTCCTTGAAGCAGGCTCTGGCTGTCAGGATTTCCAGGTCTCCATTCCTGGGATTGCACAGCTGCTGGGGACACTTGGGCTCACTTCACTCCAGCCTGAGGCATTTCGCCTTGTACCTGCAGAACGTCAGGTGATGAAACACAAAACGCACCATCCCTTTCCTCTCCAGCCCCAAAAAGACTTTGCAGAGGGCTCTCTCCTGTGAGATGAGGGTTGAAAATTCTCAACAGGGAGGAGAAAACTGGAGCTGGGTGACAGCTGTGAGATAGAGGTGACCAAAACCAGAGAAACTCAGCTGCTGGTCCTGCTCAGGGAACATGTCCAGAAGGCCCTTCCCTATGGCGTTTAGGCAAGAGCTTGGCTCCATGCAGCTTGGGGGAGCTCTGCCTGCCAGCTGCAGTGCTGAGGTTTGCAGTTCTGGCTGCGGGTACCCAAATTCACCGTACTTTTTCACCAGGGAAACCAGCTTATTTCAGGGTCTAGGCTCAGCAGCACTTTCTCAGCCTGATGCATTTATATCACTGCAGTCAGCTAGTCTGACTTTCCATGTAGCAGGTGTCATAGAGCTTCCCCAAATTAACAGCAGCAAATCCATTACAACCTCTTTGAAAGTTGTTCCAATGGCTAACTATGACCTGTTACATTTCTCTTTGATGCTGAATGCGCAGAGTTCCAGCTTATGTATCTTGCTGTTCCTTATCTGCTGGCTAAAAATTTTCTCAAAGACCACATTTTTTGGTTTAATTCGCGCATGATGAAGTCCCCTTTCAGTTATGTGGTATGTAGTTAAGTCCTGGAATCTTCTGCTGTAGAGCAGATGATGGATCTTCTCTCTCTGAACTCCAGCGTCTTCCTCCAACTGTGGATGCTGCAACTGGAGACAGCATTTCTGATTGCCTTTTTATTCACCTGAGGATCAGATTAGCCTCTGGGCCCTGCAGTGTTGCCCCCGCAAAAGACATTGTTAGCTGTTGCGTGGCCCATATTTTCTTCTGTAGGTGCATGGCCCTGACATCCTCACAGGCTTCATCACTGAGGTTTGAAGTTTTCTCCCCAGTTTTCTCCCGCTAAGGTCTCTTGCATGGTGCAAGAGACCCTATTTGCCATTACATTTTAAGACCTATTTTTCAGTGGACTTACTGAGCATCATCCCATTTTGATATCATTCTGGTTTCAAGGTCACCATCCTGATGCAGATCCCTTGCAGGATTGCATTATTTTTTTAAAGGCCTTTCCTTTGGTAGCTGAGTAGGAGATCTCATGGAAAAGAAGATACCAAGACAGCTTGACAAGACCTAGGTCCATAAACCCACATCGGTTGTTGTGGTGGGTTGACCTTGGCCCTGTCTGAGCTCCTCACCTGGTCATGGTGTAATGTGGGAAACTGGATCCCTGGCTTCTATTTTTCACACTAGGATGGGGGAATTGACGGTAATTTGTGGGTGATGCTGTAAGGGCTGATCCCAAGGGGTACACGTTGGTCGCAAAGATGGTGGAGTGATGGATCAGTTCCCAGAGCCCTTCTTGGTGGTTGCTGGTGACCTTTTCTGTGGGAGGAATCACATAGCCAACCAAGGGCAGGGCTATGAATCTGTGGGCCAACAACCATGTTTTTCAAGTGCCCAAGGGAAATAACTTGGTAGATGAGAACACTGGGTTCCCCCTGGACCTTCCCTCTGGGGAATCTGGCAGAGATCCTGGATCTCTCTGAGCTGCTGTAAGGTGAAGACCATGGGGACGGAGGCAAAGAGGAGGTGAAGGGTGGTCGTTAGAGAAGGGCTCCATCGAAATAAAGAACCCAGCGGTGATGCTTTCCCGACTGCCTGGGTGGAGAGGAGGGCTCAGGACAAGGGGAGCTGCCCCACAGCCTCGCCTCATCCCTCCGGCAGAGGCGCTCCCCCGGGAAAGGAAGGGTGGAATGCTTTGGAAAAGGCTAATTAAGACTTTCAAGAGAGGTCTGACCCGGGGCCACGGCCTGGCTCTTCAATGGCTCAATTAGGAGGCATTTACTTTACCCAGGCAGGTGCAATCAAAGGAGTTCCGTGGGGAGCAAGACAGCCACAGCCGTGCCTGCCCCGCGCCGAGGGGCTCGGAAAGCTCCCCCGTCCCCCGAAACCAGGGCCCACATCTCTGCGGAGGAAGCCCAGACCCCTTTCCCCTCCTCGCCGGGAGGGCTGGCACAGGGCTCAGGATCCTCTGCCTGCTCCCCAAGGAGAGGGTTAGAGCAGGCCCC
>VYZV01011941.1:24261-45274 GCA_013401275.1 Pandion haliaetus
GGTGGCTTGTGCTCGGGCCTGGCAGGCGTCGGACCCAAGGTGAAGCGCGCTTCTGGGAGTGGGGCGGGCTCTGTCCCCTCCTGTCACCCTGCTTGGTGACGCTTGGCAGGAGAAACTTGTGATGTGTCCTGCCTCCGTCTCAGGGTCTCTCACCGCTCGGTTTTTTTCGGGTTGGCTTCTTAGTACCTTAATCTTCGCAAGCGCCTTGCTCTCTTAAGGAATTTCATTTCGTGGTGATATTTCTTACATTAAGTTTTTGGGGTTTTTATGGTGGTTGGGGTTTTGGGGTTTTTTCTTTTTTTGCTCTTAGGGGTCTAAAAGTCTGCTGGCTGTTAGCATACACACAAAATGTTTGTTTAAACTCATGTGTGAAGTTCAGGTGTATCAATGTAAGCAAAAATTTCTTTGAGTACTTGGTAGTTAAAAGCACGCTCTCTTGAGGAAACCCTAAGTGTACAGGGAAATGAGCAAAATTCAGATTTCTTATATATCACAAGACTGGGGTGTATAAAGGGGTGTCAAGAAACAAGTGCCTAGAAGATTCTTTCTATGACAGTAGTTGATATTTAAAGAAAAACTTGAACACTTAAGAGTTGTGTAAATACTTCAAACAGGCCTGGCAGTGAAGCTATCCGGTAGTGGAAGAGTCTCGGAATTGCTCTGCAAACCAGTTCTGGAAAAATGGGAAATCCTGGTGGTACCCATCAGCTCTGGAGGGCCTCCCTGTGGGTTGTATTTTGCAGAGGCCATATTCCCTTAAACACCTAGTACTTCAAACCCCCTGTTTCAGAATTTGGCAGAAGACTTGCGAATGCCTCTTCAGGGAAGCAAGTATAGATACTGGTGCTTTTATTGGGCCTTTTATTTAGGTTCCTTTTGAATAATGCTTTTTTTTTTTTTAACTGTCTGTTACCTTATGACCCAGTCTTAAGTGTCTGCCAAGCTCCTTA
Source organism: Pandion haliaetus (assembly GCA_013401275.1). NCBI lineage: Eukaryota > Metazoa > Chordata > Aves > Accipitriformes > Pandionidae > Pandion > Pandion haliaetus. The sequence continues at coordinate 25,212 of VYZV01011941.1, forward strand.
ATGGGTTTTGTGTCTGCAACTTTAAAAACTTGACTCTGAGTCTGCCCAGTTTGCATTCTTCATGTAGGATTTGATGTTACATGTCGAGCAGTTGTTGCTGCTGCAAGTTTTGGTGTCTTTGGCTTGTGTAAATGCATATAAAGTCGTAGGCCACAAACCCTACCTCTAGGGAAGGCTTTTTTCCTGTTTCCCTCAGTAGTGGAAATGCTCAGTGATGTGAGTCAAGCGAGGAAGCAACAGCAGCTAGTTAAGACAGAATGGCTTCCCCAGTCATTAATTTGGCAGCTGTTTAATCCTCGAGGTTGCCATTTTTAATGAGAAACCCAGTGTGATCTCGTGTTATCAACAGATTGGAGCTGCAGCCTGAGAACTGAACTGGAGGACATTTCCTCAACTCTGGAATCTCTCTGGCTTGCTGCAAGGGAAACTTTGCAGGAGCTCCAGCCCTTGCTTGTCTTTGCTTCAGCTGGGTCTGCTTGCAGCTAAAATTAGCTTTGGAACTAAAATTTAGCTTTGTAGGTGCACGTTAACTTCAGGTATTTCCTGTGTTCTTTTAATGTTAAAAGTGGATTTCTGTTCTGAAATACTAGCTTGAATTCTGAGTATCTGTCAATTGTTTCTCACAGTTGTCAAAATAATTAATGGATGTGCAGGCCACTGACTTGGTCCTCTTACCATAATTGGAGCTGCACATTGATATCTGGCTTTGTATTTAGTGCTCTGCTGGACTTAACTTAATCCATCTGCTTGTCTGATTTTTTTTTTTTTTTCTTTTTATTGTTATGGATTAAAGATGTTGAGGGGAGAGTCATTTAGTGCAAAGAGAAGCTAAATGGCTTATCAGGCCTTCAGAGTGGGGGTTTCTATTGTGCCATTTCAAGTTTTCTTTGATAAAGTGATAACTATTACTATTACACCATCCAAGCAGCAGCATGCTTGCTGCTTCTAGATGTGCTTGCTGGAAAACAGTGTCAGGAATCCTGGCAGGCACTGGGCTTTAAAATTGACCAGCGTATTTTTTAACTAACTGTGTAGACACCTTGAGCTCTATCTGTGTAACCGAGTAATTAATTGATCTAAACATCCAACATCCTCTTAAATAGAAACTGTGTTTTCAAAGGGACTTTAAAAACAAGCATCTGATGTGGTTGCCCAAAATCGATCTTGGGCAAGAGCGTAGAGCGTCCATGCTTGCAGAGCACAGACGATGAGCACTTCCTACCACTGTTTTTCAGTTGAGAGTGAAGGAAGGTGCAAAGTGTTTTTACTGAAAACCTGTTAGTGTGCTCTTCTGAAGGATTTCAGCTTTTGGAGCATCTGGTAAGAGATTGCAAAGAAGAAAGTATTTCGGCTCAGGCTTTGCAAGGGCTTTTGGGTGCTGCATCATGGGGCCTTGGAGATAAGCTGCCTCATGATGTTCAGGCTGGCTCTCCTTTCTTGCCTTCTGACTACCTTTTTCCAGTAACCTTTGAGGCTTGTAGGCATCGATTCCATGAGGAAACAAGGTGACTTATTTTTACTGGTGCTGTCTGACAGAATAAGCCATAGTTTTGATTGAGTTTTTGGGAAAGTCTTAAATGTCATTGTCTCATTTTGAAGCCAGTGGTGAGGAACACTTGGCTTTGTCTTTAGAAGAAAAAAAAAAAAAACCACCCCAAAACTTCTTTATTCTGTTGCCCATACCTGTAAGCTCTCCAGTTCTGAGCATGTTTTCACACAAGCTTGCTTTGCAATGTCTTTAACGAGTCATTCTAGGAAGGAACAGCCACTTTGCTATTGATTCAAACCATTCCATAGACTAATGAAACTAATACTGCAGCAAGGTTCAGTTACTGCAGCAAGGTTCAGTTGGTATGATGCGAGGTGGGTGTGTTGCTGTAAGTTAGTTACAAGTGGTGGAAATGTCATGTAGAGCTCTCAGACCAGTGTGGAGGCTGTTTCGGCTGTACCTCTTAATTGCAAAACAGAAACTTTTTGACTTAAGTTGGTACCATATTGTGGTTGACCAGCCTCAGTGTGCTAATTGTGGAAGCTGCATCATGATCATGCAGAAGGATGCTTCTGGATCCTTGTAGATACAGACTTGAGCTGTTTTCTGTTTCTTGTGAGGGGACAAACCCAAGCTCTTCCTTCTCTGTGTTCACAAATGCAGTGTGACTAACCCTGCTGCCTTCAGTGGTCAGCTAGTGTTGTTGCTCCTTAAATTAAGAAACATCGAGGCTGAGAGAATGTAACTGGAGAGATCACGTAAGGCTCGAGTGGTGATATCAGCCTGTTTCAGAGATTGCGATGGCCGATCTCCCACACAGAGCACTACCAGAAATGACTGACTGGTCATTGTCAGGTGTTCTTTCTACTTCAAACAACTCCATCAGTAGGAGGTGAAGGGTAGAGGGGTGTGCAGGGGGGAGGAAGAATGCTTTCACATGCGACTTACTGGATGGACTTCAGCCTGTGCTGTGAACCTTGCATAGGCTGCCTGACAATCTCTTCACTTTGAGCAGTAAGCTAGTAGGAGACTAGTTGAGAGCAGGTTGAGGAGCAAGGCTGATGCTGAAAGCTATTTGTCCTGACAGATCCATGTTTTGTCCCCACCCCAAACAACTGAATGTTTAATGTACTGTGCATTTCATACATGAATTTCAATTTCTGGTTGTCTTGCAGGAATGACACCAAGGAAGATGTGTTTGTCCATCAGGTAAGATTTCCTTGAAATAGAAAGGTGTTACCTCTCTGAAACTTGCTATGCATGACCTGTGTAAGTAGGCTTGAAGTTGTGAAGAGCCTCATGTTTTCCAAGAATTGTTACTTGAACACAACCATTTCTCACTATTGGATTGCGAGTAGAGCCTGCTGGCTCTGGGGCTTTTGCATATCCATGTCCATCCATTGTGAGGACATGAGATACGTGGGGTTGAGCAGGCTGATACCGTATAGTGATGAAAACTGCACTGTCTGCAAGTATGCTCCATTGGCTTGGGGATAACTGTTTGAAGTCCAGTTAAGTTGCCTTGTGGATTCATATAGTTGTTAAGTAAGCACATGGAAATAAAGTTAAATGAAAAGCTTGCAGCAGGGAGAGGAATTAATTGGACTGTAATAGGGATGAAGTGCCAGTGAAGATTTTTGGTTTTAGGCAAAACTTTTATAGAATTTAATGCTCCAGGCTTTCAATGACAGTCTGCAAACATTTTAGTAGGAATTTTTTCAATTTAACAGATACGTACACTTAGATATAATGTATGGTGAGCATGTAAACCTCTGGAAACTAGGCCAACTCTATTTCATGGGGCAGGTTGGCCTTAGTTTAGTCCTTTGTCTGACTTGTAAGGCTACGATCAGCAATGTGCTTTTCACCCTTTCTGTCTCAGGATCTCTCATTGTGAAGCAGCCTACACAGAGAGTTCTTAGTGGAGTGTGATTGCTTCTGGCATTTAGGATTCCATGGATTGTTCTTTTGTTTCAAGTTAGGGATATATTGCTGATGTTGTAAACACAAAGGAAAAAAGTAACCCCTGGAAAGCGTTTTGACTTGAGTTTGATTTGCCAGCTCTCACCTTCTTGCTTGTACTGTGTCTGAGTTACCCGCTGTTAAGATGTAGAGGCATTTGTTTATAAAAGGTTATTCTGTAATGGGCAGTGGAGAAGGCCCAAGTGACTCTGCTGTGTTTCTGTGTACTGAGGCAGGAATATATACCCTGAAGGGGAAAGTGTTCAGACTTTATTACTTGATTTGCAAGTAGGGTAACCTGCAAGTGACCTTGACTGACAAGTCAGATTTTAGAACTTGTCATGTAACAACTGTCCTAGGTTTCTAAAACCACAGTTTTGCAGTGTTTGTTTTAATGTAATAATTTTCATGATAAAATAGTTTTGGGGGTCTAATCTGAAAGAAATTGGCTTGTTTTGGGAGTCACAGCTGTTTATGCTTTTTCCCATCCCTGTTATCAAGCTTGGGTCTCAGAGCTCTTAGACTCAGACACTGTTGTAATAAGGTTTCCCATCTTTCCCTAAAGTCACCGCTTTATAGGCTGAGACTTGTGGGCATGTTTTTCCATAGACTTTGTTCTGTTTAGGGAAAAAAATCTAGTGAAATTCTGTTGCTGGTATTTTTTTGTGAAGTTGTTACACTTGTATTACTGTTCAGTTAAAATGTTTGATAAACAGATTGTGGCTGAGAGCAGTGCATATTGAGTATTAACTCCTCTGTCAAAAATGTAATCCACTGCTGAATAGCACCAAAAATTCAGTGTTTTCTAGTAATGTAATTTGCCATGCAAAGATACTGATACAAAAGCTTGTCTGGTGCTGACACCTTGGAAGGGCTAATCCTTGGTGTACAATACCCAGCTAGAGTAGATTTGTGATTAACTGGTAAACACTGTGGCTGAAGTGATGGTATTGGAAGCCTCAGAGAAAGGAATCTCTTGATTTCTGGCCATCGGTGTAGGAACATGTAGGCTACTGCATGGTATGGTGGTATGGGAAATGGTAGAGGGCTGGAAGCCTGAGTGTGTGATTGGAAGGGCTTATATATTGGTGTATAGACTTCAGAGGAATGTATAAGTACTGTGGAGGTGTAGTTTAATGGTAGACTCTGGTTAGGAATACTATGGCCAGTGTGTATTGTGGCCTTTTTTTGTTTGTTTTCAAACTGCTTTTTCAGCTAGCAGACAGCATGTTGACAGATGTTTCCAGTCAGTGGTAAAGCTGTTGCACATTTCAAAGAGGCCAGAACTATAGTAATACAGGTAGATTTTATGGCTTCCTGGATTTTCACAATGGTTTAATTGCTTTTTCAGGAGTACAGGTCTTCTTCCTAAGATATGAAATACTCAAATTCCTTAATCTTTTAAAAAAAGTCTTCAGATATGCGAAGTAGTATTCTCATGCTGTGCCTGTAAATGTAATTCTGCAATGTTGTGTTGTTAGACTGCCATAAAGAAGAATAACCCCAGGAAGTACCTCCGCAGCGTAGGAGATGGAGAGACCGTGGAGTTTGATGTGGTTGAGGGAGAAAAGGTAAACACATCTCTTGGGTGTTAGAGCATGCACGGAAAACTTGGTCTGCAGGCTTTGGTGTGGTGCCTGTGGTTTGAGTCGATGCCTGATGACATCCAAAGAGACGAATGGGTTTTCATTGCTTTACAATGTGGATGTAAATTGTTGCTCAGTACTAAACTATATTATGCTATAACTGATTTGATGCTGACTGTTTATCTAATGCTATCCCTGCTCTTTAGGGTGCGGAGGCAGCTAATGTTACAGGTCCTGGTGGAGTTCCAGTGCAAGGCAGTAAATACGCAGCAGACCGTAACCATTACAGACGATATCCACGTCGTAGGGGTCCTCCACGCAACTACCAGCAAAACTACCAGAACAGTGAGAGTGGGGAAAAGAACGAAGGAGCAGAGAACATACCGGAAGGTCAAGCCCAGCAACGCCGTCCCTATCGCAGGCGGCGGTACCCACCTTACTATATGCGTAGGCCCTACGGGCGTCGACCACAATATTCCAACCCTCCCGTGCAGGGAGAGATAGTGGAGGTAACATTTGCTTAAAGCGTGATGCTAAACTGCTGTGGAGCATGGTGATGGGATGCTGCTTTTTTATAGATACTCAGGATGTTTTTGGTAAGGCTTGGCAGTAAGATGAAACATTGGAGCAGATGTCGACAAGCTGAAAGTCTTAATGTTACAGCTTTTAAAAACAGAGGGTGTTTGAATTTGTGTTAACTTTCTGTATGATTAACTGGAAGAAACACAAATTCCATATTGTGTGTACTGTTGTGCCCTAGGATGGCTGCCCACCTTGTTGTACGCCTCAGACTTTACCTGGCAGCCGCCTTACAGCCATCTTCCTCACGGCTTGACTAGTTGTAGTGTTAATAGGCTTTTGCACGTGGCTAAGATGGTTTGTTGCCTCATGTCTTCCAGGGTGCTGACAACCAGGGTGCAGGAGAACAAGGCAGACCAGTCAGGCAGAACATGTATCGAGGTTATAGACCACGATTTCGCAGGTATGCTGCAGATCAACTTTTTTTTTTTTAAACTTGCTTTTTAGCAACAGAGACAGAACATGGCAGTGGTCAGATGCTGCATTGTTAAAGCCTAGCTTGACTTTCAGGGGTCCTCCTCGTCAAAGACAGCCTAGAGAGGATGGGAACGAAGAAGATAAAGAGAACCAAGGGGATGAGACCCAAAGTCAGCAGCCACCTCAACGTCGGTACCGTCGTAACTTCAACTACCGACGCAGACGCCCAGAGAACCCTAAACCACAAGATGGCAAAGAGACGAAGACAGCCGAACCACCAGCTGAGAACACGTCCGCTCCCGAGGCCGAGCAGGGCGGGGCTGAGTAAATACCGGCTTACCATCTCTACCATCATCCGGGTGCGTGCTCTGAGGTTCTTGAGGATATGATTTGATGCCTGGCTTTTATTTTCTTTTGATGTGTTCCTTTAATTTTTGCCTTACAAGGTTTGGACTGTTCTTGCTCATGTTGTAACTGAACTGTCCGCACTTGTGAGCATGCTCACTAATGCCTGCAGAACTGAACTGTGAGACTGCTGTACAAATGCTGATTAATTGGGGGGACTCAGTTACAGGCTTTAATTTTCATTGATGGAGTCACTGCCTGGAATACTGTTACTCTAAAAATCTTGGCTGTGCCCAGTGGTTTGGGCTTACAGCAGTCTTTGTCCACCCAAAAATAGTAATTCCAGCTGTGCTGGTATAGTGACTTGAAAGTAGCTAGGAGAAGCAGGCACTGGCAATTACTCAGTTCTGTAACATGTCTGAGCTTTTATCGCTCGGTCCCAAAGGGGAGATGAATAGCATAAAGACCTTGAGGCATCAATTTCTAGAAAGCTGACACAGAATTTACAGGAGTGTCTCAGTATCAGCTTTTTATCTAAATGAAAAAGTGCTGGAAAAACTGGTGGAGTTGGTCCTTTTTATGGAGCACCCAGGGTGCCTGTGGTTGAAGTACTCCGGTACTGGTGTGGCTCGCTGCTTGGCAGGGTTGTGTAAAGGTTGATGTTAAAATGGTGGTTTTGTTGTGAGGTGGACTGGCTGTGATTTGCTCCTTGTTTGGTGCTGTCTTCTGATGGCCAGTTTTGCTAATTTGGGAATATTTTTTCATTGCTAGGACTCTTGTTCCGCTCTCTTTCTGGCACCTTCCTTGTCCGTCCTTCCTCTCTCTTCCTCTGTATTTCCTCTCACCAGCATTCATACTCCATTCCTGTTGTGCCTCACTCATCACTTGTTGCCTGGAGGGCAGGTGAATGGAGAGATGTGTTTAGGCTCTGGTGGGAGTGGTAAGGAATGGTCACATTAATGGGGTGAACAGGGAATGCAGGAGTTGGGCATGGAGAGTAGCCTGGTGTCGGCAGCAGCTGGAGAGCAGACTTCTCCCAGCTGTGAGAGTGTAGGGACTCTTCTTCAAGGGCTCAGGTTGGGTGCTGCTGCATTCATCGTGTAGGTGAATTGCTCGATGCCTCTTCAAGCCTTGCTGCTGTGTTTTCTGTGTGCTTGATGTGAACCTTTTACTTTATGCCGGTGTTCATCGTAATGGTTAACACTTGCTGGGTGAATTCTGAATATCATGGGCTTCAAAGAAGCACTGAGATGACACTTTGGTTGCTCTTTCTGTCTGTGGGTAGTACTGGAGAATATAAATGGTTGTTTCTGTGGGCTGGGCAGTGGCTGACTGAAGCCATGCTGCCTCCATTAGGCACAGGTGGAAATGGGCCCTTCAGCTGTCTTCTGAAGATCTTCCATTGTCCTCTTGCCTGCCTGGGGTGGCTCGTGGTTGACTTTTCCAGACCTGGTCCTGCAGCGCTGGTCCGTGTCCGTATGTGGAGCCCTCGGGAGGCCGTCGGGGAAGAGGCTGGAGCAGGAGGCCAGGGAGAGGAGAGGCATAGACAGGATTCCTTTGGGTTCAAATTTAGTGTCTTCTCTTTCTGGAGTCCTTTGCATTCGGTTTGCTTGTAAGATGGCAGTTTGGCCACTGAAAGTGGGCTGACAGTGGGGGTGTATTGGGCCAATGGAAGAGTTGCAGGTGGTTTTTTTTTTTTTTTTTTTTCCTGTGTGTGTCTGAAAGTTAGCTCAGTGAGCATTTGTGAATTGCAGGTGAGTGTTGGTAGACCAAACACCTGTGTAAGCCTCCAATGCCTGCCTGATCATCCTTTTTTTTTTTTCTCTTTTTCAGTTTAGTCATCAAGGAAAAGACTTAAGAAATGAAGAAGAAAAGAAAATGAAATTCCAGCAATAAGAAATGAACAAAAGAATTGGAACTGAAGACCTTAAGTGCTTGCTTTTTGCTGTTGACCAGATTACTAGAACTATCTGCATTATCTATGCAGCATGGGGTTTTTATTATTTTTACCTAAAGAAGTCTCCTTTTGGAAACGATAAACACGTTTTTTAAAAGCCTGTTTTTTCTCAATATACCTTTAAAGGTTTTTAAATTGTTTCATATCTGGTCAAGTTGAGATTTTTAAGAACCTCATTTTTAATTTGTATGAAATATACACCTGATTTTTTCAAGTCAAACTGCAAGCATCTGTTAATAAAGGTCTTAAAGAATTACCTTGTGTGCTTGATCATTTTAAACCTGCTTTTTTTATGGAAGGGTTTAAGTTAAATGTTCATAAAAGGTTTGGGGAAAAATGACTGCTTTATTTCTTCAGCATACAGGCTGTTGGGGTAAAATGCAAAAAAATTAAAAAAAAAAAAAAAGTGAGCCTGACCACAGCTGGGTGGGAAGGCTCTTGGAGGGTGAAGAGGGGAGGTGCTTGGTGTCATCCCTATGTGTTCCTGAGAGCAGCTCAGCTGTGTCCCTGCTGGAATGGGGCTGTTGCAAAACTGAGGTGGTGTGAGGGGGCTTCAAAAAAAAAAAAACAAACCCCAAACAAATCACCCCCAGAACTTGTCATTGGGGGTGTGCAGAGCACAGCTGCTCCTGACTTACTACACTGCAGATATGATGCCTTTACAAGGAAGTCACTGCAAGAGTTGCTGGTGTCTTGCTCCTGTTGTGTGGGAAGGGGAATTGAGGGAAAACCCGGGGTGGGAGAGGGGGGGTAAGGGCGGTTCCCAGCTGGGTTTGGAATGCAGCAGCCTTGTGCATGCGGGCTTGGGTTTAACCATTGCCCTCTGGAGAGGAGGGTGTTGGAGAAGCTGGACTGCTGCTACCCAGAAGCCTTTTCAGGTGGTGACTGCCTGCGGTGACTGATGGTGCAGTCTGCTGTCATGCCGGGGTGAAGGAGCAGGGAGATGGCCGCATCTTGCAGCAAAACCGCTTCTGCTGTGCTTAGACCAGTGTGGTAGCTGTTTTCTGCTCGCTCGGCCTTGCCCAGCCCCGTGGCAATGCCAGTTAGAAAGTACCGGTAACATAGGGGAGCACCTGGTGTGTGCAGTATGGTTGTCTGATGGCAGCTTTTGAGAGCTTTCCTTTCTATGCACTAATGAGCTATATGCTTGTATCATGCAAGTGATAGAATGCACTCTTTGTTTTCCTGTGCACTCAAGTGCCAGCAGTTAAATGTGCAGGGTTTTGCTCCCTCTAAACACCTAATGCTTCTGACTGCCCATCCTCTAGACGTGTCTGTCCTTTGGACTGCAGCCATCCTACTGTTTAACAGCAGACTGTCAGTCACACTCTTTAGTTCTGTCACACAGCTTTAGTGACCGGATTTCTTCATTTTTCAGGTCCCTGCCGCATTGCTTTAGCTTATGCTAATACTACTGACAGATTTGGTCCATGCTGCGACACACAGCAGTGGGCTGGTGGCGTTTCTGTGTTGCACCTGAAGCAGGAAACTGTGATAAAGCGACAGGTTTGCTGCCTTTCAGCTTCAGGTGAGATTGGAAACGATGTCCCCAACTTCCCTGGGGACAGATGGCTTGGGAGGACCCTTGCAACTCCTCTGGTTTGGGGGTGTTGCTTTATTGCAGCCTGCCTAGGCTGCAAAAACGCTGCTGCAAGTCTCTTCTGCACCTTTGCGTTGTGGGGAATGGCTCCAGCCCTCCAGCAAAGTCTGCTCAGGCCACAGGCTTGGTCTCCTGCCTTTTGAGGTCACAAAGCCTGCATCAGGGAGCTTTCTGCCCTGCTTTCCTGCACTGATGCGGTTTCTGTGTGCTAACCTTTGGGTGGGATGTAAGGGATAAGTATGAAGACTGAGCAGTCAGTAAATGCGGGGGGTGGGCTGTTGGTGGTTTTGGGTTGTGATTTGTTTTCATAACAGTTTGCAAGTGAAGAAGGATAGTAATTCACTTGGAAAACAGAATTCCCTTTTTGACTTCAAAACCCAACTTTGCAGGCAGAGCACCTCCATTCGGCTTCAGACTGACTCGCGTCCTTGTGCCTGACCTGTATGGCTGCAGCGTTCCTCCAGTGGTCACCGCATGACAATGTTAATAAATTCTCCAGGCTGCTAGCTTTACCCAGTTTTTAAATGTAAACCTTGTGCTGCCCAGTTTCTGAGCACAGGGGCGGTTTCCCACAGCGCTGCCAGCCACGTGGAGTCAGTGTTGCTCTGTGCAGAAAAGACTTTCCACTAAATTCCTCCAAAGCAGTGGCTGAGCAATGTTGGAGGAGCTCCTTTGCCCTCAGCATCCTAACAGCTTCCCCGGGCGACTCGGGGGGCATCTTTGCTTAAAGCAACACTTTTCTGTGGTTTATTTTCATGAAACCTGGCTGGAAGTGGGGAACAAAACTTCCTCTGTGGGTGACTTCTGCAGCACCCTTGCTTTTTTGCAGCCACTGATGCTACAGCTCACGTGGACCCCACAATCAGAGCCTTAAAGCAATTGCAGAGATGTCCCAGTATAGGTGATGGTGCTTTAATGGTGTCAGACTGGCGGGGAAGAGCATCCCACAGCAGGACCGGGTGCAGATGGTGCTGCTGCCCATCACACGCGGGAATCCATGGCGTACATCTTGCTGGTGGCCGTTCGGCCCTGGGGCTGAGGAAGCCTCTGGGGTTGCCAGCGGCTGCTGGGGTCTGCCAGGAAAGAGTTGGGGTTGTGTCATGGCCGGCAATAGCAGGGGGGCTTGGGGGGTGCTACAGCATGGGGGCACGGCAGGAGAAATGAACCCAGATGGTAGGGTTGACTTCCACCCAGTGGGACCAGGCGTAAGGGCTAGAGATGATGTCTGGTGAGGCATCACCCGCCCCACGCCCCTCATGGTGGGACAGCCAGATTTCCACAGGCACATCCTTGTGGAAACTGGCTCAGGCTTTGGCTGGTGATGTGGCTCCAGTGTGGCCACTGCTTTGGGTAGATGTCAACACACCTTCACCAGGACCTTGAGGCCCCACAGATGTGGATGGAACATTTCTGTACCCCCTCCATGCCCTGATGGGGCTTATGCGGTCCTTGCTCAGCCCAATCCTGCCTGGCATGACCCAGCCTCCCCGCCAAGGTGCACAGGCCAGACATGAAGGGGTTCCCTTTGATTTGGCTGGACTCTGTGAGAACTGCCTGCACCTTCCGAGCTGGTCCTTTGCCCCACGTATACCCCTGCAGGTCAGAAAGCTACTTAAGGTGGGATAGGGGCAGACTGACCTGTGCAGGCATAGAAGCAGCAGGTCAGCAGGATGGATGCCATGAAGCAGCCCATCGAGCCAGCCATCCCCAGCCAGCATGACCACCCAAAGTCGTAGTGGACTCCCAGGAATATGTTGTGCGACACCAGCATGGCCCTCTCCAAGTAGACATCCACCGCATACCACATGGCGCCCACAAGACCCAGGATGCCTAGGAGGAATGGGGCTGGCTAAGAAAGAGCCATAGAGCCTCCCCATGTTCCCCAAGACCCCTCTGCGGGGGTGCCCCTAGTTCCTGGCATCCCCCCACTCCCTGTGGGACATGAGGTCCATCTGCCCCAAGCTCTCCCAGCCACGCACTCCCGATGCCAAGGATGACACCGGCCCCGTAGCACATCTTCAGTTTGACATGAGGATCTTCCTTGAGGAACTTGATGCAGTCGAGCCCAAGGAGCAACGTAGCCAAAGCCAAGCCAGCCAGGAGGTCCGCTGTGATCAGCAGGGTCCGCGTCACCACGATCTTCACTGGGCAGGGAAGGAAAAAAAAAAACCAGGAAGGGGACTGAGGAATGGTCAGAGGAACTGGTCTCCCCACTCAAGATTGCTACCTGTGTCCCTGCTAGAGTCACCCAGCTCACCAGTGGCCATGTCCATAGGAGATATCTACACTGGGACCCAGCAACCCCATGCCTGCCATGTGCCCTAGGCAAGGTGCTCATGAGGCTCATCAGAAACCTTGCGACAGGAGTTAATAAGCCCATTATTAGATGAGCTCAAGAAACCAAACAACTTAAGGTGCACTGACCAGTACCTGGGATGTGATCACCTACTCAAGACCTTCTTGCACAGGTGTGGACAGAAGATGCTGCTGTCCAGACTGTCTGGGTTTTCCTCGAAGTTGTGTAGCTGGTGTTTTGAACAGCAAGTGTCAACATACCAGTGAAAGATACGAGCATTGGCACAGTTCACATCACCAGCCACGTGCAATGTGACTTTTCCCTACAACACTTTTTTCCCCAGAGCAGCACACCAGCTCCACTTAGTCCATGCTGACTTCTTGTTCCCTTCTCTGCTGCCCAAACCTGTGTTGTCCCATGTCATCACCCTATACAGGACAAGGGCTCTCCTGTGCAGTGCCTGCTGTGCCCTGTGCAGGCCAGATGTCTCCAAATGACAGGATGACTGCCCGTGAGCTGAGGACACAAGTCCTTGGCCAGTGGGAATGGTCCTCACCCCTGCATGCAACATCAGTGAGGTTGCAAACCTCACCATGCAACAGGGGCAGGAGCTGCGCCAAAACATGCCAGACACCTTTGTTGTGAGGTGGCTCAGCTTCATGGCCTCTCTGCTGCTTGGTGATCCCATGGCAGATCTGGCTGAACCATGGGTTCCTGTCCACACCGTGCTGATGGGACAGGAGACCAAGAGAAGCCCTGAGCCTGCATTGCTAACTGAAGGTCAGCCCTTTGCAATGAGGATCATCTTCTCGAAAAGGGAAGGGGGAAAACTCTTAACTGTGAACTTAAAAAATGCCTCCAGGCCATGCCAGCTTACCTGGATGGTCAGCCAAAATGGAGTCATACTGGTCACAGGTCCTGACCCCATCCTGCATGTTGGTGACACACTCCCTCCAGAGCCCCCGGCATTTGTGGCTTACCTGGAAGCCAGAGAAAGACACTCAAGCAACAAGCACCAAAAAGCACCCCAGCTCTTCAGGGATATCGCAGCTCAGCAAGGCAGACTTCAGGCTCTCACCACCACCCAGTCCACTCTCACCACATGTCCCAGTGACTCCCTACCCATATCTTGCTGTCTCCTCCTCCTGCTCCAGCATTTCTCTAGGTCTCTAATTCTCTAATCCTCCAGCTCATGGAAAAAGCAGTGGGTTTGTCCCACCATGGCCCCTTCCCAAGCCTGTGGAGGCATGGTGCAACCCCTTGCTCCCAGCTGCTAACCTTGACCATGGTTGCTCTACTAACCTCCAAGCTGTCATCAGTGTTCACCATCCAGCAGTCGGTGCATGTGGCAAGGAGCAAGAAGACAGCTGAGAGAAGAGCAAGACCGAACGCTGTCATCTGCAAGGCCGTGCTCATGGGGTTACCTGCAAGGGCACAGAGATGTCCGCCACCTCTGCTCTGACCACTTCCCAGGTACTCAACTCACCAAGGACAAAGTGCCACCTAGGCCAGGGTGTCCTCTGAATCCCTGTGAGTCACCTGGGCCCCATCACATGGTCCTCAGTGCTGCTAAAATGCTCTAATACCCTTAGCCAAGGTTGGGCCACCAGGTTTGCATGTAGACAGGGCCTTCAGGGTTACATTAATTTTGCAGTGGAGACATCAGGCTGCTCTCTAGATGTCCTCTCTTCCAAATAGACCATCTGAAGTTGCCAACCATTAGTATTTGCCCTTTGGGAATCAAGAGCTGCTGGAAACGATTGACCAACAACTGCTGTTGTCAAAAGCTGTGATCTGAGCATGCGTCTCCCGATATCCTGAAGTTTTCTTGATGCCTCCATCCCTGCAGCCATGTGATTTGGTGGAAAGATCACCTGCCTTTTCTTCCTTTTTTTTTTCTCCAAGAAAAGTAATGAAGTGTTGAAAAATCCAGGTTGGAGCACAAGCAAGTGTCCCCTGGAGGTGTCCTAATCTCAAGCAGAAAGCCCAAAGAAAGCATCTCCCATTATGGAGGTGGATGAGGGCTGCTGGGGCTTGATGAAGATGCCCTTAAGTGCTGCCAAGGCTTTCCAAAACCAGAAGGGGTGGGACCATCTGTTTTCAATCCTTGCCAGAGATGAAGGGCCTTTGCAGAGAGGGGAGCTGTGCCCAAGGTGTGGAGCAGAGGACATTGTATCTCCAAAGCCTGGACATGAATCCCACTTTTAGGCAGAGGGCTTCCCATGAGTGGGTTAATTAATGAGACCAGATGGGTCTCTGAGCTGCATGGGTTAATTATCGTAGGGTGATGACTCTTCACCATCATGGGGTTTGTGACTTTCAGCCAGGTGCTGCCCACCCTGGCGTGGCACAGGCTTCCCTGTGGGGCAGAGGTGGGAAGGAAGGTCATGGTCCCCACACCCAGAGTGCAACATCTCCCACCACATCCCCTATTGAGACGTTGCTGGGAGCAGAGGTACCACTCACCCGGGCTCTTTCAGCATTCCCATCAGCTTCACTCTGAGAGTGCATCTCATTAATAACAGGCAGCCACTTAGACCCCAGTTTGCAATATTTTTTTTAATTTCCCAGGCTCCCTTCTGAGCTAACTCTCCATAACCTTATTTTTTTCCACTAGACCTTGGCTGTTTTGGAGCCTTTGAAGAAAACCTGCTCAGCTATTTGAGTTATATCAGCAAGCAAAAAAAGAAGGAAATCCTTTAACCCTGTCAAAAACCAGCTCTAAGCCCTGTTAGCAATAAAAAGGGGCTTGGGGTGGGGGGTGGGAGCATTACCTTCACCACAGGCTCATCCTTGCTGGGGTGGGACGATGGCAAAAGCTCTTTGTCGCCAATGAGTGGGGCTGGGGATGTGGGTCTTGAAGATTCTTTCAAGTGCCGATGGGATTTGATCCTGACCCACCTGATGGAGCCGGGGAAATGCAATGCCTGCCGGAGCCGGTGCTGGGCTATTTAAGGTTTTTCAAAACAGTGTCAGATAGGCTTTGTGCTCCAAGGCGTGATGGGCATCCCTGCAGTTAAACTGGTAATAGGTAGGAAACAGAGCCTCCCCCCAAAATATCACGTGGGGAAACCTGTGGGAACCTGCTGGGAACACTCCCTAGGTGGGGGACTCTGTGTCCCGGGCAAATATCCCACATTTTTTAATTAATGCCTTGTAGTGAGTGGCCTAAGACATGTTGGGTCCCCAGGACTAGTGCAAGAGGGATGCAGGTGGCTGGAGAAAGAAGCTAAAATGCAAGGAAGATAATTAAAACCCTTTGGCCAGGCATGCAGTCAATAATTAAGACCCTTTTTTTTTTTAATCCCCATGAAGTGGAAAACAAGTGATAACCACTGCAGTGGTTATGGCTCAGATAACATGGCCAGTCAGCCCCCCAAGGAGGTTTTTGTCACCCTGGAAAGCAGTACCCCAGCTGCCTGGCACTTGGAGCTGCCCTAAAAGATTCAGCATTGTTCCCTGATCCCCTACTGCTCAGAAAAAAATTGCTTTTGCTCTCACTTTCTCACCAAGCATCGTGTTGCAGCATCCTCTGAGCATCCCTAGGATCAGCTGTGCTCTGTGGCTCTCAGACATCGCTACATCCTCATCTCCTAAACCCATGGAAAACACATCCATATTTTCATTTCGGGGATTATATTTAAGAGGTGCACTTGGGTTTTTTTAGGTTTAGTTTTCTTTTTTTCTCCCCTCTAGATAATCCTCTGCAGCATTGAAATGTGGGGCTTTTGGCAACGCACCAGGGTCTTGGCAAATCCTTGAGCTTCAGCCCCACAGAGGCACTCAGGTGCTTGACGTGTGCGATGGCTGTGGCTTTATTTTGGGTTATCCTGTTTTCCTGTGATTTTGGCACATGGCAGGTCCAATGCTTTGGCATGTAGCAGCAAATTAGGGCTGAGAACATCCAGGAGGGTTTGTGTACCTTCATTTTCCAATATTTGCATCTCAGGATTTTGTGGTACTTGGATATACATGACATGAAATTCTGGTGTGACCCTGAAGCAATATAAAACTGCAGATGCATGCCCTGGTGACACCTATAAAATAGGTTTATTTTTATTTTCTGCTGACCTAAACAGTCATATTATATCTCAAACTGATCTGCCTTGTCACTTCTCAGTTGAAACTTTTTGGGGGGTTGAAAAGGTGCAGGCAGAGGGGCAGATCTATCAGTAGTTGAATAAAGATAATTTCTCTGGTTAATGAAGGTAAAAATCAGATCTTGTGTCCCACTAGATTTGTAAAACCCTTGTGTTAAAAAATAGTGCTGACAGAAGACCCAAATCTTTGTGTTTTAGCATATGCTGTGCAGGGGAAACCTGCTATGGCTGGAAGGAGAAAAAAAGAAGAAATGAAGATGTTTTCTTTTATGGGACCATCTCATAGAGGTGGAGAGAACTCTAGATGCTGGTGGAGCAGGCCAACGAATAAAAATATATAAAAATGAATAAAAATAAAAATATATAAAAATGAATAAAAACACCATCAAATTAAACCAGTCACGGCTCAGAGGCATGAGAAAAGCCCCTCTGTGTGCAGACCGGCTGCAGGTCCCCAGCCAAGGGCAGCACTGCCACAGAAACATCTTTGTGCTAAATATAATAAGGGGCACTGAAATGGATTTTTAAATTATTTTAATAATTTGGTTTTTTTAAGAAAAAGGTGTTTTTTGTTTTTTCTACTCTATTATTCACATGGAATTTCAATGCCATGGCAATTTAATGAGATTTGCTGCGATCTCATCTGGGGTGGTGGTGATTTTCCCTCATTTCTGCCTATTTAAAAATGAATATTATTTCATAGGGGCTTGGATGCAAGCAAGAGGTATGACCAGAAATCTCAGTATTGGTCATCATACTGATTTTATTAAATAAAAGTGTGTTGGGCCCGGCCCCCCCCNGTTTTAGCCTGGATGAGATGTGGATGGAGGCAGATCCCATGTATTGCAGTGAACCCTGTGTCCCGTTCCCATATTTTATCCTGCTTTGCCCTGTGCAAAACACATGAGTAATTGTCTGGAGGACAGTGGGGGCCTTTATACCCCCAAACACGTTATCGTTGCTCAACTATTTTCCTACCCTCCCTGCCCCGCCCTGCTTTGATGTGCTTCCAGCCTGGGCGGGAGCCCTTAGGTGACCCGTGGAGAAGTCCTGGGAGCCACCAAAGACCCCCAAATATCTGCTTTTTGAGGTGGGATGGGATGTATTTGTGGATCAGGTGCTGCCAGCAGAATGAGGATGCCGAGATAAGACAATGGCTGTGTAAAATCCTGGCTAGGAAGCATCTCCCAAGGAAAAACCAAGCACAGCATCACGGGACAGGGGGTCTTGCCCCTCTGCGGGGAAAGCAAAAATCAACCTAAATTAGCCAAGTGCCCAATTAGGCACAAGCCAGCTCTGAATTGAGGGAAAATGGGAGAAAATAAGGGAGAGCTCAGCTTAGAGGGGCAATAAGAGGAGGATGCCAGTGGTGGTCAGCCTTGGGAAGAGCCCTGCAGAGGGACCAAGCGGTGGCTGCAAGCACGTGATGCTGGGTGTGACCCTGCTGCCTGGGACATCTGGGCTCTTCCATGGCTTTAACCTTATATTAAGCGATTTTTAAGGCCACATCCCCTCTTTTGAGAGCAACACACAGCAAAAGACTCAAGATATTTAGCTAGCACCTGGCCAGGAGGGGCAAAAATTGTTCAGCACAGGAGGGAATCGCCTGCCTGGACCATGCTGCCCAACTTGCTTTGAGCCAGCAAAGGCGTCACTTGCAGGGGACTGGCTCAGATTTGGAAAAGGGGAGAACAAAGAGACGATTTTAGAAAGATGCCCATGATTGGAAACATTTTAATACCACTGAGTCACAATTTTTAGTACAAACAATCAGAAAAAAATGCATTTAAAAATCCCAACCCGTCCCATTCCCACGGCCATGCATCCCATAGAAAAGTTAATGCAATTTTAAATTAAAAGAATAAAAACATTCTTCTACACAATGCTGTACTCTTGATATAAAAATGCCTTTTTGATTTTTTTTTTTTTTTTAAAGCATGAGGTTCCTTTTCAATCCTCACTGCAGTAGCTTTTGGTGTGTATTTTTGGAAGGGAACCCCATAAGTTGGGTTCAGCCAACCAAGCACCTGATGGGTGAAGACAGACTATAAGCACTGCTCTCCCCTGATGGGCGAAGAAGACATTTTTACAGGGGGTCTGCAATTTAAAAGAGAAAGAGCACTGTTAGTCCTGTGTGAGAGACAGAAATCATCCCCCCCCCCCCCCCCGCNNTAGCATCGTTTCCCCCTCCAGCAGAGACCAGGACCCAAACCAGCATATGGGCATAAAATAAAATAGAGGGAAAGAAAATAAAATAGAGCAACATAAAATAAAATACAGGAAAATGAAAAAAAAACAGATGAAAAATGAAATAAAATAGAGCAACATAAAACAGAGCAAAATAAAATAAAAAAAAAAATCAGCTACTTCAGCTAATTGGGATTAAAAAAAAAATAAAAAATGTATAATCAAGCTCTTTGGATCATTTCCACTGTTTTTTCCTGCAGGTTAGCTGGTATAGCACACACAATACACATGGAGGTATGGGGCATTTTGGGGCGGCTTTACAGATGAAATTGGAGCTACAGTGTTCGCAGAGCAGTTAGTAGCAGTTGAGATGAGGTACAAGGAGGTGGAGGCAATTAGCACGTTGGCGTTTGAAGACTTCACCGCTCACTCCAGGGGATTCTGTCGTGGGGGAAGAGGGATTTGGACACAGCAGGGAGGCATCAAAATTCAAGGGTCTGTCCATCTGCTACCCAAAATAGCTGCACTGGGCACCAAAAATAAAAACAAACCACTGCTTTGTGTTCAAAGCCCCCTATTTGCCTGCTTTAATTTGACCAGTGCCATTTATTCTTCTGCTTAACAAAGCCACATACTTGTGCCTGGTGAGAAATAAACCCAGGGCAGATTTTAGCTGGCAGAACTCAGCTGGAACACCAGCAACTGGGCTCGAATCAAGAATTAATAATAATTAAAAATAATGTTGCTTTTGGGTGGCAATGAGGCAGGGGAAAGCTTGCACCCCAAAAAGCATCCCTCTGCCAAAAGTGGAGCGCAGGGATGCTCGAGCCCCGACTTGGGCCAGCTCTGATGGACGTGGGCAGCAGCTTCATCCCGGGAAAACCAAGTGCTGGCTTTGCTCCCTGCTTGCTCCCGAAAACAGGATGCAGAGGGTGGGTGGGGTGGGGGGGGTCACAGCACAAAGCACTTCTGTGCAGCACACCCCCGCGGGACCGGCATCGTGGCCCTGCAGGAGTGGCATCGCCCTGCTGCTGCCATTGCTCCGCAGACAGATGCGGTCCAGCCACCCATGGTCCCAGCCATCCTGGGGTGGGGGGCCAACCCGCCCAGCTGGGGGGAGCCTGGCAATGATGGCTACGGGAGCTATGACCTCCCCCCCCAAAAAACCCTGTTTTAGAGGATGGCAGTGCAAAAGGTGCTGAAACCTGGAAGATGAGGAGAAGAAAGGTCTCGTGGGGCGCCCAGGGACCAGGCGGGGTGGAAGCACCAGGGTCTTGCTGGTTTCTGGGGAGGGGAGGGAGGCACTGGGCAGCAGGAGGGCAGGGTTAGGGATCAGACGTACTCCCGAGCTGTCGAAGGCTGCGACTGTCGGTAGTACTGCTGTCCTCGCCGCTCCTTGGCAGGGCAGGAGCAGCACAGGAGGGAGCCCCCCAGCATGGTGAGGCTGGCGGCCCCCCAGCCAACGAAGAGAGCCGAGCCAAATTCGTACCTGTGGGGGGAGAGAGAGAGAGAGAGAGAGAGAGAGGGAGGGAGGGAGGGATAGAG
>VYZV01011941.1:56762-73979 GCA_013401275.1 Pandion haliaetus
GCATCCATCCGGGCATCCCACCCATCCCGGATCCCCCCGTACCGGGACACCCCCTTTCCCCTCCCGGGGTCGCTGCCGGTCCCGTTGCCGGTCCCGTACCTTGAAATAGGCGACCTGGAGGTAGTTGTAAGGGCTGCGCTTGCTGAACTCGCGGTCCAGTTCGTCGCCCAGTCGGTACCGGGAGGGCGCGGCGGGCCCGCAGCTCCGCAGGCAGGCGGCTCGGCGTAGCAGCCCCCGGAAAAATAGCAGATCGCGGAGCATCGGTTCGAGCTGGGGCTCGGCCCCCTCCGCCGGTCCGGCCGTGGCGTTAGCGCAGCGCAGGCGGCACCGCACTAACCGGGAACGCACGGCCGCCTGGGCCCGTAGCGCCCGTTCCATCTGCAGCACCACGGAGGGCCAATCGCCCCGAGCGTACGCCTCGGCGCCGGCAGCAAACAGAGCGTCCGGGGGCTGGGCTGGCAGCGGGAGGTCGGCCGGTATGAGCCCAGGCCCCGGTTCCGGCTCCGGTGGCGTCGCCGCCCGCGTCAGCAGCACCAGCAGCGGCAACAGCAGCGCGAACAGCGCCATGGTCGAGCCTCGGGGCCGCGCCCGCAGACGCCCCGCCCCCCGAACCAGGCACCGAAGAGCACCACGCCCCGCCCCCTCCGCCTCGCCCCGCCTGCAGACCAATCAGAGCCCGCAAACCGCCACGCCTGTATCCCCGCCCCGGTGCTGTCAGTAATCACGTCCCCGTGGCGGAAGTTCCCCCGCTGGGCGGAAGGGGCGGGGCTTGGCGGGCCGGTAATGGCGGCGGAGGGTGGTGCGGAGCCTGGTGGCGGGGGCGGCCTGGGCCTGGCCCTGGTGGAGGGCAGCGCAGGCCGCGTCGCCCGCGTCGGGGACCCTGGGGACCTGGTGGCCCTGGCCCGACAGGTGCAGCAGGTGAGGGCTGGGCCCCGCGCGGAGGCAGGGCGGGTCCGTGGCCGCGCGGGTACCCAGTGTCCCGCTGCTTCCCTGCCGTCCCCAGGGCCTCCTCAGCCGGCGGTGGCCCTGGAGCTTCCCAGCACGTCCCGCTGCTCTCCGGTGTCCCCGGCGGTCTCTCACCGTATCCCTCTGTCCCCTTCCAGTATGCCCCAGTGCCCCCCAGTACCTTCCCGACTTCCCCAGGGGGTCGCACTGTTTATGCCTCCAGCACCTCCCGTTGCACTTAAGTGCCTCCCGCTGTGTCTTGTTGCCCCCCCTCCCAGTGACTCCCAGAACATCCCATTAAGCTCCCAATCCATCCCAGTATGCCCTGCTGCCTCCCAGTATATCCCACTGCCTTTAGTCTACCCCAGTGTGTGCAGGTGTGTCTGACTCTCCCAGTTCATCCCAGCACTTCTTGATATGTCCTGTTGCCCCTTCAGTGACTCCCAGTCCATCCCAGTGCTTCCCAGTATATTCTACTATCCTTCCTGTGCCTCCTAGTACATCCTATTGCCTTCCAGTAATACATCCCAGTCCAGTATATCCCCCAGAGCTTCTCAGTCCACCCAGCCCACCTAAATGCTTCCTTGTAAGTCCTACTGCCTCATCCCAGTGCATCCCACTACCTCTCAGTCCACCCCACTGCCTTCCAGCATGTCCTACTGCTCCCTTCCACTGCCACCCAGCATGTCCAGGCAGCTCCCAGTGTCTGGTCCTTTCTCCATGGCTGTCACCCCACTGCCTGGGGATGCCACGGCTGCCCCACAGCCACACACGGGGAAGCTCCTGCACCGCACACAGCCCCGTTAAAGCCTTGAGTGAGGCCACGACCGCCACTTCTCCAGTGCACGCCCAGCACAGCAAGGTCCAAAGGGCCACGGCTCTTCTCTGTCCTGACCAAACCTCATTCGTCCTCACAGGCGGGCGACTTCATCCGAGCGAATGCCTGCAATAAATTGACCGTCATTGCTGAGCAGATCCGGTACTTGCAGGAGCAGGCTCGGAAGGTGAGGATGTATCTGTGAGCTGGGCAGAAGGCTTGTTGCCTTGTGCTTGCAAGGGGAGGGAGATTGGCATCTGTCTTAACTGCGAGACATTTGGGAAGAGCTGTGGATCATGGCCAGGAGCCAAGTAGAGAAGATACAATTGTCTGGTGTCAGCTGGGGACGGGGGAGGGCTGGTTTTGGTGCCTTCTCTGTGTCCTCTGCACATCAGGGAGGACTTCTGTTAAGGCAGAGGAGCGAGAGTGGCTAGTCAAAAGCAGCTCAGGTGTCAGGAAGGACAGAGAGATGACTGGTTTTGGGACAGATGACTCCTGTCACCATAGTGTGTGCGCTGTGCTCCTGGGAGGACTTGGTGCAGTAGGGTGACAATGTGGCTCTGGCTGGATCTGAGCCCCTGGGAGAGATGAGCTGTTACCTGACGATGGGCTTAGCTTTCCAGTTTGTCCCAGCTCATTTGCTGGAGCAGGTGGCCCTGGCAGCAAGCCCAGCAGGGCTCGGCTGTCCTCTTCAATTCACACTTCACTGTTGGGGATGAAATCTCAGAGCCTGAGTGGGAAAGGATCTGTTAGTCACTGTGACTGGCCTGCTGCCATCAAGGCCACTACATCATATAATCGTTAACTGGTGGAGCCAGAGCTCTGGAGCAGTCAGCTGGTGGAGCTGGGGAGATGAATTCCCCTTTGTTTGCTGTCCCTTCGCCTGGGGACTGCAGCAGGGAAGCCCCCAGGGTCCAACAGCTGTGTACAGAGACGAGGAACGAGTCCAGCATGTGGTGGGGTCAGGCACAGAAGGTGAACCTGGGGCAGTGGTGAAGAGGTCCTAGATGCTCAGAGGTATCTCCACCTCTGTGGAGGGGTGCAGGAGCTCTGAGGTCAAGCTGACAGGGGTAACAAGTAAAGATGTGGCACCTGAAGCCAGACATGCACTGGGGAGGATGAGGCCTTGTGAGCGGTGTGTGGAGCGGTGCATAAAGCGATGTATCCCAGGCTCTGGCTGAGAGGCAATAGCATGTTGTCGTTTTATTTCAAGTGTGGAAATTTTAAATTTGTTTTTTTTAGGTCTTGGATGAAGCTAACAGAGATGCTGATCTGCACCATGTGGCCTGCAACCTCGTGAAGAAGCCAGGAAACATTTACTACATGTACAGGCGGGAGAGTGGCCAGCGATACTTCTCCATCCTGTCTCCTAAGGTGGGTGGTTACAGCCCCTGAGGAAGCAGGGAGGGGGAAAAAACACGTTTCTGGTGCTTGGGCAGTTCTGGACCTCAGACAAAAGCACCAACTTGATGGGGGCATTTGTTGGCCCCTAGTCAGTTGGTGTTTGTCCTTGGTCTGAGTTACTCTGCTGGTGTAAGAGCCATCTTACAAAGTTCCCTTAGCTCTTGGTGGATGGTGGGCAAGAAGACCTTTGGTACGTGGACCTGAATTCTGCCTTTCAGTCCCTGCAGTTCTTTCTCTGGAAGAACTGCAAACGTGCCCTGGGCTTTCCCTGTCTGGTGTGGCTGTCTGGCAGTACAGTCTCCTCGGGTGCTTCAGCCCAGGGAGTGAGTTTGCAGCTTGGTAGGGGTGGTCTTGGAGGTATCCTCCTTCCAGGCCACCCGTTTTCTTACGTGCAGGGTGAAGGCTTCAGAGCAAAGCACCGAGCATGTTCAGACTCTCTGTGTACGTCAAGGAGGTCTTGTATCCCCAAGCCTCCCTGCGTCAGCAGCATTGTAGCTTGACCTGGTCTTAGAATCAGGGTAGTTGAGCCTATTTGTAGGTTAGAAAATGGGATGGTCATGTAGCTGCGGCTGCTTCAAAGGTGTTAGGGTTATCCAGCACGGGCAGAGGTTGGGCTGAGGGACAGCACAGCCCAGCTCCAAGGGAAACTGAGCAGCAATGTGAATCTCTCCTTTCTCCTCCAGGAATGGGGGACCAGTCCCCATGAATTTCTTGGTGCCTATAAGCTCCAGCACGACATGTCCTGGACTCCGTTTGAGGACATTGAGAGACGAGATGCCGAAATAAACATCCTGGACAAGCTGCTGAGCCGGCAGGCAGTGCTGCCCCCGTGTACAGAGCCCAACTTCCAGGGCCTGACCAAGTGACACAAGTGACCATACGGGACCTCCTGAGCAGAGTCCCTGCGTGAGGACACTCAGTGCCTGCATGCTGCCAAAGGCAGGGCAAGGAAGGAGACCAAGAAAAAAAAATGCTGATGCCACCAGTACTTGCTCTGTGCTTTAACAAGACTAATTCTGCATTTGGTCTTACTGGATTTTCTAGTAATTGAATAACGTATTTCTTTGACATATGCCAAGCTGTAGTGAGAGGCAGATAATATAAGGTGGAGGCAATTCTAAGTGTGTTTGGGGCAAAAAGCAAAAATGCTTGGAGCAGATGTGATAATGCTATAAAATATGTCCTACCTGTCCGGCTCTGGTGTACCTCACTGTGACTACCTGCGGCAGGTAACGATTTCAGGGCTGGATTTTGCCCCTTGTTAAAATGCACATATTTATCTCTGTGGCCTGGGAAGAGCGGTCAAAACCTGTGCAGAAGGGTCTTTTGTGACCAGAATCTGTTGGTCTCTGTCCAAGCTGGTCCAAACCCGTGAGTGGCACACAAGGTGACCTGGAGGTCTGTTCTCTGGGAAGAGCATCCTCAAAACTGCCGTGCAGGCTTCAGGTGCTCTTAAAAAGGTGGGTGTTTCACAGTCCTTGGGTGTTCCCCTTGGCTTCAAGTGGTTGATCTGTGTTTTGGTTTTGTGTGGTAGGGTTTTTGGTAGCTTCATGGTATTTTGTTACTGGCTGGGCTTAAACCATGACAGTCTGTTAGGGTGAGACAGGAATGTGCAGGGACATTGTGCCAGAGCAGCAGAGAAAATAAAATAAATCAATCTTGATCTCAGATGTACCTCCGAGACAGGCCCTGTGTCTTGTCTGCATGGCAAGCATCCCTTTGGCTTTACCAGGGAGACTTGGTGGCATGTGGGGCTGGTAGGACAACTCCAGCCTTTTTCCACCAAGAACTGGGGAGAGGCAAAGATCAGAGCTGCTGAAGAGATTCCTTCCTCTGCCCAGCCGCACAGGGCTCCTCCAGGAGCTCCTGCTTCTCTGCGAGGAGCTGAGGTGAGAATGTACTGATGGAGAAGGAGATGTCCAGGTTGGATCCCAGCATGTAATGTCAGATCTGGTTGGATCCTCCCATGGCTTCTTCACCTCCCTGAGATGACAAGGTAGTGACCTTACATGCTGCTCAAGGCATTACATGTGCACACTGGCCTTAGCCGCCTACTCCGCTGGTGACGTGTGAGGGTTGGGGACCATTTGTAGAAAAGGAATTGGGACCCTGGGGTCTGCGACCTCCACCTGCATTTGCAGTTGGGCTCTCCTGACTTCCAAGGTGGTGGTGGAAGAGTGGTTTCTGCTGTTCACCACGGCATGGTCTTGGGTGCTGCGGTCACTCACCTTCTTGGGGGGCTTGCTTGTTCCAGGCAGTCACTCAGCTTCAAGTGACCTTCCCAGGCGTTGCCCCACCTCTCCTTACCTGCTGCTGAGGAAGACACTGCTGCCTTCAGCTCTGCTGGGTGATGCCTGACACAATTTGGGGCTAAATCTGTGCATCAGGCATGGATCGGTTCATGCATATGCTCTCAAAATAATCCCTTTAACTCCTCTAAACTTGTTCCCTTTCTAGTGTTGATTTTACACCAAGTCCCCAGAGCATCCTGCTCCTCCTGGCCCTCGCCTGCAGCTGGGAGGGGTTTGGGTGTCCCACCGGAGTCCTGCAGAGGAGGCTGCTGCAGCACTGCAATCTCCCAGGTCACCTTCAACTCATGCCTCTCCATCTCAATGCCTGAACTTAACTGCTTCGGCTTAGGTGCTGTAGTGACTCTGCTGAGGGGCGGAGGTCCTCTTTGCATCCCCAAGAGACCCTTGGGGACCAGTACTGTCACTGGGCCTTGCTATTGCTGCAGTTTATTCCCCCATCGGCAGGGCTAGTCTGCCTCTCTTCTCATCCCCACACCCCTGGCACACCCTGGGAGTTGCCTTGAGAGATGCTTGAGGCTGCTGGCAGCACCAATTCCCCATGGGAAAAGCCATACCCTGCCAGGATCACAGAGGGATGGGAGGTTTGAGACAGCTCCCTGGCAGCCCAGGGTTTTTTTTTGTCCTAGATTTTCTTCTCCCAGCTCTGCCATGTGCAGATGCTCATCCCAAACCCGATGTGGTTGAGCGTCTTGTTGGCAGAAACCCGGTCCTTGGAGTCAATGCAGGACATTTCAATCACCTTTTCCCAGCTCACCCTCCCTCACTTGGAGCACAAGGGCAGATTAAAAGCAATGTATTATTATTATTATTAGACCATGGTATAATTAATTCCTTATCGAGTCACAAGTGTCTAATTTGATGGTTTTTTCCCTGCTTGTTTCATCGCCCCAGGTCTTATATTACTGCGTGTTACTAAATCTTAACTTGGAAGGGAGAAAGTTAATTACTGCATGGGCTTTGCCATGGTGCTAATTACAGCAACATCAAAGATCTTCACATGTGTTGATTTACGCTCCTCTGGGAAGAGGGGATTCCTGCCCCAGTTTTATCTCTGTTTCCCATCATTAAAATCTGTACAATGGCATGCACGAGGGGGTGGGGCTGATGCTTATAGATCTTTGTAGCTTGTGATTTTGCACGTTGGCCTTTGGTGGGATTTCACACATGCTTTCCTACATGTCCAACAAACACCCCTGACCCTCTGTGCCCCGTAACTCGCTGGTGTCCTGCAGTTCATAGCTTTGTATGAAAATAGGAGGTATCCAGAGGCAAGACATGGAGATGGTGGGCTCATGCTCTCTGCACTGTGCAAAGTGGGGATGTGGATGCTGAATGGTCCTGCTGCAGAGGAAGGAGGTGATGCTGGAAAGGGGGAACTGTTCCCCTGAAAAAGCTCGCCCAGTGTTGCCATCTTGGCTGGTTTTTGATCTAATTAAACCCAAAGAGCTGCAGTAATGTCAGAAATACTGGAAGGTGCTCCTGCGGAGCCGAGCAACCCATCCCGTGGAAAGCTGGCAAGGATGGAGCTGGTGGCAGAAAGATGAGCTGGAGTTTCCTGCAATGCTTGCAGAGGATGAGTTTCTGGAGAACCAAGGAGATGGTACTCAGTGGAGGACTCCTGGAATTCATTCAGGTTCATGACCTTATCTGCTTGGCTGAGCCTCTACTGAGCTGTTGCCTTCATGGGTTTTTGGCTTGCCGGGGCAGGGATTTCATCCAAAAGTCAGCTGGGAAGAGTCAGCGGGATGTGGTGCTGGAGGGCAGAGGTTGTCCACAGATGAGGTATGGGCCGCATCTCACTCCTATGTGTTTTTCAAGCCTTTCATTTAGATGAGTGTGTACCCTGTGCTTTGCTCAGAGGAACAGCTGGGTAGGTAAGGAGTGAACAAGGCAGAAGCAGAGGTTGCAGGCTTACGTCTGCTGTTCCAGCTGCAGTACATAATGCATTTACCAGATAAAAAGGTTAAAAATCAGCTGTCTCCTGCAGGACTTAATTTTCATTCACAATTTCATCTTGAAAATTAATTTTGAAAATATTCCTCTCCCTTTGCTCTTTCATGAGCACTCAGGGCAGCAGTGAACATGGTCTGAAGGCAATGGCTTGCTCCAATATCCCCAGGGTTGGACAATCTTGGCAGGAGAAGACACATAGGAGCTTCTGACATCATTGATGTTGGGCAGAGTGGTTTTTGCTCCATCTTTGGAGATGCAGATAAACCAGGGCTCATTTAAAAGGGCTGGCAGAAAGATGCTCTTAACATCTGATCCTCTTCTGGGTGCTCCCCAGAGCCGACATTTGCTGACTCTTAGGGCTGCCGCGAGCCTTCTTGTTGTCTTCCGGTCCCGAGAGATGGATTTATTAATGACTTGATGGCATGAACGATAACTGAGTGAGAGAAAATATCTCTCAGACATGCTAAAATTGCAGGAGGCACCTAACCAGGGCCAAGCACTTGCAGGCAAAATTAAAAACTATATAGAGGTTTTTTTCAGATGGTTTTCAGCTGCCCACAGCAGGGATCTTTAACCACAGGCT
The DNA here is from genome assembly GCA_013401275.1 of Pandion haliaetus. NCBI lineage: Eukaryota > Metazoa > Chordata > Aves > Accipitriformes > Pandionidae > Pandion > Pandion haliaetus. Next base: position 64,777 of record VYZV01011941.1, read on the forward strand.
TTCTGCTGCTTCCATGTCACCTTCTTGAGCCATGCTGCAAGACTTGCAGGTCTTCCTGGCTTTTAAAAATTGAATTAACTCTAAAGGTTTTCTGTTTCAGGCCAGATTTTGGCTCCTGCTTCTCAAATTGGCAGCACCTGGAGATTTTCTTGTTGTGCTCTTGTTCCTGAAGGGTAGTTTTTCCTTTTATTTGAGTGGGGCTTGGGAGTATTTGATTATAACCCCCCGGGTTTTTCAAGCCTTTATCAAGCAAGTATCCCCTGCACTGTGGGATCGTCTCCCGGCCAGGGAGACTTCACTAAAAGCCCTGCTGGGATCACAGCACTAATTAGCTCATTATTGGTGACAAACCCCTAATCAGTAATCCCCCAGTGTTGGGGGACATGCAGTGGATCTAGCAAGGTTAATAGAATTTGGGGATGGATTTTGTTTTCTCCTTAGTAGACAAGGGGACCTGGGACAAACTCACAGGGAAGCGCCCATGCAGCATTGTGACCTGACAGCCCCCAAAGGCTGGATAATGATTTAGTTCTTAATTAGGCCCTTTATTTTGGGCACTGAAGCCTGGTTCTCAACAAGGGGAGTTGTAGCTCTTTGGCCTTTTTTGTTTCAGCTTCAGCTCCAGGCAGGAAAAAAAAAGGAAGAAAAAATTGAGGGAATTTGGAAATGGTGATGCAGGGTGCACGTGCAACATGTAGGGGAGACTTTGTGCCCTCCCTGTGCTCCCGCAGCCCTTGGGTGCGTGCAGGTGCAGGGTGTGGGGTCCTACAGCCCCCGGGGTGCGTGCACAGGGGTGCAGGTGCGGGGTGGGGGTCCCGCATTCCCCGGGGGTGCATGCACGGTGGTGGATGCTTGGCATGGGGGCTGCTGCGCGCATGGCCCAGGGCCGCCTCCTCCTCGGGTGGACGGGGATCTCCGGGTGCGGACAGGCCGGCAGCCGGTCCCCCCCTTCCCCGCCGCGCCATGTACGGCCCTGCAGGCGGTGGCGCGCGCCCGCGCTGGGACGGGGTGCGGCCGGCAGAGGGCGCTCCTCGGCTGGCCCGCCCCTCCCTTGCTGGCCGCGCCCCTCGCTACCGCCCTCTCGGCGTCGACTGCGTGGTGACGTCAGCGGCGGCGTGCCCCTGTGCCTGAGCCGAGGAGACCCCGCAGCGAGTTGCCAACGCCCGGCGGAGACTGAGGTGAGTGGCAACGCTGGGGTGGGCAGCGTATCGCCGCGGCCCCCCTCCGCCCCGGGGAGCTGGTGGGGGTATGGGGGATTCGCAGCCCCCCCTCTCCCCCCCCGGTGCCTCTTGTGGGGGGGGCTCGGCCTTTGTGGGNGGCCGGCTGGGGCCGGACCCTCGGCGCTCGGGAGCGGCGGCAGGAAGCGCTCCCGCTCCTGCGCTGGGTGCATCGGCCATCGCCGGGGGGCACGGGCCTCGCTCCCCATCGGGACCCCTCTGCCCTGGCTGCGGCGGCTTCCCGCTTCTCGCTGCGGCTTGGCTGCGCTCGGGGGTTGTGGGGGTAAACGCCGAGGGTCAGCTTGTGCTTGTGGGACTGCGGATTGGAGGTCTGTGGCCTCTTTCAGGCGAGCAACGCCGAGTACCATAGGAGCTCTCAGCCGCAGCAGGGATGCAGGCACTGTGAAAGGCTTAGCTTAAGCAGTATGCGCTGCAAAAAGTCAGTTCCTGCACGAAAAGGAGTTGGGAGGCTTGCCTCCCTAGGTGCGAGGTGGCTGGCTTACGCAAAGACTGTCCAGCTACCGTCGTTATGCAGTGCCAGTGATGTCACTGGTTTTGGCTAGGGTAGGAGCTAGTGCCACTTTGAGGGTTGGCGTTGACATACGTTTCTTTTTCTCCTTTGAAATCTCATCAAGATGTATATACTGCAGCAGAATGTCACCTAGCTGTGTTTTAAAGGTTTGTTTTGGTGATCTGGACTAGTGTTTTTTCCTGTAAGCAGGTAGAACTTGCAGCTGGTGGCAACAGTGGGAGACGCTCTTACAGCCAGGTAGCTGTGAACATAACAACCGGTGTTGTGAAATGTGTGCTTAATGAGGAATCGCAAAATGGACAGAATTCCTGTTACCCTGTCCATGTGGGTACTGCAACCGGTGGACACAGAGTGACTTTGCTACCCTCTTTTGACAAAGGCACAGGGAAGACAAGGCCTTAACGAGGAGGCTATGTTAGATGACAACTGGGTAGTCGGAAGTAGTTCGGTCTGGCTGTCTGTGATTGTCTTTGTCTCATGTTCATCTGTGTTTCTTCTCTCCTAGGAAAGGAGATGCTAGCTGTCTTTATTCAGTGTTAAATCACAGTTGCCTAAATGTCCTTTCTTTTGGAAGGGTATTTAAAACCTGGATCAAGCTCCTGGTATTGCTAATCGGAATAACTCAGTAAAGCACTTAAAACTTCTTTCTTTCAGTTAGCAAAAGGGTCTTATGCAAAACCAACTTTAGATAGAAACCCTTTCTGTTCAGCTAGCTATACATGGAAAATGTGTTCTGCTTTGTAAACTTTTCCTTCTTGTTAATATAGGGTTATGGGGAAAGCAGTGTAGGCAAATGTATATTTGAAACAGGTCTTATGGATGCACATTAAGACTTGAATCAGTATATTGTTAACTGTAGAAATGATTCTGTGTTTAAACCGTTCTATGGCTCAGTAACAATGAGGACAAGGATTTTTAAGTCTTGGCAAGGAATACAAACTGCTACGATGCAAGATAAAACATGTTTGCTGTTTGGTAACATGTTCTAGGCAGAAATGTTAATAATTAGATTGGCATACTTTGAACTTGGTTATTCATGACCTGCAATTGATGTTCTTAATTCATTATATGCCCTGTGTTGGGGTTGGTTGTTTGCCTGGAACTGATGGCCAGTTTGGGGAAGTTTATGATGTTTTCACTGTTTAATAGAAATGTTCTGGAAGTCTTAGAGTGCCTGGACTATCTAAAATGGAAACCGTAGATCTTCTACTAACAGAACAATAATAAACAGAAGTGAAGCCCATCTGAAACTCCTAGGGATTTCCCTGATGAGTGTGCAACTGTGCTTTTCTTACTTTCCTGTAAAGCATGTGAAGCATGAAGTTGACCCCTAATCTTGATGTAAAAGTTGCCTCTGGTTAAAATGCAGCTGTAGTACTAAAATAAATTTCCAAGCCTAATGAGCATAGATAGCCAGACATCTTAAAATCTTTTCAACAGCTATCTGTTACCCTTCACGCTTCAAAGTTAATACAGCATATTGCTGTATCTGGGTTCCAACCTTGCTTCTGGCTCCTGAGAACTTGTACAGTAAATGAATATGCATTACTGTAGTTGAGGTGTGAGTAATCTGTTTTACACTAATGTGAGTGCTCGCAGCTTTTAAAAGTCATCTATGGGCTTGTGTATTTTAGCCCTCTGTTTCCTCTGCCTGCCTTTTGTGGTCAGCTGAGCTTTCATACTGTCATTAGGCTCGATCATATGAATTTCAATGATCTGAGCTTCTAGAGTAATAGCCTGTAAGGAGGAATTGTAGGGGGATGTAGTTGTCCTTGCTCTTGAGGCTCCCTTCCTGAGGACGGAACAAGACCTTTTTTTGGTAGAAGATGAAGGCACTGTCAAATTAAGTGGAATTGAAATTGGTTTCTGGTACTCCAGCTAACAAGAAGCTCTCTTTAACCACTTAGTATATGGTAGACTTCTGCCTTACCTCCTCTCACTCCATTATGCTGAATGCAGGTGAAAAAACCCCTATTTTTAGTATTCAATACATGACAAATAAAACTGTGTTGACTAGATAAGCTTTTATGCTGAAGTTTTAAAGAAATTTTAAGTATCTTTGCAGTTCTGCAGCCTATCATCATTTAACTAGGTGGCTTCCTTCAAGCCCTGTTTAAAATAGCTTACACCATACTGGCTAAGGGTGTCCATCAGAAAGGATTACTCCTAGAAATGGCAGGTAAAACCCTTTCACCAGAGTACCTTCTAGGGCTAATGCCTGGCACAAAGTATCCCATCACGAGTATGTCTGGCCACCCCTGTGTAGCAGACAGCTGCCTCTTGCAGCCCCTGCTGTGTCTTTATGATGGTGTGCAGGTAAATGCCTGAGATAAGTGATAGAAGTGGCGTTAAGACAAGGTATTCTCAGCTTCTGGTGCTGGATCCTTTACGTTATTCTTGGGTGGAAGAACTGGATTTGTTTATCCAGCTCTGGGTGTGCAGTAAACTTAAAATAGTGAGTACAAGAAGCAGGGTTTCAGATAGTGGCTTCTGTTTTAAAGACTTCAAAATACTGTTTGGCCTGTTTTCTCTTCAGTAAAGCAGCTGTCCTTTTCTTGAGATGTATTGACTTTTCTTCTAAACAAATGACATTTTATAAAGAGAAAACAGAGTTAGTTTTGCAAAAGCTTTTAAAAGCCGTTGTTCTATTTTAAGCTCTTGTGCTGGTAATTCACCCCATTACTTTTGAATGTTATGGCGTAATTCCTAGCAGGGGAGTTGGTCCATGCACTGTTCTCATCTTGTGAAAAACCAAAACAAGACCTTTATTAAAGAAGTAACACAGGGGCTTCCTTTGAGCCTTTCAAAGAGACTGGAGGTGGTGTGCAGATACCAGCTCATCTGTACTAAGAGTTCTGTGCCTGTGGTCGGATTGCATGGTATCAGCGCATGTTTTCCAAGTGTAGACCAAACTATGGCAGGGTGAGGTTTCTACCAAGCTAATACAGCATTAGAGCAAACCTTAAACGGTGCAGTGGTGTGGGACTAGGGGAGGCCCAGAGGCAGACTGCCGAGTACAACAGGAAAGGATTGCTGTCACTTGTGATGCCAGACTCGCAGCAATAGCTATGGCTGCCAGAATTGTCTTGGTTTGCAACAAGCTGTTTTGAATTGCTCGGCTCTTCTAAAGTTGAAAGATGCTGTGCTGTGTTGTTGGCCAGTGATGAGTGTTCTGTTTTGGGGAGAAATGACAAAAATGCTCCTACAGCTTTGGATGCAAGGAAAGAAGGCATCTGCCACATCATAAACTGGTGTAGCTGTTTACGTTGGGCCAGCTGTGGTTGGTAAACAGCTGAATGCAAAAGGGCTAGTTGTGGGAGGGCTGCGTGCTGGGCTTGGATTTGACAGTGGGCATGCTCTGGTTGTGGTTCACCTTGGTGTGTTTGAGCAGTTAGCTCGAGTTTAGTGATTTTGGTGGTTTTTTGTGGTTTTTTTTGGGTTGGTTTTTTTTTTTTTTAGTGCCTGTGAAGTGTTGCTGAGCTAAAGGCTTAGTTTCTCTCAGAAGGATCCTCTTCTCCCATGTCCTGGAGTGGGGGCTGTTACATCTTTTTGAGCATCTTCTGTATTTACCTACTGCTGAGAAGCTGCCAGTTGCCCAATAGGCTCTTGGTCCTGCTGCCTTGGCCACAATCATGGCACTGTGGGGGGCTTGCCGCCTTCTGTGCAAGGGAGGGTGGTTCCAGCTGCTCTGGTTCCTTCCTCTGGTTAGGTGAGCGCAGCATAACCTCTCCTGCTTCAGTCCTGGTGTGAGCGAGCCTTCCAGCTGCTTTGTTAAGGTTTAATAGAAAACACCAAGATAGCTCAGTGTCTGGGAAAAGTTGCTTTTGCAGTGTTTTTTAACACCTTTATCTCTTTAGTCCTCAGACAGTATGTTGCTACTTGGCCTGAGCTACCCTGCCCTCTGAACACACCACGTCCTCAAGGCACTGTTGAGGCTGTGTGCATGGAGCACCTGCAACTCTCCCATTCCTTAAGTGTAACAGGAAGGAGGGGGGATCTGTTGCAACTGATATGCATGCAGGGTGCTTTCCATTATGCAAAAATGTGCCTTGCAATAGAGGAACTTCTGCCAGTGTTTTACCACTGTTAAATGTAGTTGGCCATGGGTATGGGGAGAGAAGCATCGAGACTAGTGTGTACCATGATTTGGTAGTACGCGCAAATAGGAGTATAGGTACAGCTCGTGTGTTTAAATATTGCGTGAAACTAAGCTAATAAAGATAGAGTTTCTTAATGTGGTATTAAAATACTGAGCGGGGTTTTGTTACATGGTAGAGTAAAACAGCTTCCTGTAGAGTATGAAAGTGAAGAGTAATAAAGTAAGATTGAAATGCCTTTGACAGAAAAGGACTTAATGTAAGCCCACATACTTCCCATGTTTAATCTGGGGCAGGTTTTCCCAGTGCTGATGGCTGGTTTGACTGTGTAACCTTAACCAGAGTGATAACAGAAGTTGACACTTTTGCTTTTTTCTGTTGAGCTCACGATAAAGTTAAGGTAGTTGTTTTGAGCTGTGACGTGGGACAGATTGGCAATGCCCATGCTAAAGCAGGTGGGCAGGTGTGGGCACGGCTGCACCACGGTGTAACTGGTGCGGCACCAAAGAGCCCACTGAGTCACATGCTGTCTGTCTGACCAGACTGCATGGGCAGGTTTCTTGTTTTGAATTTAGGACTAAAGTGGAATGATGGGGCTTTCCCCTTCTTTTTTTGAAGTTGTAGAGCTTGAAACATGTTACATTACTGCTGGTAGCTTAGGTTCAGGCTTTTAAAATTCCCCCACCCAGCTGTCTTCACTTCCTATCTTGTGTATGTCTGCTTTACCAGTTTGTTGTGAGGAGCCTTTACGCAGATATGCAAAGTAGCTTAATTGGACACCTTACATATAAACCAAACAACAACGCTGTTTTTCAGAGATAGTTCTCCCTTGTGGAATGCAAATTCTGAGATAGGATTTAAAGGATTGTCTGACTTGTTAGTGGCAGTTAAAAAAAAACCCAAACCAACCAACCAGCGCTTAAAAAGAAGGATATCTTTTTCAAGATCCTGAACTGATGTGGTACAAGACTGTTTCTTGAAGCTGTCCCTTCTGCTTTTTGCAGGTTTTGCCTTGGACTTTGTGATTTGCCTTGTTCTAAGGGAGTGCAACTCCTGTGCTGGTTTGTAGTTTGTCAGCCTTTTTAAGCTCTGTTTTAGAAATTAAGTACCCAGGCCTTAAGCTTAACTTGGAACCTTTTGGAGGAAATGCATTTGTGTGTATAGCTTGTGTGTCTGCAGTAGTAGTCTGAGCTATGGGGAAGATGGGCAGGTGATCTTGGGCACCAAGTGGTTTAGACAGTAATATATTCTCTTAAATTTCATTTACCACATTGATAGCATAGAAATGACAGATGTGTTTAGTTCTGGGGTGAGATCTCCATGAAGAAGTTTCCTAGCAGGCTGAAAGGTGGGCTTAGGGCTGGAAGATTTATGTAATGTCTGTAAATGGCTACTGTACACCTGCAGAGGAGAATACTGGCCATGGTAATACTGCTCTTGAAACCAATTCTGCTTTCTGTGCCAGTTAGTCTTTTTGGAGTTCAGCTCTTAGTCAGAGAGCGGCTTCTGTTGGTGTTTTGCATCATAGGTTTGTGACGGTATCGGTGTACCAAGAGGTCCAAAGTCTTTTAACTCTGTGGTTGACAGAACTCATGCGGTCTCTTCATTAGTGGCTTGTGATCTTTGCAGAGAACTGGTGCATTGTGTGCAGTGATCTTTGCGATGAAGTGTTTCCTGTGCCAGGTTTGTAACAGGCATGTAATTAGTACCTTTTCCATATAATGCTGGTAGGTATTTGTGGTGGGGAAACACGATTGTTGATTATCCCGCTTTGGTGCCCCTGATTTGGGAGACTTGTCACTTTGAAAAGCAAGTGTGTTAGTTTGTAGTAGGGATAGAGGAGGTGCCAGAGGGCAAGGACCTTGAAATGGCAGGGCAAGGGTGCCTTGAAATGGGTGTAATTAATCTAGGAACAAATTATCAAATGCAAACAAAGACTTTATTTAGAAATCTGTGCTTTTTACAAGATAGGAAACGGAGGTAGTGTGGAAGGGTGAAAGTGGTTAACAGAGATCATGAGTAAAATCCTGTGAATATTTTTCCTTTCATTGTGGACTCCCAAGTGCTTTGACCCCACGGGAGTTAGAGGAATAATCTGTTTACTGTAAAATTACATTGTCTGGGGGGGACGGGGAAGGGACTTACTCTTCGTTTTCAGAAATGGCTCTTGTTTGTTTTCTTGCCATGTGGAGCAGGCTCTCAAATGGATATGGAAGTTGTGACAGACTGGTTAAGCTTCGCCTCGTGAGTTAATGGTGTATACTAAAGAGCATAATGAAATGGTTCTTGGTCATCAGCTGGCAGTTGCTTGCAGCAAGCTGCGTTTAGCTGGTACCTGTGATGAAATGGCAGCAGTTTCAGTCCTGCCTAAAAGAGGAAGTCTTGGTGCTGCTGGGGCTCGACAGGAAACTAGTGCAGGATGTGTAGACAGATTTGACAGCTTGGTTTCCTTTGGCTAAGAGAATGTACACATTTTAACCTGAAAACAGACTTTGGTAGCTTAAAAATAAAAGGATTCTTAACAAGCTTGAAGGCTTGTGGTTTCTACTTCAAATTGCATGTACAGCAAGAGTGAAGGCAAGATCATGCAGATTCTTACCTCTTGGTTTAGGAGTATGACTTGTGTACAAAGACCCACAAAATTTCACTTAATTTTTCAGTCAGTAGTTCATATTGCTGCTAGATTATATTGCAACTACTCTGCATTAGAGGCAGCTTTTAAAACTAAGGAGCTCCCATAGTAACACCATATTTCATGTGCTTGCCATTAAAATGGGAAAATGAGGCTTGCAGAAGAGGGCTTGTGGCCCTCTGTCAGGGTGCATTTGGGACAGTGTTCCTTGCAGCTTGCACTTAGTAAATGGGAACCTGCCACAGGTACCATGGATTTCTTCAGCCTTTTGTGATCCGTCATTGTCTTCTGGTGTGCGTACAGGCCTGTGTGGAGGAAGTGTATAATTCCAAATTTTCCTTTGCACTAGGAAGGATTACCTGTCTACACAACATCCCGCTGGAGGCTTCAGTTAACTGTTCATTGCAGCACTTGCATTTCTGTTACCACTTTTTGGGATTAATCCTAAATGCAGATCAGCTGTCTTTCATAGAAGTGTAACCGAGCTTTAAAGCAAAACTCTGCAAAATGGGCCTGTTCAGTCTGGAATAGGGCAATCTGATGAATTTGACAAAGTTTACAAGGCTTTGCGATCCACAGTTTCCAGGATGCTGTTGAGTTCTGTGAAATCCTGCTGGTGCGATCATGTGCTGAACAAGTTAAAATCCAGAGAAGCATGATTGGTTAACATGTACTTCACTGAAGCACTGAAGTTTTTGATTACAATACAGAGAGGTTTGAGAAAT
>VYZV01011941.1:84527-142366 GCA_013401275.1 Pandion haliaetus
TTTTTTTTTTTTTTTTTTCCAGTGGGAAGGATTTCTTGCTAAAGATACTTTCTGAAACACTCTCTATTGTTGTTCTGAAGATAAAATGGTTATTGAAATTAAGGATATTGACCTCAGACAGTATATTCCTTAATGCTGAGTGTGTGGGTGTTGAAGGAGAAGGCTTTGGGTAGGTCCTCATGCTCATTCGTGTTGTAAACAAGTTACTGGATGAAACAGTTTTGGTGGTGTTAGCTTTTGATCTGTGTAGCAGCTCTGCCCTGGAGGACAAGGCTATTGTGCCAGATGCTGTACAGAGACAATAAATATAATTTGGTCTTCTGGAGCTAGAGTCTCCATTTAGGTTGAGTGTGAATTTGACATAGACTGATTTTGACCAACTATATTGCTTCCTCCAAAGATGGAGGATAAATTCCTGTTGAAAAGATGGACTCTGTATTGAATTCCCTAGATGTTCAGAAAGATGAATTTCAGAGGACTTGGGTCCTGTCAGAAGAAGCCCCGTAGCTCTGTGCCCTGAAGGGCAGGGCTGAAGTTTATCAGTTCTGTCTTTGTGGGGATGTATGTGTTTACTGTGTCAGACCAAGTGTGAAGGTTGAAATCTCTGTGGCAATGTGGGAAACTCTCTGCAATTACAGGCAAGAGCTGTTGCAGGTTGAGGTGGGTTGACCCTGGCTGGGTGCCAGGTGCCCACCAAAGCCATTCTATCGCCACCCTCCTCCCTGTCTCCCCCAGCTGGACAGGGGAGAGAAAATACAACAAAGGGATCACGGGTCATGATAAGGACAGGGAGAGATCACTCAACCAATTACTGTCACGGGCAAAACAGACTCAACTTGGGGAAAATTGACTGAATTTATTACCAATCAACCAGAGTAGGTTAATGATAAATAAAACCAAAACGTCAAAACACCTTCCCTCCACCCCTCCTTTCTTCCTGGGCACAGCTTCACTCCCAGATTTTCTACCTACCACCCCCCACCCCCCTTACCGCCCCCCCCGCAGCGGCGCAGGGGGACGGGGAATGGGGGGTTATGATCAGTTCATCACACATTTCTGCTGCTTCATCCTCCTCAGGGGCAGGACTCATCACACTCTTCCCCTGCTCCAGCATGTGGTCCCTCCCATGGGAGACAGTTCTCCGTGAACTTCTCCAACATGAGTCCTTCCCATGGGCTGCAGTTCTTCATGAACTGCTCCAGTGTGGGTCCCCTGCAGGGTCACAAGTCCTGCCAGAAAACCTGTTCCGTGGGCTCCTCTCTCCACAGATCCGCAGGTCCTGCCAGGAGCCTGCTCCGGCGTGGGCTTCCCACGGGGTCCCAGCCTCCTTTGGGCACCCACCTGCTCCGTCATGGGGTCCTCCACGGGCTGCAGGTGGATATGTGCTCCATCATGGACCTCCATGGACTGCAGGGGGTCAGCCTGCCTCACCATGGTCTTCACCACAGGCTGCAGGGGAATCTCTGCTCTGGTGCCTGGAGCACCTCCTCCCGCTCCTTCTTCACTAACCTTGGTGTCTGCAGGGTTGTTTCTCTTACATGTTCTCACTCCTCTCTCTGGCTGCTGTTTCTGTGTCTCCGCAGCTTTTTTCCCCTTAAATATGTTATCACAGAGGTGCTGCCACTATCGCTAATCAGCTTGACCTTGGCCGGTGGCAGGTCCGTCTTAGAGCTGGCTGGTATTGGCTCTGTCAGACATAGGGGAAGCTTCTAGCAGCTTCTCATCAGAAGCCACCCCTGTAAACCCCCCGGCTACCAAAACCTTGCCACACAAACCCAATATACAGGTGTTCTGTTCAGTGGCTTTTACCCTGTTATATGCAATGGTGTGCCTAGTGTGCCTTTGCTTTAGATATATCATGGAAATAGCTCTTGCATCCCTATTCCAGATTGAATTGTCCTATTAACAGCCTTAACGATAATACCATTGTAAGCCTAATGGCTTCTGTTATCCTGTGCAGGTGACTCCTCCACAAATTGGAGGTGGTCTGGCAAGGTGAGTAGGATGATGGTTTGAAAGATGGCTTATTCTCGCTCTCTTAAATGTGTTTCTCTTTTCTTACCAGGTTTTTGATAACTATGCTGTAACAGTGATGATTGGAGGAGAGCCTTACACCCTAGGCCTCTTTGATACTGCAGGTGAGAAATCAAGTGCTTGTGTCATTGTAACTGCCCAAGATGTAGTTGAGGTGGTATTGAACATGAAGACAGTTGGTTCTTTTCCCCTTTCATAAAAAAAAAAAATCTGTCTTGATTCTTCATTCCTGACCTTTGGAGAGTTGTAAAATTGAGTTTACTAAAAAACCCCAAACAACACACAAACAAAAACAAACAACAAAAAAACAAACCAAGAAAATCTTCCACTTCTTTTAGAGCTGTTTTATTTTGTGACACCATGGCGCGGTTCCGGGTTCAGCTCAGCTGGTAACAAAGCACCACGAAGCCGCTCGCTCTCCCCCCACCCCCGCCCCTGGCCATGTTGGGATGAGGAGAAAATACAAAGGCAGGCTTGTGGGTCGAGACAAGGACTGGGAGGGATCACTCCCCACTTATGGTCACGGGCAAAAGACAGGCTCAACTTGGGGAAGAAACAAAATCAATTTAATTTACTACAAATCAAAACAAAAACAAAACACAAGGGTATTAGGAAGGAAAACCAAACATCAGAACACCTCCCCCACCACCCCTCCCGCCTTCCCGGCTCAGCTCCATTCCCGGTGCTTTCTACCTCCTTCCCCCCCGCGGCGCAGGGAAACAGGGGATGGGGGTTGAGTCAGCTCGCCACACATCGTCTCTGCCGCTCCTTTCCTCAGGGGGAAGATTCCTCACTCGTCCCCTGCTCCACCGTGGGGTCCCTCCCACGGGAGACAGTCCTTCACNCCCTGGCGCGGGTCCTTTCCACGGGCTGCTTTCCAGTCACACACTGCTCCAGTGCGGTTTTTACCATGGAGTTACGGCCATCTTCGGGAGCCTCTGCTCCACCGTTCACCTCCATGGGCTGCAGGGGGACAACCTGCCGTCTCACCACGGGCTGCAGGGCCATCAGCCTCCTCAGGCACCCCTCCTCCCCCTCCTTCTTCACTGACTCCACTATCGGCAGAGATGTTCCTCTTGCGTTTCCCAACCCCTCACACTGCTGGTTCCCCTTCTTAAATCCGTTCTCCCAGAGGCGATGCCACCGTCACTCCCTGTCTGGGCTGCAGAGGCGGGACTGATTCTTTGGAGCCAGGGGAGCTTCTAGCAGCTTCTTAAAGGAGCCACCTCTGCAGCCCCCTCCCCCACTACCAAAGAAAAACCGCGCCACACAAACCCATAACACACCAGATGACAACTTTCAAGCTTTCACCTCTAATCTAGGTGATACCTGAAAGATAAGGGGTTTCTATGTTTTAAAAAAACAAAATTAAAGGAGAAAATTGTGTTGAATAAAATATGTGGATTGTTTGTGGTTTTTGTAAATAGCCTATTTTTTGATGAAATGTCAAGACAGAATGAATAACATTAGAAGTCTTGGATGTGCATGTGGCATGTCTGCATTCCTAACATGGATGAAATCAGAACATTATGTGGAGTTTCATAAGCCTTCTTGCTGTGTGCTTTTTTAAAATTAAAGATAAATCTGCAGTCTTCTTTGTTTACGGTTATTAGACTGTATCTCAGTTTCTGGCTGGAGGAATGTATAATGATTAAACAGCTACACACATTGCTTTGCGCATGTGAAAATTTAGCAAGAAAGGGTAGAAACTGGTTCAACTACTAGTTACCCAGTCCCCAAAGTGGTGTGGCAGCATCTGGCATTGTAAACTCTGCTTCAAGAGAGTCCTTCTGGAGAGCTTAGTTGATAAGCTGTTACCTAAAATTGTCTTGATAGAACTTTAATCTGACTGTTTCCAGCTCTGTTCTTACAGATGCATCATTAGTGTCTCATTTGAGTAATGAAACAATCTTGGGCTTCCAATCAAACACTGTATCTTCGATTAGCTCTTCACATTCTCCTCCCAAATGTGATTTGTGTGTTAGTTATTGCACATTCCCTAGTTCTTGGATAAGGAGTTAAGTAGAGAAGTGTCTCCTTCCTGACACACATTGTGTAGGCTGCTGTAGGGACCAGTACTTACATGGGTCTCAACTATAGCATTCTGGTACCTGCATGGGTACAAGCTGTGTTAGGTCCTTCTCTGCCTATTTTCCTGCTGAGGTCCTCTGGGTTCAGGCCTCTGGAAACTGGTGTGTGTGTATGTGTAGATATGCATATCCTTGTACTGTTCATCAACCCGTCTGGTAATTCTGAAAACTTACTAAGTGGCTTTAGTGCACGTAGGTGACTCTGCGTACTTGTGAATATAAAGGCTTTCCTTTTGGAGCTGGGCTTCTGAAGTGGGAGGCTTTTGTTCTTTAAAGGTCACCTGCTTTTTGCTAACTAGTAGCTAGCAGAAGTTACAGAACTTAACAATGGTTAAAACCCTTATTACTAACTGTCAAATTAAAAAAAAAAAAAACAACCCAAAACCCAAAAGTCTTTGTTTTGAATTTGTACTAGGAAGACAAAGCTTTTTGGAGTAGTCTGTTAATCACTACAAGATATTTTGGTCAGTCCTTAGCTCTTCTGTGTCCAGCCAAGCATGATAGCTGTAACAAGCTGTTTAGACCTCCATCTTCCAACTGTAGATCTTCTACTGAGATGTCCCAGGTGTTGAGTCATCTCCTTCAAGATATCAGGGGTCTTTGTCCTATATGATAGGTGAGAGAGCAGCAGTTGAAATCTGAGGCATTTTGAACAAGTGTTTGTGTTTATGAACAAGTGTTCATTGTCTGGGTCTAATAATGTGTTAATTTTCTCCTATTCTAGGTCAGGAGGACTATGATAGATTACGACCCCTCAGCTATCCACAGACAGATGTATTTCTGGTCTGTTTTTCAGTGGTGTCTCCTTCTTCATTTGAAAATGTGAAAGAAAAGGTTGGTCGAACTCTGCCAGAAAAGGGAGCTGCTGAATCGATTTCAAACATGTGAGGAGTTGTCTTAGGTGGTTAGTAACAAATACTGTGTCTTCTCTGTCTTTAGTGGGTACCTGAAATTACTCATCACTGTCCAAAGACTCCTTTCCTGCTTGTTGGGACCCAAATTGATCTAAGAGATGATCCCTCAACAATTGAGAAACTTGCCAAGAACAAGCAGAAGCCCATAACTCCAGAGACAGCTGAAAAACTGGCCCGGGACCTGAAGGCTGTGAAATATGTGGAATGCTCTGCACTTACGCAGGTGAGGATTGGTCTTTGACCATTTTTGCTTGCTTGTATTCCATGCTTTTTTTCAGTTAAGGTGAAAACCAGCTCAATATGGATGTGAAAGGGTATGAGCTCTGTTTCTGCTGGTGACACAGTAGCTTTCTCTGCCCTGTTCTAGGGCACAAGGAGTTGGCAGTGGTGGAAAGAAAATAACCGGTGAAAATTAGGCATAGCGTAGAGAGGTGATGGAGGAGGATGTGCTTGCTGTGTTTGCTTTTGTGTTGGAGGAGAACGGCTATTGAAAAGGTGTGTTAAGGACAGTAAGTTGGTTAGGACACAGAATGCAGCTCACTAATGAAGAGAGCAGGCAAAAAAAAAAACCTCTCAGAAAAGTCAGTTCTGGTACTTCTAAGACTAGAAGAAGCCTTCATACTTGAGAGCTTCTTTCTTTTCCTGTGCAGTTGGTGGTGAGCTAAGTTTTCTCTGTCCGCCTTAGAGACGGAAGTTGTGTTGAAAATGAATTTTTTCTTAAGACACAAATGTGGTGACGTTGTGTGAACTAACTCGTGAATGTGAGTCTAAGGCCAACTAAAGTAGCTGATTTGAGGCCAGGAAACCTGATTATCCTTTCCCTTCAAGGTAGGAATACTAGGGTGGGGTGGATGGGAGCCATCAGCTGGCTAGCTGGTGCATTGTCTTGAGCTTGTATGCCCTGGGAACTTAATCTTTCGTGCCTACTCTTGCAGAATTGACTACAACTCTCTCGAAATTTCCTTAATGCTACTCTGTAAAGAATTTGTCCCTACCTGATGTGCATGGAACTAGGGGTGCGCAGTATCAAGTACCTCACTCTTTTCAGTTTTGTTGTTCATTCATCTCTAGTATCTTGAGCACAAAGCTTTATTGCTAAACTTCATGAAGCCTGAAGTTCTGCTTATCTTGCCCCTTTTGCCCAGATTGCATGTTGACTCTTCCGTTTGGGATCCTGAGACTTTTTTTTGTAACAAAGCTTTGCTTGAGTGTTTGCTGTGAAGGAAGAGGCTTTTGATAGAATTGTGCAGGATACTGGCACTGGAGGTGTTGTGGCAAGGCACGCTGCAGTTCATCCTGGGAATCCCTAATCAAAAGGTGGTCTTGGCTGTGCTTCCTTACTGTCCACATACAAGCTGAGGGTTATTTGTACTTGTGCTGTAATTCTCTTTGATCTGTTCAGTCCCAATATACCATTTTAGATAGTGTCTGGCACATCCTGAATGCTGCTGCCAACCAGGCTGTAGAACCTGCTAGTTGGATAAATACATACCAGGACTTTCTGTCCTGTGTTGGTCACTGAGACTTGTTTCCTCTGTAGCTTTAAACTTGCCTTGTTTAGTCTGCTCAAATTGCATGGAAGCATTCAGAATTACCAGAGTAAGAGCTGATATGATAAAAAATTCCAGTATTTATTCATTCTTTTACTTCCAGATAGACTAAACTGTATCTGTTGCAGAGAACGGCTTTATGCACTTGGAAGCTCAGCCTGAATTTCTTCCAGAGCACTAGTGCTTGTATACCCATTGATGGTTTTAGGAATCAAGAGTAACCTGGGAGGAGGGTTCAGAAGCCTTCTTGCCTGGAAGACTGGTTGGTTTGCATCTGCTCTATTCTTCCTTCATTTGTTGTTGACTCCCCTCATAAAACACCTCTTTCCTCAGTCTGTCAGTAACAGCTGCCAAACAGAAATGTAGACTATCTGCGAAGAGTTGTTTGAAGTTCCCAGCAGTGATCTAGCTGGCAGCTTGCTAGACACAGAAGTCAGCTGGCTTTCCTAGCCAGGAGGGTTGTTCTCCTACCTGCAAGGCAATGTTGTAGTGGGTGGTTTCAACTGAAGCTAGACTCGGCTAGGTAGTTCAGTATCTCTTTACCTTGGCTTCTGTCTACACAGCTCACCTCAGCAGTCTAGGGTGGTTTTTTCCTTCTGAACTAATTTACAGATGACTTTGACACCATGGTAGCAAGTAATCATAAAATCATTGAACCAGAGCATGTTTTTTTCCTGGGAGGAAGAATTTGCTTGTCTGTGTGGAAGGGTTGATGTTCTGAAAGTACTAGGTGAGTTGTAAGAGGCTGAGTTTCTGAGTCTTTTCTGTAAAGACAGAATATCTTCTTCTCCCTGTGTTTGGGTGACTGCAGTACTGAGGAGCCAGTTCTATCCCCCCTTTCCTCAGGTTGTGGAATCCCTTGTTGTGATGAAGGCACTTTCAATGTCTGTTTTCAACCTTTCTCTACAAACATAGCACCCAATACCACTGTAAAAAGTGGGTAACACTTTGCTATTAGGAAAAGGGTGACAGACAGGTTAGAACTAAAATGTGATTGTTGCTTCTCTTACACTTAAGTGTCTGAGCAGACTTTCTGAACCTCAATGCTAGTACCTAACAGAAAGGAGAACTTTGAATTCAGTTCCTTTTTTCTCCTCTGATGCTGGGTTGACAATTTTGACACAGATTTATAAAGTGACTTAAACTGTCCATGACTGGAGGGAGCAAAGGGAGCCTGAGCTCAACCTGTTCCCCAGTGCAGCACAGGAGCCATGTTGCTTTAACCTGAGTATTGAGGCCTGTGTGCCAGTTGTATCAAACATAGTTCCCTTCATGTGGTTACTCTTGTAGCATCCAGGCTTTTAACCCCTGTCCCATT
Organism: Pandion haliaetus; assembly: GCA_013401275.1. Classification (NCBI taxonomy): domain Eukaryota; kingdom Metazoa; phylum Chordata; class Aves; order Accipitriformes; family Pandionidae; genus Pandion; species Pandion haliaetus. The sequence goes on from VYZV01011941.1 coordinate 92,434, forward strand.
TTCACAACAATTTTGTCCCTGTCCTGTTTTTTCCTGTTTTTTCTCCTCTTCCCTTGTCTTTTTTTTTTTTTTTTGCTAGGTCCTTCAAAACAAATCCCAGATTCTGTTCCCTTGAACAAATTAATTTCTCCTGTGCAACAGGAAAACAAAAGAGGAGTCCCTGAGTAGGAGAATTCAGGAAGCATGTTTTCTTGACTCTTGCCCTGCCTGGGTTCTTAATCTATGTAACAGTAGATAATTGAATTTATACTACAGCCTTATTCTTGCAGAGAAAGAAAATCTAATTAGCACTCAGACTTCATATAGGCATTATTTATCAGAAGTCTTTAGCTCTTTTGTCAGCTGGGGTTGCAACTCATTTAAAAAAAAAAAAAAGTTGCTGAGGGGGATTTACAGAATGATTGTACATGGTGATTTCCTTAACTTCTGTTCTTTCAAGTATAATCTTGCATGTAACATGATGGACTTAAATGCTTCCAAGTGGAATTGTCTTAGAGATTTCCCATGTATGTGCTTCAGTAAAACAAGATTAAAGACCTTCTAAAAGGGATATATCCAGTCTAACCTGTGAGGGAGAAACCAGTTATTTTTTCTTAAACTATTCAAATGTAATAAAAAAATCTTAATTTTGTGAAGGCTACAATTGTTTACAGGAAGTAATTTAAGCTTTTCTGTTTGTCTTTAGCTGGGATGAAGCATTTCTTCTGAATTTATGAAGGTTGCACTCATGACAGTAGATTTAGGCGAGTCCAGTTAGCATAAACCGAGCCAGGTTTCACTTTTGGTGTTCACGTGTAACTTGGCTGAGTTGTGTGGGAGTGGTAACACACCGCAGTGTTCCTGTTGTGCTTTTAGCAAATGCAACACATGCTTTGTGCTCCGGTGTAATCCCTTGCAGACTCCTTGCAGATCTGTGACTGCTTGTCTGGTGTTGGATCTCAGTTTTTCCAATCCTAACACCATTTCTGTCTTCCTGTGACTTGAGTGGTTATACTTGCTTTGGTAACTAACTGAATAACTGAAATACACCATTTCCATGCTGGCTTTCTGTCAAAATAGCAGCAATGGTAAGGTATTGCATTGCTTCTTAAAAGACTGATAGCCAATGTCTGAAGATGATGATGGCTTACCGGAGAGGTACTGCTTTGATCCCAGATCATGTTTCCCCAGCCATCTGGAGATCTTCAGTTATTCAGGGGCTGAATTCACAAAGCAGAGGGGTTGTTCAGAGCCTTTGCTCTGGACTAGCTGCTGCTGGGGTAGTTGGGAGCCAGAAGTCGTGCGTCTGAGGTGCTTGCTTATCTACGTTGGGTGACTACAAAAGGTTTGCCTGACCTTTTGGATCCCTGTGGTGGGGCAGGCTGGTCTCCTCTCTGTTTATTCCCCTGTAAACTCCCTATGTGTATATTCAGCAGTTAAGTGGAAACCATCATCTTTTGTGTGGCCCTTCCCACCCCCTTGTTCTTGCCAATTGCTGCTGTGTTTATGCCTCTGCCCTTCTGGGTGTTCATTTTGTCTGACTTGGTCTGTCACATGTTCTGTCTCTGACATTGACTTCTGGGTCATCTAAATGAGATTTCCTCCTGGGTTCTACTTTGTATTTTGCAAAGTAAATCTGTTTACTGCCTCTGTGAATTCAGCCTGGTCTATCCTGAATGCTCTTTGTATCTGCTTGTTTTTTTCTAATCATCTAACCTGGCTGCTGTTTTTTCTCCTCCCCTCTGTCTTGTAGAGAGGTCTGAAGAATGTGTTTGATGAGGCTATCCTAGCTGCCCTCGAGCCTCCGGAAACTCAGCCCAAAAGGAAGTGCTGTATATTCTAAACTTTCTCCTTCCCCTCTTGCTGCTGCTTCCTCTGTCCCACTACTGTAGAAACCTGGTTAAAAAGTGAATAAAGCCACCTTGATTGAAAGCTGTTGTGTCTGCTTGCCATCTTAGAGCAACCTCTGTATTAGGTCTTGGACTGAAAACAATACTTAAGATCTTTAGTAAAATGTTGTGACTGTGGAACACGAACTGGACTCGCTTAACTCTCTGCTGCTTGGGTTGCCAGATGTGGGTAGCTTTATAATTCAGGCTGTTGGGGGAAAGGATCTGGTTATATTATTATTTAAAGAAAGATCAGAAGAATAAGACATGATGTTTGATCTTCCTGAATCCAACTGGAAGAAATGATGCTTGGGTTTTTTTTCAATTTCTATTTGTGACTCTTGTTAACTGTATTTGCATGACAAAAGTACATGAAACGGTGATCTGCAAGTTACACTGTAATGTGAAGGGTTTTCTGGTTCTCCTGTGTGCAGTGAGATGTTTTTCTGTTGCTATTGCTTTGGCTGTCTGTGCTGTAGTGGAGTATTTGTCAGTCCTTGGGGGGAAGGAAATATCCATGTACTTGCTACTGCTTTATGAACTGTTAAAATTCTTGCTTTCGCTAACATGGTAGACCTCTTAATTTCAATAATAGATCCTTAAAGCCTGTTACTGTGAGATGTAAAGCTGCTTCTTACTATCATGCTTCTGATTTTTTATTGTTTTGAGGAGAGAACATCAATTGTAGCTTGTCTTTAAATTTTGAAATTAAAAATTGCAGTTGTTTGTATAAATGACTGATGAAGCTTTATTCTGATTTGCACTTCCTGGCTTCAGTTTAACACTTAATGCAATGTACAGTACCTGCTTCATACTCCTCCCATCTTGATTTCTCTGATACCATGCACAGCTTCTGGGCTCTACCTGGCTGCTTCTAACCGGTTGTTGGGTGTTTGGGGCCGGAAGCCGGTCCAGAGTGTGTACTGGACTGATCTATCGTTGCATGCTTGCCTTGTCTCTTCTCTCCCCTGACACATGGGTGTCTGCACTGCTGTACCCAGCGTGCTCCAGATCGAGCTCTTCCATTTGAATGCAGCACTTTCTGCTTTGTCATTTAGCATGTGAAACGTGCTAGTAGCCAAGTAATTGTAAAAATTGCCTTAAGGAACACTTGGTTACGTGTGTTTTGCTTTTTGTGAAGTATACTGGTCTGGTCTCAAAGGATTCGTGTTCCTGTTCAGAAAATCAGATGCTGTGCTAGAGGACTGCTAACCACAGCAACACAGCTTGCACAGAGCCTAGCTGAGCAAAGGAGACTCTGGGAGTCGTAGATGGCAAACCTCGATTTGTCATTTGAGGGGTTTGTCTACCACTTGGCTTTCTGTGGTTTTGTTTGTGTGAAAACTCAAAAATGAGACTGCCCCTTTCTCTCTTTGCCCCTTTTCAGAAAGGCCTAAAGAATGTATTTGACGAAGCGATATTGGCTGCCCTGGAGCCTCCGGAGCCGAAGAAGACTCGCAGGTGTGTGCTGCTATGAACATCCCTCCACAGCCCCTTCTGCAAAGCTCTGGTGTTTGATGTCATACTAAAAGCAATGTTTAAATCAAACTAAAGATACAAATTTTAAAATTGTTTTTGCAATAATGACAAATGCCCTGCACCTCCCATCTCCCCCACACGATCCCTGTGTGAGATGAGAATGTTAGTGTTTATTCCGCAGTGCCCTGTCAACTCAGTTAAACTAGTTAATTTTGAGTAATTATGTATTACCAGAAAACACTGATCAGTACTAGTTTTTTATTTTGTTTACTGTTTTTTTTTTTTTTTTTTTTTTTGCTTAAAATCCAGGCATGCTTGTGATGACTTTTTCTGTAACAGACTAATTCTAGGCTGTTTTACTGAAGCCTTGTCCCTTATGCCAGTCTGGCAAGACTTGGTTCTGGTTTCAAGAACTTTTGGGGTTGTTCTGCAGCCAGCCAGCAGCCTGGGTGTGAGCAGACTTTAGTACTCAAGATAAATACAGGAAAGTAAAATGTCCCAAGCTGGTGCTCCTCTAAGGAGGAATGTAGAAAATGTATCTGCATCTCCTCTGAAGTTGCCTTGAATCTCTTCCCCTGGCTTTCCGCTGTGCAGGTCATAAATTTCTACCCTGTCCTCTAAGTTATGAAGCCTTAGGAATGGGAGAATCCTTTTCTCTGGATGCACCATCAGACTTGAAACTAGCTTGCCAGTCTCTTCCTTAATCTTTGACATCATAAGCTTTTGTCATGTGATAAATAACTGTACCTTTTTAAGCATGCGCAACTGATTCAGTTGGCTTTTAACAAATCCATCTTCTGCCAATCCTTAACTATTAGTGAAATGCTTACAATGACCAGCATATACACTGCTGTTTGGACACTCTGAAAGGACCTGGTGTATGTTAAGATGAATTTTGGAGCTGGCCCTGGTGGTGCATCTCTTACTGGATGGCTTGACATCCTTCAGGGAGGGGTGGAAAGATAAACCTGTGTCAGTAGGAAGGAACTGTAGGGGAGGGGTTTCTAGTGTTTAGTGTGGCACCATATAGGGACCAGTTAAGGGAATCCCTTTTTTCTGCATTTTGCTCATACGTAACTTTGAACCTGTAAGATGGGCTCCAGCCCGCTGAGGATTGTGTGCAGGGTCTTTACGTAGACTGACTGCAGTGTTGTAGGGGTTTTACCAAAAATATGTTTTGGCTTGCAAATTCAAAGTTTTTTTAAGATTTAGGGAATATTCTCCATCTTCCAAAATTCCAATTTCTTGTAGTCTCGTTAGTGTTGAACCAATGCTTTTTCATGTCTAAGTTCTTTGTATATGCATTCTTTTCAGATGTATTAAACAAAGTATCTTCACAAGCCTGCCTGAGGGTAGTTATTTCCCTGGCCTTTCTCTTGAGTGTGAAGGACTTGTACGTATGGCTTTTATCCCTTGCGAGCCTCACTCTCCTCCTTGCAAGTTAGTTTGGGTCTTTCCTTAATGCTTAATTCTGTCAGTTCATGTCTTCCCTCATCTCTGCTGCTGGCCTCACTTCTGTCAAGATTGCTCTAATCTTTGATGCAATGTCCTTGCTGTCATACCCAACTCTGAAGAGAGGGCACGGTGGTTCTTAATGAAAGGAATACTCGTTGTGCATGTTCCCAAATATTAAAAGTTGGCTTTTGGGGGTTACTGGGCTCTTGCACCTCTTCTGTCAAGAAGCCAGTCTTTGTGGAAGTTTCCTGTTGTTCCTTGTTCATGAGCAGATAACAAAACCCCTAAAGGGCCAAATGATGTCACACCTATCTCCCACCCAAAAGCTCACAGAATTTATTACACCTTTTTGTTAATTCTCCAATGAAATGGTGAAGTCTTACACTGTTGATGCATAACTTGTATTAATTATTAAAACACACTCCCAAGAGCCTCATTAAGGGTTACTTTTATTTTAAGAAGCTGACTTGTGGGTGCTGTAATCCAAAAGCTCAGGGTAAAATGTGTGCTTTTCACTTTTCATAGTAATTAGTGCCGCTGTTCAACTTTGCAGTTCAGTTTTTAATGGCTCTCTTCTGTGGGGAAGCTTGGCTGTAGGTTGCAGTTGAAAGTACTGCTGGTATTTGTAATGTTTGGTGACAGTTGAACGTTGGTGGCTGCTCTGTGTGCTTACAGCAGACTGAAATAGGCTTCTGTACCTTCTAATAGCTAAACCTAATTAATGTGTGTAAAGCCAGTAGCAAGACTGGTGACCAAGGGATTGCCTGCATGAAATTGGGCAGGAAACTGCCTCTGAAGTGGAGGGAGAACCCTTTAGGACTTCTGCTTTAAGTAGTAGCAGGGTTACCTTGTCAAGCTTTTTCTGTCTTGGATGCATCCTTCCATGGGGGTTGCCTATAGCTCTCTGGTCTGTCTGCATACATATTTATGGCAGTGACCTGTACCAGTCCTTTCATGCAAGTCTGTTTGGCTAAGCAATAAAGTCTGTGTTCTTAAATCGGTGCCACAAGGTTAAACTTGGCTCTGGAGGGAATCCTGGAGGTCCTGGATGATGGAAGAACATCCTTTTCAAAGAGCAGCGCTGCTTCCTTTCTCTCTGTGTTGCATTAGCTTTGCAGAAGTCTGTCTGATAGCTCCATGACTCTGCTAGTACATAGCTGTCCATGTCCAGAGAGAGGATGAGATGCTGCAATTGCTTAAGCTAAAACAGCTTAGCTTTTGGGCTTTTTCACACCATGCCTTTTTTTTCCTCTGGAGCTCAGTAGTGAGGTCTCTCTCAAGCTGGGTGTGTGAGATGTGTTCTGTGTTACCAGGTTATACGAGCTTCTCATAAGAACTCCTTGTTGACTGTCACCCTGTGTGAAGGCATGCAAAACAGGGGCAAAACCAGTGAGAAACACCACTTTCTTCCCCTTGTGGGACTGCCATTTTCGGCTAGCAGATTTGAAAGCAAAGGTCTTGGAGGCAGGTGGGAATACTTGGCACTTCCCTTAATGCTAGTGTGGCAAGTATGTGGTATGGGCTGGGATTGCCTCATGTTACTGCATTTACAATAGGGGACTTGACTATTTGCAGATGTACCCACAGCTCAGGGCTGTCTTCCTTCTCACCTCTGAGGATTCTTGAGGTACCCATAGTGTTGCCGAAATCCGGAATAAAACTCTTTAACAGCAATGAGAAGTTAAGAAGCAGGCACTCCTTTATTGCAGTGCTGGGCACACAGGGGATCGCTCCACCTATCATGTGCACCTGTTTAGTCTAATTGTACAGGTTAAATACACTTCTGTTATACATATTCATTAAGTTTCTGAGAAATTTCATGCATATTCATTAGATTTCTGGGAAGTCATTAGCATATGCAAATGTCCTTTACACATGCGCATTGAAGGTCTCTGGTGGTCTTCTAGAGTCCTCTGGTGGTCTTTCATAGTATTCCTCACTTGTCCGCTTCTTGACCTTCTCTATGTGATTCTGTGCAGTTTGGTCCTTGGCAGGTAACTACAAGTTGCTTCATCTAACTTTCTTTATCATTATCTTTGAAATCTAACCTTTTCAGTGATTGGTTTTTCAATTACACTATCTCAGTAACATTGTCAAGATAATCCTTGGTATCAGTTAAACTATCTCAGTAACATTGTCAAGATAATCCTTGGTATCTAAATCAAACTGGGAAAGGTAAGGGGTTTCCAAGAAGCAAATCTTCTTGGCTTCTTAAAGTAAATCAACACTAATCAGTTAAGACTACTATAGTTGCATTATAACTTTATATTCCTAAGATTTTAACTGTAATCAAACCATCCTAACTTTCATATAATCATATTTGATTTCTTTGTCAAAATATATGTAACAATAGTAGCTCACTAGCACAAATAGTACAAGAGATCTGGGCTGGCTGCTGAACCAACTGCTACATGTGTTAATGGTGTCTCTTGTAAAGGGCCAAAAATCTCTGATGGGAAGGCATCTGAGAATCATGTTAAAATTGCTTCAAGGACTGAAGGCTGCATGAGCACTGAAGAGCAGCTTCTCGTTTTATTGGCTGGGATGCAGAGCAATTTCTTAATGAAATCTTTTGGTTATTCATGTAACTCTTCTACTAGACAGCCACTTCTTCCTGCACAAGGAATAGGTTAGTGAGTTCTGGGGTTTGGCTCTTATGTGAACCTCCAGTTCCTAATACTAAATCAGTTTTGCTTAAAAGCAGGTAGTGAGCAGAGCTCTTGCTTCTGTTGGCTACTCTGAACAAGTGGCTCTGTATCTTTAGCAGCTGCTTGTTTATGAAGCAATGATCATCCCCTTTCCCTGCCTCGGCTGTGCGCTCCACACGTGTTGACTCTATTCAGCTGTACAGGGAGACCATTACATCCACTAATTGCATGGAAATGTAACATCTTGCAGGATACTTTCCTGCTGAACTAGCAGACTCTACTGCCTGTTTTTTGTGGTCAAGCTGATGCCAAAATGACTGCAAGGGAGGAGGTAGGAGAGGAGATCTGGCATAGAGGGTTAGGGAGGAGGTAGGAGTGTGCACACAGTTTGACCAGTTCAGCTGTATCAGGTAAACACATGTATGCTGTCTTGACAAATAGCATGAATCAGTTTGTTTTCCCACTGGGCTATTGTCAACAGAGTTGAAGTACGGAAATTGAAGACTATTGGCTAAATAGGCAAGTACTTAATGTGGAGAAAAGTCCTGCCTCCCTTGTAAGAGACATGCTTGCATCAGAAATCCAAAGCAAGAGGTTGGATTCCAGGGTTGATTACTGGTGGGAAGAGTGCTCCAGGGCAGCAGTTGCTTTTCTGAGCAGGAGATAACTTTAAGCACACCCTTATGCTCAGTCTGTCCCTTGCTGATTTAGTAACATATAGAAATTTCCCACTGTGTATATGCTCATATAACTAACCCTGCTGTTTCTGTAGCTCCTGGTGTAGGCATGGTCTCTGCATGGCTGCTGTAACTCAGCCTGGTGCTAAGATTGTGTTAAACTGGCGGCTGTTTTTTTCTCTCCAAGCTTTCCTGTGCTGTGCCATCAGGAACACATTGGAGACGTGGGCTTTTTCTTGCTCTCCCTTGCCTGTTTCCCTGGGGGGCAACAGGAAACTATATTATGCCTTGCAAGAAATGGTGCTGCTGAGCAACAGATGCAGCTAGGGTTGTCTTTTCTTAAGCGTTTGGGAGGGTCAGTGAGGCAGGCTGAGCTCTGCAGCTTTCCCAGGAGGGAGTTCATTTGCTCAGCCATATTCTTTAATTCTCTGTCTCCTTCCCAGTAATGTGCTAGTTCTTGCTATCAGTGCTGTGCATTATACTTACCTAGGTGTGGCCCTTATTAAAATGAGGGTAGGGTATGTAAGGAAAGATGAGCATATTTGATAAGACCTCTGAGAAGAGCTTTTTGAATCAACTGCATCTTTACCAGCACCACTGAGTCACCTAGGCTCCTTAGCACTTTATTTCATGGCATTGCCCAAACTGTGGTCAAATGCTGCCTGTTGCCTGAAAGGCTTTCCAAGCAGTGTGCTATCTCATCTGATCTGGGGATGGTCTTGTTCATTGTTTACTTTCTCTGCTTGAGTTATGTCTGCCTGCCCCTTTTTTTTTTTTTTTTTTTAAGGGGCTCCCAGAAGGGATATTTGACAAGATGCAGCTACTTTAGTAGCTTAGGTCAGATCTATGAGTGAATCTCCAAGTTGTCCATACTTGACGTGCTCTATTTCATATCCCAAAGTGGTTTTTTTGAGTGTGCTGGTTGGATTTGTACTAGGTAAAATTTAAACGAATATTGTCCTCCAGCAGTGAAGGGAGTTTGGGTCTTTGGGACCCAGCTGAGTTAGTTTGAAGGGCCCCCTGAAAAGTGCTCAGCGTTGCTGTTGGGTATGGTTTCACTTGGCAGATCTGCTCTTGCTGTCTCTGCTGTTTACTGCTGTGGACACAGCTAAAAACAGACTGGTGATGTTGGCATGTTCCCAAGAGGCAGCAGTGTCCTCTGTTACTTGGCCACCAGCTGCCACCTTTTAAAAACAGACTTTTGAGTGGGATTTGCGAGAGCTGTTGTGTCAGCGCTGCCCCTGACCCAGCCTTCCTGTTGCCTTAACTTACATGAACCAGCCTCTCTCTCACTGTGCAGCTATTTTATGTGGGGTGCTTTTGGGGTCCTGTGCTGCGGAGGTGCACTGCTTCATTTTCTCTTACTGCCCATACTCTTCTTTACTTCCTCTGAAAAACATTCTTCACTGTTGCTTCTCTTCAACCCCTGGTCTCCTGTCTGAGGACTGCAAGTCACCATTTGGGTGCCCAGAGACCTTTCTGCTAGTGAGCAATAAAACAAATAGAGAAGATCAAGCATGACAGAGGAAAGTACTGCTTCAAAAATGGTAAAGAATAAGCCTAAAGTGATTAAACTAAGAGTAAATTAGTTCTAGCTGGCAAAAGGAGCAGGACCCTGCTTCTGGCAGTGCATTTCTGCTGATACCTTAGTCCCGGTGGTGATCTGTCCCTTTCATAAGCTGAATCAGTCCCTGAAACCCAGCCTGGGAAAAAAGAAACCATGAGCAGGGAGTCGTTGGTTGGCTGGAGCTTTCCTGTGCACTCCTGCCCTAAAGTACTTGTCCAGGATTGCACAAGAAACTGGTAGCAGGGCACAGGCTTGAGCTCAGTAGTGAGGTTATCTTAACTAGAGATCCTGCTGCCCTGTCATAAACACACTGGCAAGTCCATGACCTCCTCCGTCTTCCTTTGTCACCTGGTATCAATCGACCAAGTCCTGCTCGCTATAGTGAGGTGAAATAAAAAATATCATTTATCATGGGCTTGGACTGGGATAAAAAGCCTGGATAAAAAAGAAATTTTGTTTAACCTGGACAGAAGAGACTTGGATGAGGGGCAGGGGAATGAAACTCCTGATGCTGTAGCAGGGCTCCTGTCTGATTTTGAGGACTCTCTTGGGTATAGACTACTTTTCTTAGATCTAGCCTCATGCTGCTGCCCTCTGCCTGCTTTGTCAGAGGTTGAGAGTAATAAAGGTGGTGTATTTGTATGATCACACCCTAATCTAGTGGACCCTGGAAACTGGTAGAGTCTTTTTCTTACCTCAAGGAGGCTTTGGGCCTGAATTGTCAAGGTAAGCCTTTAGAGCATACCAGTAAGGACCAGATCAACACAGACCCTCTGTCATGTGTGCTGGTAGGCCACTGGGACTGCTTTTGCAGTGGGGAGGAGGGCTTCCCTGAGATGTTAACAGTTATCTCATCACACCTGAAGCCCATCTAAAGGGCAGAGAGTATGTGGTGGGGTGTCTTTTAAGTTACTGTGGGGCAGTAGTTGGGCAAGCAGGTTTCAGTGCTCAGAAATGAAATATTTAATGTGGCCAAGCCTGTAAATGGTTACGTTTCAAGCTGCCCTCTGGTGGTTTTGGGCAGAAGGACGGAGATGAAAAATCAGCCTGTGTTACTGACGTCAGCTCCTCATAAGAGCCTCTGCAGCAAATTGGACTGAGTGCTCTCTCTATCACACCCAGGGACCTTCCGGAACTGAGCAACACTCAGAGCAGGAGCCTGTGGCAGGGTGGGACAGGGTGGGCTCAACTCCAGCTGGCCTTCTGGATGACCTGCAGCAGTGCCTGGGTCACATGTGCTGCTAATAAAGCCTGATGAGGGACTAAACAAATCACCTGTAAGGGTCACACAGCATGGTATCTGCATGGGAGGTGACTGGATGTTTCAGGGTGAGGTGGTGGAGTACTGGAGCAGGCAAATGCAGGCTGAAGGCCTTACAGCAGTTACTTCATGGGCTCTTTGATAAGAAATGGGCTTGAGCTCTGAAGCACAGGTTTACTATGACCTTTAATCCCTTGCCATCAGTATTTGTGCTGGGATAAACTACCTAAACATAAAATTGAACTAGATAATTTACTAAGTTCTTGACTTTTAGACTTTATGCATGTGTGAAAATACTTCTGGTAGTTTTGAATTTCCAGCTTTTCCTTGGTTTTGAGAAATCGGGACCCTGGTGAGGGTTATGTAGCACAGCCTAGGGTTGCTGCCTGCACATACAGGGAGTGTGTGTGTGCATCTTCTCACTCCTCCTGTGCCTCTGCTTGCTGTACCTCTCAAGCTAGAGAAGTGCCTGTGTGAAAGATGTAGTTGTAAGTGTGCGAGCAAAAAGCTTAAACCTCGCAGTACCAGCAGTGTACTGGTCCCATTTGTGCAGTTACTGGAAATGCTAGTCGAGTTGGATGAGTGCTGTGCAGGTTTGTGTGGCTTACTCCTGCTGGACTGACCGCAGATATATCTGCCTGTTGTCTGACAGGCTGATATTTCCCTTGTAGCAGTTAAAGTGGGTGACCTGTATAAAAACCTAGGACATCTGCAGGTACTGTGTTGACATCTCTGCAATGTTGCTGCTGAAAAGTCCAGCTCCTCTCTTCTCCAGCTCTTCTCTCTCCTCCTGAATAAAAGTGGTTTCTGCGCAAGTCCGGGACACTGATGACCTGCCAATGCTCAACGTGTGGGAGGACATCAGCATCTCTTATGCTTGCCAAAGCATACCTGTGATTGCATGGGGAGGGGAGAGGATTTTTCACATTCACACAGAGGGGAATGGTTACTTTATCTGACTTACAGCCTGGGAAAGATGGATGGGTAGTAAGGAGAGTGCTGCATACATCTTCCTTGATTTTTTAGCATGGGAATCTAGAGTCTAGGGTGCTATTCCTCACATAGGTGCGACCTCCCTGTGTTGCCAATGACATGGTCACAGCATACCCAGGAGAAACTCACAGCCCTTGACCCTTCCTGAATGTTTTGGGAGTATCAGATAGGGGGGGAGGTTCCCTTGCTGTGAGAATTGGCAGCAGTGAAGCAAGTGGGTATCTTGCCTGCTCCATGATGCTCTGCTGGTTTGAAGGTGTTTCTCTTCCCCTTCCCATCAGGTGAGAGCCTTCAACAAGTCCTGTACTCCTGCTCTGCAGCTGGTCCTGGTTTGGGTTATTTGTTTCCCAAATCTCCTTCCTCCCACCTCTCACGATTTGGTACCTGAGGGGAACTTAAGATGCTAGCACAGTGCAGCATGCTTCCCAGAGCTCTCAGCAGGGTGGTCCCCTACTTCTTGGTGGTTTCTGAGTTGTTTGCTGTCTTTCACCTGCCTGTCCCAATTCTGGGCTGTGTACCTTCCTTACATCCAAGGGTGAGCATAGGGTGAGAAGCAATTCCTTTTAGATGCAACCATGAGCACAGAGCAGGGGTAACGCAGGCAAAACCAGAAATGTCAAATGATGGTTGGAAGCTCGCAGTGAGCACCTTCACACACGAATTGAGAACTGATGTCTTCCAAGCGAGGTAAGTGACTGCTTTGGCCCTCAAGGAGCATTTCAGCGTTCTCATCCATGGCCTGCCAGTGCAGTCGTGCCCTGGGTGGGCTGTATGTGTGCAGTGGAGGTGTGGGACTGTGCTGGGTGTAGAGGGGATGCTTGAATATATGTAGGAGCTAACAGCATGTGAAAGGCTTGCCCTGTAAACATGCTCTGGCTTCTTTCTCATGGGGAGTGTCTGACTCGGGCATCGCTTTTAGAAACTGCTGAGGCACCATGCTGGCAGCCAAGAGGAGACGTGAGGGATGGGTATCCATTGCACTGGGCTGACAGGGAGACCTGGCTGTGTCTGAGCAACACAGCTGCGGAGGAAAAGCCACTCTGCTTTCTGAAAAGTGGAAGTGGGAGGAGGCAGAAGGGCTGGTAGATGGGAGTGTGGGGGAGCTACGATACAGTTGCGTGGTTGCTGCTCTCTGTTTTTATCCAGAGTTTGGTTTTAAGAGGTGTTGGCTGGCCCACCCTGGAGCGCAACATCCCTGGCTTCATCCCAAGTGGTGGCAATGTTGGAATGTGCAGATGGCTGCTGAGGTCGCCACTGGCAGCAGGGGATACTTGGCAACCCAGGAGGTGGTTATGGCAGATCCCTGGAGGTGCTCAGCCCTGCTTAGACGTTGGAGCCTCCTGTGCCAGCAAAGGGTGAGCTAACAAATACTGATTCAACTATGAATTTGTCCTGACCCTGGGTCAGATCCTGGCAGAAGATGGGGTCTGCTCAGCTCTCCAGGCACAGTGCATTGCTGTATAACAGGAGCTGGACACTCAGTGGCTCCTGTAGAGTAAATCAGAGATGTCAGGGGCTTAACTGATGTGGCACTGCACCCTTTGCTTGCTGTCAGGATTTGCCTGTGGGTAGCTGTGAGGCTTGTCCTGTATTGCATTGCCTTTAATCTAATTTAACAGAGCACGTAGCAGCAATCACAGCTTTCTAGCACCCGAAACACAAGAAAAAGCCTTTCCCATGACACTATTTCTCCGCTCATGTTCCATATTGGGAGTGGAGCTCTGGGGGTAAACTAGGCAGGTATTGCTTGCTGTAGGCACGGTTTTTACAGGACTGGCAGGCACTTGCAGTGTTTTTTGGATTTGGGGGCAAAGAAATGAGCTCACCAACCTCTTCTGGGAATGGCCAGCTGCGTGTTGATCTCAGGCAGATAAATCTGGGCTGCTGCACTGAATCTGCCATCAGTACCCAAGCTCCATGAATGCTGTGAGTACACCTGATGCCTGTGGGAGACCAGCAGCTGTGAACACTGGTGCGGGTCTCCACTCTGCCTGGCATGGAGACCATCTGTGTTGCAGACTGGCATCTCCTGGGAGCTCTGCCCACTGGTGCAGGGTGAGGCCTGTTGTTGCTTGGGGATTGAGAGATGTTGCCTTCTGTGTACAGGCAGGGATTTAGCTCTTGCTGCCTGTATTGGGCTCACATGGAAGCAAGGGCAAGCACAAGCTGTACTTAAGTCATTCTTGTACAGCAGAGCTGGCGTTGCTTAGCACAGTGTTTGTCCTCCAGTAGGATAGGCATCCTTATTGCTGCCCCTGCAGGCAGCAGACTTTTTTTATTTCCTTTGAATTAATGAAAAGAAAAAGGGAGGGGAAAAAAAAAAAGAAGAAAAATAAGTCTCTTACAGCAAACCAGAGCCAACCGTCCCAAGAGGTGCTTATGAACCTGGCACTGACTGATATTTAAAACCCTGTTAAAATAAACCTTGAAATATTTTTGCACAATATATTTTTCTTCCCTTATTTGACAAATACTGATCACCCTGATTTGGTATGTGCTCGAATAACAAAGATGGTAATTTGTCATCTATGTGCAGTGGGGAACGTGTGGGGACGGAGTCAGCTGCAAGAAATAATCTGGAATTTCTCACTGCTGCTCAGCATGTGCGTTATGGCCCATGCAGGTAACCTCACCCAGGTGTCCTGTCAGCCATGGTGTTGTCCCCTTCCTCTGTTCCTGGTGGCTTTCCCTGGGATCAAATCCAGCATCTGGGCTGGAGGTTTTCCTGCTTGCTCATGTTGCTGTCACATGCAGGGTGGCTGCAGCACTGTTGCTGGAGCTGTGGGTGAAGCTGGAAGGGACTCGAGGCACCAGGGTCTGAGGGAGGTGGTGCAAGTCTGGCCTCTGATGTGAGCGGATCCTGTGGGGATAAACCACAGGGGTATTATATCTGGATTAGTTATGGGGTTGCAGGTACCCCCTTTTCTGTGGATGCTTATCGCCTTCTCCTTGTGGGCTAGTTGGCAAACCTTCAGTGACCTGAAAGGTGCTGTTTAGGACCAGCCTGGTGTTTCCAAAGGGCGTGTCACTGCTCCAGTTAATCCCACGTGAGCCATGCACTGCAACGAACTGTCCCAGGAGGCTGGAGGAGAGGTGGGGAGAGCTCCTGCTGATTTCCCTCTGCCTTTCCTTCTTCCACTGGCAGTCTTCTTCCATGTCTTGGTTCCCCATGAGTCCTCCCAGTACGCTCTGACCTTATTACTCTTCTCTTTTGTACCTCTAACCCCTTCCACCTGTCTCATATCCTCTGCAATTGCTCTCTTTCCATCTATCCCTCCCTCCGCAGCTTTCTTCTCTCTTCTTCCCCCTGACCCTATTTTGCCTTCTGTCCTTTTGAGCTGCCTCTTCTTAGGTCCCCCCCTTCCCCAGAGAAGGGACCTGTTTATGGAACAGCGTGGAGAGATGCTGGCAAATCATATCAGCAGACGGGGCCAGGCAGCAGCTCCCATGTGCTCAAGCTTTCTTGCAGATGTCTCGGCACACCATAGGATCTGCCAACAGTTGTGCACCTGATTCCCGCGGGGTCACGTATTGTTTGAAGCCTTTCAGAGGGTGAAAAAGTGCTGCTGAAGCTGGGTTGGCCTTGCTGCAGCCTCCTGAGCAGGTGTGGGGAGAGCTGGCTGCTTGCTCTGGGTGACAGCGAGACTTTTAAACCCCTCTGTTGGTGGGGGTGAAGCGGCACCAGCTCTTCAGAGCTTTCTCAGGGGCTGAGAGTTGGCACTGTTGTGGTTTGTTTTGGTTTTTTTTTTTTTTTTTTTTCCAAATGTGACACTCTTGTGGAGTCTTTTCCAAGAGGCAAAGCAAAAGTGATTACTGTTGTGTTTGCTCAACCTTAGCTACAGCTGAACAAACTTTGTTTTCCCTCCTTAGGAATTATTATTCGGGTGAAAATTAAAACAGTTTACTTGTTAGTGCTGTTACACAGTATCGTGTGTTTTTCTTTCTTTTTATGTCCCCTTTTCTTTATGATCCTAAAGATGCTCCAGTGGGCTATGGGGCAGTCGGCCTGTGTGTGTCCATACAGTTAAAATGATTTTTAATTGAGCTAGCAGCCAAGTTGGCTAGGAGCATGGTGGAAATGTTAAGCCCCTTTCCCTTGAAACTGCTGATTTTAAAAATGAAAATATTATTCCTAAAAATAGTATTTAGCCTCTTCTATGAACAGGCGAAGCAGATGTAATGCAGGCGGCATCGTTGCTTTTGTGAGATGTGGCCACCTTAGCTGTCCTGGGGTGGATTTTCAGGCTCCTGCCACATAGGTACAGACCCTTTGCCCCTGATGGATGTCGTTTCCCAAGACATGTTATCTCCAGAGCTGGGGTCTTATCAGCCAGATGCTTTGCAAGGTCCTGGTCCACCCCCCTGCCTTGACACCACTGCAAAGCATCAGTGGGCTGAGCAGTGACCAAACAGACCTGTCTTGGCCAAACCGCAGAGATTTTGTTCCAGTCCTGCAACCTGGTGAGGCTTTGTGCCGCAGGGCGGCACCTCTGTGCAGCCTTTTCCAAGCCCACTAGATGGCAAACACGTAAAAGCTTTGCTGCTCCGCTTCTGGCCAGAGTCAGGCCCTGTTTGCAGTGCCAAAGAGTGGGCTGGAGATTTTTTCCTCTCTCTTTCTCTCTCTCTTTTTTTTNNTTTTTTTTCCTCCAGGGGCTGTCTGTACCCGCAGCCATCGGCTGTAGGTCTAGTGCAATCATTTACATTTCCAGCTCCTTTATATAACATCAATACTGGAGAGTGTACAAACTGCTGAGCTGTTTACAACTGTGCCGGGACTCTGCCATCAACAGAGCGTGGCTGAATTAGCAGTGTCCAGCTGGGCTCTGACTGCTGCCGGACTGCAGAGAGCAGCCTAGGCTCTGTTGTTTTTGGCTTCCTCTGGATGAACCCGGCCCTGGTTTAGAGAGGATCGGGAGGAAGAGGAGAGAGGCAAGAGGGTTTAGTGGGGGAGTTTGTTCCACTGATGGGCTCTGCTGAGCAGCCTGGGTTTCCTTGCATCTCCCTGGCTGTGGAGCAAGCTCATCCTAAGTGCCTGTTTGCCCTGAAGCTACGTCCCTATGGGGTGGCTTCTGCATGGGCACAGGAGAGTGGGCAGAAAGTGCTGAGCCTCTCTCAGGTGCTCTGATCAGGGGTTCGTAGAAGCTTGTACCAGCTGCAACGCTGCCCAGATGCCCCATCCTTCTTTGTAGATGTCCCTTCAGTGCTGCTGTCTGTCCCCTGGTGTCTTAGCTCTGGTGAACCTGGGGTGGTTTGGCCTCTTTGGTGAAAGAAATTGTCAAGGTGAATGGGACAAACCTGTCCCAGGGAGGACACTGTCTGATGCCTCCTCCCAGCTTTGGGGAACCTTTTCATGTTTTTGACCTTTTCATGTTCTTGCATGAAGTGAAAGTGCTGCTCAGGTTTGTGAGCTGGGACTTTTCTTTTGAGGGTTCAGCAAAACAGCAGGAGCATCTTTTGCCTCCTGAGAGTGAGGAAGCTTGAATCTCCTGGGCTGGTGCATCTTGTGATGTGGAAGAGCTGCTACCAGCAGTCCAGAGAACCTGGGGAAGTGGCTGTGAAAGGAGTCTTTTTCAAGATGCCTGAGTAATTCAGGAGCTTGATGGATGCAGGTGTTGAGGTGCCCAGACAGCTGCCTCTGAAAACCTCTCCAAGACCTTCATGTGCATCTTGAGAGGTTGAAATATCTTTGAAAATCTGGCCATAGTATCTGGCCAGAGCTCAGCTGCCATGCCTAGAAAGCAGTATTGCTTTTGAAGATGAGATTGTGTTGCTTGAGGGTGCTTTTGGAAATGTGAGCTTTGACCCTGTGCCCTGATCAAGCCTGTCCTGCTCCTGAGCCCTGTCTGGAGACATGATGGAGGATGATTCGCCCTGGGGCTGCCTGCTGTTACTGAGGTGGGTGTTAAGATGCACTCCTAACCCTGGGAGGAAGAGGGAAGGGTCTGGGCTGTGTGATGTGTCCCATAGTGCTAGTGGGGCATGCGTGGAGTGCATGCTGTGCTTGCGCTTTCCTTCAATGATGAACTTGACTGTGAATGCAGGAAAGCCATGGACATCTACTTTTTGCCCTGGTCCTTCCTCGGACTCCTGCGGCAGGGTCCGTGCCCCACTGCATGGCAGAGGTTTTGCCTCTGCAGAGGAAGAGCACCTGGATTTTGGCTCCTGCCTCGACCTTGCTTATTTTAAGCATCTGCCCCTTACCCTGCTCCCTTCTAGTTTAATTCTGGCTTGGCTCTAGCCTGGCTCCAGCATGGGTTAATCTGTCAAACTTTTTAACAAACCCACCAGACAATAAACCACCTCAGATCTCTGCCCCCTCTCCCCTCCTGTGACTGATGGCAATTTGGGTTTGAAAACAATAGTCCTGGTCTAACAGACTTGATTTCATTCTCTGGGGAGATTGCAGGTTTGGTTGCTAAAGATAACTGAGTGTACATGGTAGGCTCCAGCTCTGCAAGAGGTTCAGTTTAATCTTGTGGTGTTTAAAAATTATCACACTGCAAAATTACTGTGTTGGTCACTAAACCTGCTGCTTGTTGTCATGTGTGGTTAGGAGTCAGCCTGCAAAGAGGAGCAGGGGATCTGGTGATGGACATCCCTACCATGTGGGGCAGAGTGCTGCAGGGGTTAGCTCAGGTTTTGGCCACTCTTCCTAAAGGGCAGAGCCTCAAGGCACTGCCTCAGAGTGGTGGGATTGGAAAGGGGACTGTCCATCTCTGCCCTGGGGAGCTCCAAGGTGACAGCAGTCTCTGAAATCACTTTGAATCACCAGCAGTGCCATTGCTGTGGCCGGAAGTGATGTCAGCACCCTTTCCCAGCTCTCCATCTGGGGAAGGACTTGCACGTGTACTTGTGGAGGTGCACTGCGAATGTGGCAGTGCTCAGGGCAGCTATTGCTTGTTGGAGGTGCAGGTGAACCTGGCTCCCACCTTGCCTTGCCCAGCAGGAATCACAGCCCGACCCCAGAGCCCAGGACTTGCTCCAGGCTTGTTCTGCGCAGGTGTCGTGAGCGAAGCCGGGTTTTCCAGTTTTTCCTTGCCTGCCCCCTGCCTTCAAGAGTGGGAGATCTAATTGTTTGCAGATAATGAAGCCTGAGAGCTACAGCTCTATTATTCCCCATCTGTGCCAGATGCATTTTATTACTGTCTTGAGTGGAGTTAGCAAAATGTCAGGCCAGAGGGACACAGTGCACCCTGTGGGCCCTGTCAGGGCTGGAGTTGTAGTGGGGAGGCTCTGTGGGCTGTGTCCATCGCCAGACCCCCTTCTCTCTTAATGGCTTACGCCAAAGGCACACCAAGAAAGCTGGGGAGGGGGACTAAGGCTGCTTCCTGGCTATCCGGCAAATCCTGCAGCTTTCCATGGGTAACGTCGGTATACAAAGACCAACACTGGGACCTGGAGTCTTGGAGAAGGAGGATGAGTAAGGGGGGAACATGAAAACAAGCCACACTGGAGGAGCTTCTGCTGGCTTCAATGACCCATGGGAACGTCTTGGGATCAGGGTGCTGGTTTAGGAAGGTCTGTGTCACTGTATTTTCATTTCTGGGAGCAGCTCGGAGAACCAGGGCTCTGGTATGCAGCTGGGTCTGTCACTCTTTTTACACCATCTTGTCCAAAAAGCCCCTGAACCTGCTAGCTTAGCTTGCCAGGTCTGGCTCCTTGCCTGCTTCCCTCCTGAAGGCTGGTTGGAAGGCACAGACGTGGGCAGAACGAGCCCTTACATCTGTCGTGATGTCGCTGCAGCAACAGAAAGGGTCACTTTGGGTGCTGTCAGAACTTGAAGGACCAGAGACCCACACTGCAGCCAACACTCAGAGGCTGAGATCTGTCTGTGTGTTGGTTGGATGGTGGTGTATCGGCATCTCAGAAGGGCTGGCTGGAAAGGTCTCCTCTGTTTTGGGGAGGTGCTGGCAGCTAGGGGACCAAGACAAAATGGAAGCATTTGTTTATCCAAGCTTTCCCGAGCTCAGGCAGTGGTTGCAGCAGGTCCCTGGTGTCAAGGGACATCACTGGGCAGCAATACACTTTGTGCATCCTATCGGCAGCTGTGACAATGCTGGGCTAGAAGTCTGCTTGGTGGCACAGCTGGTGTTTGAGAGTGCTGGGTCAGACCCACCTGGGCTGGAGCTTGTGGGGCAGACTCTGTGCATTCCTGGCTTTTGGGGGTTTGTTCCTCTGTGGCCCTGGCTTTTCCCTTGTCCCTGAAGACCTTGCGTGGTAGGGTGGAGATCTCAGGGGTAGCTGTCATGTAGGCAGGAGAACTCCTAGGACATTCCCAAAATGAGCTGGCACTGGTGTGGCATATACATGGCCCATCTCAGGCCATGTTTTGCATTTTATGGCTTCTTTACTCCTCCTGCCCGTTTTACTGAGGATAAGACTCTGGGGACATGGCAGCAGCCAAATCCCAGCCGCTGGATGCACTGGAGCAGTGGAATACACTGAGCGGACATTGAGCAGCAGGCCAAACCCTACTGCCTGGGGTAGGTGCCCAAGAACAGCCTGGTCCTGCCAAGTATGACTGGCTGGCTCTCCCACTGAGGCCAAAACGTGCATCCATCCACCCCATCCATCCACCAACTTCTGCCCTGGCCCCCTCACATTTTCCTCTTCTGTGGCTTTGTGGATGCATTCAGGGGCTAAAAGCTGCTGGGCACACGCAGGCATGGTGGAAAGGAGCCTAAGGGCTGGGCAGAGGTGGAAAAGGGGCTGCTTTGTGCTGCGGGGCCTTCCCAGCCCGCTGGCAGCCCCTCAAGCCCTCTACCTTCTGCCACTCCCCCCCCAGTCCTGGCAGCCCCCAGTCCTTGGCTCCTTGGGGCGATTGCATGAGGCATCATTTGCTGAATGCCCCTCTTCCTCCCCACTGTAGGTTCCAGCATGGGGATGCCTGGCCAAGATCACAGGACAGTTTAAAGGTTTAAACAGATAGGAGGCTTAATAGTTTGACCCTGGGACCTCTCCATCGCCTGCTTGGGGCAGCAGCTGTGGTTTTGCAGTGTGTGTAGGAACGTGTCCAGAGCCAGGCATCACTCTGCTGGGGTGGAACTCCGGCCACACATTTGCAACAGGAGCTGGACAGACCTCTGCTCACAGCGGAGGACTGAGCATCTGTGGGCCAAAGGCTTGTGTGTACTCTGTGAGTCTTGGAGATGTCAGTCCCCCTGTCTGGATGGACTCTGTGAGCCTGACTTCTGCAGGGGGGATGTGGTTACCCCTCTGCTGGGTCATGGGGCTGGTCGGGGGAGTATGGGCAGGATGAACAATGAAGAACCTGACTGTCTGAGTGTACTTGAAGGGACACTGCGGAGGCAGGGTTTGTCCCTGGCCACACATGGGAGATGTGGATTTGGGGCTGATGCTTGGTGACGCAGCTCTTTATCTCCTTTCCTCTAGTGAATGCCCGCAGCATGATCCTGGCTGTGTCCTGACATGGATGATGGGTGTGATAAATACGGCCCCAAGTACAGGAGCAGTGAAAAGTGAGGGGGAGCTGGCACATTGGGGTCACAGCCTCTCTGATGCCAGCTGGAATCCCCAGAACATGCTGATCCCACTGAGACATGGTGCTCAGTGCTGCCGTAACCCTGCCCGCTGCAATCCCGCACCACTCCCAACAAGTCTCGGCTCCGATGGGTGCTTGGCTGCTGCCCTGGGGCTGTCCTGGCATGCTTGCGCAAGGCATGCAGCCCTGACCTGCTCTGGGCTGCGTGGGTGGCATCCTGGTCTGGCAATGGCAGCGTGGTCCCCTGTGCCAAAGGGTTCCAAGCAGAGCTGGCCCAATGCGGGGGGAGGATTTGCTGCTGTCTCCTGTCTTCAGCCATCAGTGGGTTTGTCTTCTGAAGAGCAGCTTGGGTCCCTTCGTTGTCACAAGACATGTCCTGCATTCTCTCCTTGGAGAGATGGGGTCCGCAAACCTGTTGCACCCAAAATCACAGCGCACCTCAGAAAAGCCTGGCAACCCTGGTTATGCTGCAGCATCGTGGGGGTCAAACAGGAGCAGGAGCCCTTGGATGAGTCCCAAAACCTTGCCAGGGGCTGTCACCAAGCCCAGGAACTTCCCTGGCTCCAGAATGGATTGGGTGATCCCTGTGGTGACCCACTGGCCTGAGTCCCTGAGTCGAGCAGCAGGGACTGGCCCTGGGGTGAGGGGGCCCAGCAGCATTTCCCCCCCTCCCCGTTCCCCAAGTTGTTATTTCAGCTGCTGGAGCCTCCATGGGGCTGACAAACACCCTGCAGGTGCTGTTTGCAAGTACCTTCTCCCCTCCGCCCTGAAACCCCCCTGCTCCCTGGCTTGGGACTCCCTCGCCACCCACCCCCAGACCTCGCACCTTTTCCCCCCGGCCCCCCGGGACAAGCACTGCATACATGAATCCTTGTTGCTTGCCTCCATCCTGACCCGAGCTGTTAACAGAGGCTGCTTTTCTGCTGGCTTAGGAGCCAGCAGCAGTGTGCACGGCCCCGGCCACCAAGCTCCAGCCCTCCAGGGCTGCCTCTTAACCTGGAGAAGCAGCGGGTTATTTGTGTTGCTCTTGGCAGGGATACCCTGGCCCTCTGAAACAGAGGTGAATGCGCACAGAGGTGTGGGGCGCAGGCCAGCGTGCGCTGTTTGTGTTGGACCTGCCACACGGGGAATTAGTTCAACTCTGCTGCTAATTGCTTCTGAAGTGCGGGGCTCTGTCAAACGGATGCAAATGCGTGATGGGGACAGCAAGCGCAGCCGGGGAGGAAAGCTGGCCCCATGCTATGTTGCTCAGGGCTCTTGAGACCTTGATATCTTGCCTCTCCTGGCTGCATCAGCCCCACTTAATCTGCAGGGAGCAGAGGTTTTTCGGCTGTGACCCAGTTGCTTGGGAGCACCGGGACTGAGAAACGATGCTCTGCTTTTGGTGGAGTAAGAGCAACCCCCTTCCCTGCCCCATGTCACCTCATCTGGGCTGGAGAGGAGGAAGTGGCAGAGAAGAGGCTTTCCCTGCCCCAGATCCCTGTGCTGAGTCCTGCTGGCTCTCCCTGCCCTGTCTCAGCCCAGGTTTGCTCTCATGATTGTTTGTAAGTCCCCCAGTGCTCCTACTGGTGGGACTGGTGGCTGGGAAGGATGAGCAGTGGGCAAGGAGGATTTTGCCCCACAGAAGGGCTTCCTCCTCGCTCTTAGCATGGGCTGACCCCCTCCATCCTTGAACCTTCACTGTACCTGGTCCTGCCATAGCTTTGGGGCTGGGGTGGTGGTGCAAAGGGGTCCAGTTCTCCACCTCAATGTGAGTCCAGGTGAGCGCAGGCAGGAGAGGAGAGACCTTGAAAGCACCACGCTGCTTGTACAGAGTGTTTCTGGGACCTCCAGCCATGCCAGCACCAAAGCCCTAGGCACACGTCATAGGGCGCTGAGCGTTTCCCTTTGCAGGCTGAACAGCATCATTCAGCATCACTCCCTTCAAGGAGGCCATGTTCACCATGGCATCAGCCATCCATCCGTGGTGAGAGGGGATGTCCTTTCCCAGAGGTGGGTGGGATCCAGGGCAGGAGGAGGACCTGCCAGATGCTCTCCTGGCCTTGGGAAGGAATCACCCACCCTACCTCCACCTTTCATGCAGCCATGAGCATGCTGTTGACCCATGACATACCTAGGGCAATGTGCAGGGAGAGGGGTCTAGGCCAGGTCAAGGACAGAAAGCCTCAGGCAGGCTAAGGTCCCTGTGGTGGACATAGTCCACTGGTCCTTATCCAGGGGACATGGTCCCCTTGTCCTCATCCTTCTCAGATTTAGCATTGACTGTTGCTTTGAGCCTCTGTGGGCTAAACCAGAGTGCATGTCCAGTGCCTGCATCCCTGCTGGATGCTAAGCACTGCCTGGCTTGCTGCACCACTGGCCTCCATCCTGCAGTCCTGCCTGTGCCCTCTCCCAGCCCTCACCACCTCCCCTGCCTCCCCCGGTTTCATTTAGTAATTGTCATTTAAAAGCCCAAATGCCCATTGTCCAAATGGGGATTAAGCACCATCTGTGCAAATTTAGAGGCGATTTTTGGTGACTGGGAGGAAAAGGATGACTCGGACATTGCGACACAGATCGGCTGTGACCCCAGACTGAGCGGGTGGATCTCTGTGGAGCAGCTCTGTTAACCCAGGCGTCTCCTGGCAGCCTTTTGAGGCTCATGGCAAGGGAACCAGCAGCAGTTTTCGGAGGGCTGTGGGTTCCTTCCTGAACTGTGATGTGTCCGTGCTATCCCTCATGTCAGAACTTTAGTCCATCTGGTCCCACTGGTGGCTCCTGAGTTCTGGTTTTGAGTGAGAAGGGGATGTTGGCTCCATGGTGGAGTGCTGAGGCCAGGAGGTCAGTCTGCATCAGTGTGGGATCCCCCCAAACCCTTGTGTTTTGGCTCTTTTCCCCCAAAAATGACGCCTGAAAGGTGAAGAAGGTGGCCCTGGAGGAAGGTGACAGTAAGCGCTGCATCTGTTGGTGAATACCTGGAGATGATTTCTTGTGGGAGCAAGAAGGTTGTGCTCCAAGTAGCTTCTCTCCATTACCACCTTGCCTGCCCCATGTGTGACATGTTCCCATAGCCCAGCGGGACTGGGATGACACCCAAACTAAGGACATGGTGGTGGTGAGGCGTGTGGGAGGCAGAGGACCAGGCTTCTGGCCGTGGTGGCCCAGCAGTGAGGAGCACTTGGCCAAGGTAGGATTTTCAGCAGGACTCAGCATGGGTCTAGCTATTGCAGAATGAAGAGGACATGTTCAATGCCGGTCTCCTAGCACACCTGAACGTCTGCTGTTAGCTCTGACCTGTGCAGGGACTCCATGCAAGGTGGCTGGCTTCCCTGCAACACCCCTGCCTTAGCAAACTCCAACCAAAACCTGTTTTAGTCCAGTGTCCTGAAGGAAGAAGTCTGGGGAAGGACAACAGATTTTAAGGCAGTTAAGGTTGGACTGAGGGGATTAGATGTTTTGAAGGATGGTGATTTAGCTGATCCCATGATTGCAGGAGGTGGATCTGGGTCTTGAGGAGGGCAGGCACAGCTAAGCCTGGGGAACAGGGATCCCTGGGTGATGGATGTGAGAATGAGTAGTAAAGTGCTCCTGATTTTTGTTTGTAGGGGAAAAAGGGATTTCTAGGGGAAAAAGGGATTTCTAGCTTGCAACTTTTGCCCTTTGCCCCATGTTCTTGTTGTTCCTCAGCTCCACCATTACTTGTTTCTGGCTCTCCAGGACACTGCTGATGTTCAAGAGGTGATGGTGGACCAACTCTGAGCTGAGGTCCAACAGCAAGGGTGAGGCAGGGCTGGACTTCAAGTGCTGGCAGTGATATGGAAGGAGCACTAGGAAAACGCTCTTCATTTGGAAGTGTTTTGCTCAGCATCTGCTCATGGCGCTGTCCGTGCCCATTGCATTGTGATGGGAAACGGGCATGAGGTGTGTCAGCTCCCTGCTTTGCTTGGGGCATGCCTGTATCTAAATCTGGTATCCTGTGCACAGCTCAGGGTCTTCAAATCCTGAGAGGTGATGGTTGGGGCAGGAAATAAGTAGCCCTCAACAAGGAGCTGTGATTAAGACAGCTTTACACCACCAGTCTGGCCTGGACAGATACAATAACCCAAGAAGTTGGTGAAATTATTAGGCAGAGCTTAAGTAAAATGATGTGAATACAGTGCTAAGGCAGATGAGATTTTGCTTGGCTTAGTGCACAGAACAGAGAAGAAAAGGAGAGGAAAGAATTTCCCTTGTGAAAGTCTTAGCTGGTTCAATTTCCAGTGACGGTCAAAGAGTTAAAGTGATATGTTGGGAGTTATGAGTGTTTATCTAATAGAAAAGTGGCAGGTGAAAGGGATAAAATAACACAGTTTGTAAAGTAGTGCAATATGTTTGAATTATCCGAGGATCAGAGCTGGAATTTGGAAGGTAATATTGGGTAGAAGGAAATGGGAGATGGAGACAGAAGTAAGATGAGGAAAAACCAGCTTGAGGTGGCTTCCCCATTGGTTGCTACAAAGGAAAAAAAAGGGGTTGGCATTATTAGGACCACTGTGAATTTGTTTATTAGAGGGGATTTTTGTTGTACTTTCAGAATTAAGTTCAGGGCCTGTGCTGTATCAGGGCACATAACAGACCCTCCTGAGCTGCGTTTGGCTGGAAAAACATGTGCAGAGTGTGTTACCATGCCTAAGAACATCCCTGGAAATGGCCGTTGTGCTCAGATGACCTGTGAAATGCCCAGTGTCACCCCTGACTGAGTGCTGGGATCCTTCCCTTCCTCTGGTGCACTGGGCTGTGGGTGCTCAGCCCCATGGCAGAATTGGGTTCCCCCCAAATCTTCAGTGGGCTGAGCGCTTTCTGCAGCAGTGACAAAACAACTGCTCTCCACCTACCCAATCAAGCATCTACTTCTCTTGTCTCCATAGCAGTGGGGCATCTTCTCCACGGGGAAGCACACAGGCAGATGGGTCTTGGCACCATGGGAAGATGCAGGAGATGCAGCTGGGAAACTGCTCTGCTAGGAGAGCTTGGGCACCTCCAAAGGGCTGCTCTTAAACCTGTGGCAGAGCCATGCAGGAAGATTTCAAGTAGATTTGTCCCACTGCCCTCACTCTTAACTGGCTTTTATGACCTCAGCTTCATCTGCTCTCCAGGCACCATCCTCACTAGTCCAGAGCTCAGCTTCTCCTGGGCTGTTTGCCTGGTTCTGGGAGGTTTCCAGTTCATGCTGGCCGAGAAACTCAGAGAGGGCTTGGGGAAGTCACAGCACCTCCACTGCTGCCGCTGCCCTGAGCCGTCTGCCTGGACAGGCTCTCCAGCTCCAAAATCTCCATTTGCCTCCTCAGGCACATCTTTGTTCTGACATCTGCTCACACTAGATGGTATGTTATTGCCTCCAGCATCTTCACCTGCTAAAGCCATTAGGTTGGCAGCTCTCTCACAGCCATGGTGTTGGAAGATCCCCTCCCATTGCATGACTGTTCTCTTTTATCAGGGCTTTTGTGCCTTTGACACTCACCAAGGAGACCAGGATTGTGTTCAAACCTCCATGCGGTTTGCAGGTACAACAATATACACCAGCCTTCTCTAACCAAGAGAAGGTAAAAGGAAAAAGCCCAAGAGCAGAGTGTAATTGATGCTTTGACTTCCTGAATCTGCAGGCAACCCTGAGCAAGGACTCCAAGGTGTACCATCATCCCAGTGTGCTTCTTTATCAGCCTGACCTTTCCTAGCTGCAGCATGTGGAAAATTGAGATGGCAAAGTGACTTTATTGAGGAAAAAAAGACACAAAGGACTGATTTATTTTGTATCTAATTTAGCTCTGAGGCCCTCCCAGATGTTCCAGGTTTCTTGGTGGAAATGAAACAGCTGCAGATTTTCCAGCTGGCCACAGAAAGCAGAGCACTTACACCAGGCCAAGTCCCAAATGAGCTATCTTGCAGGGCTTCCACTGCTGCTGTTCTTTGGCTGTTCTGCTTTTCCCCATGTTCATCTCAAGGTTTGTTTTTCTTAATAGCATCCTGGGGGTCCTGTCTGTCCCACTTTCCCCCTTGTGGTCCCAGCCCCCTTGAAATTGTGCATCTTCCTGCTGTGCCATGGGTTGTGTGTTTTCTTCCGTCTTTTGCCCTGTTGGTTACTCGTTCATCCTGCTTTCCATCCAGTCCTGGTGTCTTTCTTCTCTTGGCTTTGAGGAAACAGCAAAAATGCAGTGCCACCACACCAGCTTCCACATATGTGAGAGGCAGCTCCAGAGCTGCAAGATATCCTCTTCCATGCTCATTCCCCACTTGTCTTTATTACCACAGATCTAGTGAGGTCTACTGATGGACTTAGAACAAGCCTGCCTTTTGCTCTGAAACAAAGCAAACCAGGTGGAAGGAAGCATGTGCTCATTGCTAATGAAGCAAAAGATGAAGTGCTTGAGTTCACCTGCCTCTGACTTTCCAGAGACAGGACTTGGCTCTAGAACAGAAAGCTGCAACATGAAGCCTTCTGAGATGCATTTCCTATAGCCCCCCGTGAGCCTGGAGGGTGTTGTTACCATGCAAAAATAAGTTAAATATCCTGCTGCAGGTAGAGACTCCAGAACATCTTCATGGTGTCTTTGGAAGTGGCTGCAAGTTGAAGGTCACCCTGTGGTTGGCCTCAGATAGCTTGTCTGTGCAAGGCCTGTTACCCCTGGTGATTCTGTGAGGCAACACGAATATTGATGTTCCTTTTTTTGCAGAATCCCATATTTTTTTCATTCTTATAGCTGAACTGCATATAAACCACAGTGCCTTGACCCCCGCCACTGCTCTGAACATGTTCTCTATTTCTGTAGTCATTCTTGGACATCTTGTTTTATAGCCAAGTTTTGAGTTTGAAGGCATCTGTAATCCTGCCACATTTAATTCTCTGTACAACTTCCTTCCTGGACAGTAGCTCAGCAAGCAACTTTTTGCAGTACAACAGGGTGCCTGAACTGTTTTTCAGAAGCAGCCTGAAAACTCCCTTTTAAATTTCTAATTCTTGGGTTCAAAAGCTATTCGCTGATAAACTTCCATACACCAACTTTCCTTCAGAAAAGTTGAGGTTTTGAGGCTGCAAATTGCATGCTTTGTCAGGTTCTGAGTCTCTTGGGTTTCTGTGGTGGAAACTGTAGATAAGAGGGAAGATGCAATAGCACTTTTGGTGTCCTACATCTTTTCCTGGCCACAGTAATTTTTCTGACAGTTCCTTGACATGTGGTGGGAGCAGATTGTGCATCTCTTGTTTCTGGACCAGCAAAGCAACGCTTGCACATGCATATAGTCAAAAATCATCTTGCAGGCCAAAGGATGGGAACTGGAGAAGCTGATGGCTTCTCAGGTTATGGTGTGGGGAAGAAGTTACAGTTCTGTTGAGCTTGTGCTTGGTAAGCAGTGGTCCTGTTCTGGCAAAGGGTGTATGTACCTCTGTAAGACCACCTTCTGGGCACCTGGGGATGATAAGGCAGGTGAGAGAGGTGACCAGCCATCGTGGTTTTGGTTCCTGGTCTGTACACCAGTAGTCACTTGTGACGGGAGGTTATCCAACTGGTGGTTGACTGCTTTGCAACCTTGCTTGATAGCCGCCTTTTGGAAGGGGCTGGAGGCAGTGGTGAGACATTCTCTTGGGCTGAGTTTGGCTACCACCCAGCTCCAGGAGGCTGCGACATCTGAAGAGATAGGCCATTGCATTTTCCAATCCCTTCTTATTATGCCTTGCTATAATAGCTCTCACTTGTGGTGTGCATGTGGAGGAGCTCACACGGATATTTCAATGCTGTCTTGCCTCTGCTTCGTGTGGCTGCAATTACAGGAGCAAAGCTGTGATAGTGCAACAACTGTCCTAGATAAGAGCTGGAGGGACAAGTGGGCTCAACAGCCACTGAGGGTTTTGGGGTGGGTTTTTTTCTGTGCCACTGAGCAACTGATTCTAATTAACGTTTGCAATTTGTGCTTTCACTTGTGGTCAGTGGAGATCTGGAAGGAGAGGATGCCTGGGGTATGATTTAGCTGCTTTGGACCAAGCGTCTGGTGTTGAGGGCAGGTTGGGGATCTGCAGTGGTATGGAGACTCACCCAGCCAACATGCCTTGCTCATGTGCTTGAGGAAATAACGGTCAGATTTGGGATGGGGGGAGGAATGTCTTGCCAGTTGAGGAGGCCAGCCTAGGGGAGCTCATGGCTCCTGAGGTCTGAGCACAGGCACAAGAACGGGGCTTGTGTGTGGCCATATCTCTGGGACCCCTGAAGAGGGGCTCTGTGGCTGCAGAAACATCCTGGGTATACCTGTGAGAGATGAGGAGGGGAGCGCCCTGTGCAGGCGCTGCTAAAGTACCAGATGTTAGCATGGTCCAGTCAAAATGCTGAGATGTGGGGCCTGATCCTCAGCCCGGCTTCTGCCCCTTCCTCCCCCTCTGCCTGCACTGGGTCTTACAATCCAGTCTAAGGCAGGTTGCACAATTTATTTTCCTGTACTTAAAGCAGGATTTTGGCAGTCAGGGTCGGGAGGCCTCTCTGAGGAGCGCTGGCTGGGTGCCCTTCTGCTGTCACAGGATCACGCTGCTGTCAAAGGCTCTGCTCCACTGGGCGTCCTTCAGTGTGGCCTTCTGCTGCAGGTTTGGGGCTGATGGAGGAAGCACTTGGGTGGCCAAGATGCTGCTGACATCTTCAGCAAGTGTAGGTAGGAGCAGTGATCACCCCAGTGTGGGTGCTCTTGTGCCAGACTGAGGTGAGATCCATCATTTCCAATTCCTGTGACATGGCAGCTATAAGGAGGACTCATCCTCTTCCGCCATCTGCCCATGCAGAGAGGCACCATCCCATCATTAAAGCATCTTTTTTCAGTGGTCCCAAGCTCTTGTTTCCTGCTGTCTCCATCACTTGGCTTCCCTACAGCCAGCTGGTAAATTCATTTGGATAAAGGGAGAGCAGGAGATTGAGGAACATTACTGTGGTCGCCACTGCAGGAATATGTTATGTTTGCTGATGGTGTAAAGGAGGGAAGGGATGCGAGTGCTAATTTGTGCTCTGCATGAGTGCTATTAATGTCACCCATGGTGATTTAATTGCTTTACGAGGAGAGTGGCGGGTGAGGCTGAGCATGCCTGGGGAGGGAGGATGAGATAGTTGGGAGTGATGAAAGTGTTCATTGCCAATAAAGGGCACGAGGGTGATGTGGCCAAAACAGCTGGAGAGAAAAATCAGCTCTGCCCGTGTGCTTGGCCGTGTCATGCTCAGACCGGAGGGTGGAGAGTGGGCAAACGTGAAGCCCAGAGCATGGAGTAACTGAGGTTGAAGGTACGTGACACATGAGGTGGATTTTCCAGGAGAAGAGGTGAAAAAAAAAAGAAGGAGCAGGAGATGATGGTGAAGTTGGGAGTCTGGGGAATGGAAAAAAATCATGGAGTTACCCATCTGCTGGAGCAGGGTGGGGAGGACTTGGAGGGGATGTCCTGGTTTTGCCACAATGATCTCGAGTTGGCAGTGGGACATCTAGGAAGGTTTATGAGTGGGAGAGGCTGGGTGGAGACATTGGCCTGCGAGTCCTCGGAGGAGAGATGATCTCACCACGGAGAGGGTGTCAAGGGGGCCGAGGACTGAGCATCGAGCCTGTGGGGCTGGGATGGGAGCCAACATGTGGAGGGATGCAGTGGTGGGGAGAGGCTTAGCAGGATGTTCTTGGATATATGGGGGATGTAGGGGACAGGCTGACCGGTTGGGGGGCACTGGAGGAGGAGGAGGAGGACATGAACATCTTGCTATGTCCGCAGTCGCAGAGTAACTGGCATCTCCCTGCACCTTTTTTCAGCACGAGGGTGAAGCATGTTTTGTTTCACCACCAAGCTGGAAGGTGGTGTGGGGGAGTGGAGACAGTCCCTCACCTGGGGCTGAAGCTGGAGTGGGGAGAGGAAGGGATGGAACTGGGGGGTTGTGGGGTGGGATCCACCAGGGGAAGAGCCGTTTGAAGGAAGGCTTTTTGAGAGGCTCGGGGCTCATTTTCTCCCATCCTACCATCCTATTTCTGCAACAACAGTTAAACTTAAAAAAACAGCCCTCAACCCCTGCCACCCACACAGGCCAAACTGAGAGAAGCCATTGGTTTTACCATGAACCCTGTGGAAAGGTGAGCTTGGAGACCACAAAAATGGAGAGCTACAATTAAAGAAAGAAGACAAGGCAGAGCGTTAGGGCAGCCGGACCCAGCAGCAGCTTGTGCTGAAGTGAGCAGCACTGGACTGTAGGAAACAGTGTGGAAAGGATGCAGCTGAGTGCCCCTGGCTTGTGGAAGGACAAGGGACAAGTGAAATGCACTGGCTGGGGGCAGCTTGGAGCGTGCCAGGCAGCTGGCACCGCATCCCCTCCAAATCCAGCACCCCACAGCACAGGGATGGAGGCAAGAAGTGGCAGGTCCCTGACTCTGCATCTAGGGGCAGTTCTTGCCCCCTCTCAGCCCAAGCGCACCTCAAGACCACTGGTAAGTTGCTTCCAGCAGCACATGTAGCAGCTGTGGCCCCTTGACTGCAGGCAGGGGAGGAGAGCACTGTTTTAAGCAGATGAATATCAGTGCCCTCTTAACAGGAGGAAGTTGCAGACTTACTGAAATCCAAGATAAGTGGCCTCTTAAGTCAAGTGGTTAAGGCAGAAGATTAGTGAGCAAGTTCTCCTTCCACTGATGGGAAAGCAGGGATGCAGCCTGCGGTCCAAACAAGAGAATCTCCCGAGGAGAGATGGGAGGAGGGACAAGGACAGCCTTAGTGTCCCCATTGCACTGTCAAGAGGCACCATGTGGGCACCTCTCCTCCTAGCTAAGGACTCTCAGGAGGAGACCAACAACGATTGGGTGTTTGCAGCACATGCTGGTTTTACACAGCCCAGTGGAGCCTGATTGCTAGGAGAAGAAAACCCGGTGGCTCATTCAGCATGAACTCATTATTTAATAGACAAAGTAAATATGAAAAAGGCACTTCCCGTCCCCCCTCTGGTGCTGAAATTTACAGTTGCGAGAAGAGCCAGAGTGCTGCGGAGCCAGGGTATCTCTGAGTGACATTTACAGGGCTCAGCTTTCATCGCAGCTTGAAAAAGTCCTGTGCGCAGAGATTATCTCCACACTGATCTGGATTGTCTTGTTCAGCTTTGGCCCTTATCCTAGATGGACAATGAACAGAAAACTTGGCCAGTGGCCTGAGGTCTGTGACCTCCTCTGCATGAGTT
The DNA here is from genome assembly GCA_013401275.1 of Pandion haliaetus. Lineage (NCBI taxonomy): Eukaryota > Metazoa > Chordata > Aves > Accipitriformes > Pandionidae > Pandion > Pandion haliaetus. The sequence continues at coordinate 125,064 of VYZV01011941.1, forward strand.
GGGAAGAGGAGGAAGTGTCTCCAAGGTACTTGAGAACTTGCAGCCTTTGAGGGCTAAAGAGATGGAGCTGGAGGGGCAAAGATTAGATCCCCCACTGAGGATGCTGCACCCTTGACCAAACAAGCCATTGAAGAGGCAATCCCTTGCTCTGGTGAGATCTCTGGTTTGCACTGAAGTGGATCAACCCATGGTGGCTCCACCTCGGCATATCCACAAGGTGTCAGCCCCCCTGGCACCCTTTGCTGAGGGTTCTTTGGAGCTGGGGCTGAGCAGGCAGGAGGGAGGCAGCTGGGGCGTACTGGGGGGATGCCTTGATACAAACTTTCCTTGCCCTGTGCTGCTTCAAGTCAGTTGTCAGCAGCCTTCCAGCCGGACAGTGTCTGGAGACCTTCCAGCGATCACAGACTATCCCCCAGCCCATCACTGCCACAGCACAGATGGGATTTAATATATGTCTGCGTGTTCTCTCAACCTTTCCCCTCTCAAGACAAAGCAAGGAAGAAAAACAAGACTGCAGGTTTGGAAGGACCCCCTCCTCCAGCCCAGAGGGTGATGATCACAGTTCCGGACTCTTCTGGACCACGCAGGGAACTCCCAGCTTGCACAGGAGGGCTCAGCAATGCCACCCTATGCCGACTCCTTGCTGCACCATGGGCAGATATTCCTGTTGGTTCGAGGTGACGTTTCGAGGTTTTTCTCTGCTCCCCTTTTGCCTCTTGACTCACAGACAAGTGGGTGAGCGAGAGAGGAACTGGTTTGCTTTCCACCTCCCCTCGCAGTGCCCCTTTGCTTATTAGTTCTCCAAATATTTCGTCCTGCAGCAAGGACTCCACACTAAGCCAATTCCAGGCAGAGGGGAAGCTGGAGTGGGTAGGACAGTGCGTTATCCTCATGGCATTGCTCCAGGCCAGCCTGCGGGGAGCAAGATGGGGCAGCTGGGGCCCTGCTGCACTAAATCTCGGTGGTTGGGGCACACATGGCAGCATCCCTCTGGCTTGGACCTCCTCTTACCCTTCCTGAGGGCAAGACAGTGATAGTGGCAGAGGACAAACATTGCCTTTCCCCCCAGCAGTGTCTTTCCCTCAGTCCCAAGAATTGTTCCACTTTATACTTCTGCTTTTCTCAGCAGCCAACGGGATGGGGACTGTCCCCGGAGCCCTCACTAGGTGCGGAGAACAGGCATGTGGAGAAAGAAGAGGAGACCTGGTTGTGGGATGCTGGTGAGCAAGGTGGGGGCAATTATGGGACAGAGGAAAAGAAATCCCCTGGGATTTTCTCCCATCAGCTCCATTAAGAGTCACTGGATTGCAGGGACAATGGCCTCTCTGGACCCTCTTCATAGTCTCCAGCTGAACAAGATGCTGGAGAAGTGAGGGGGGAAGAGGGGGCTTACAAGGGGAAGGGGAGCATGGTGGGAACATTGCATTCTCTGACAGCTCTGGGCAGCTGCTGAGAAGCTTCTGTAAATCAGAGTGGCTGCTGGAGCTGCTCCAAAATCCATCCAATGCCAGGGAGGTCATCGAGCATCCCACAACAAGGGGATGCAGGAGTGTCCCACAGCCCCCCTCATATACTGATCACCCTGGCTGGGCTCTCCCTGCATGGAGCTTAACTCCTGGGGACAGTGCCACGCTGTCACCATCTGCCCATCCTTTGCAATGCACCTGGCTGCACACGCTTGCTGTGCTCCGTCCCCTCCTGAGGCTCAGCCAAGGCAAGCAGTGTTCTGGGATGCTCAGTGCATGCCTTAAAAATAACTGCTATAGAAGATACCGAGTGCCTAACACTAGCCTTGGCTTAAACACCTCCTGTTTGCAATGCTCCGGAGTCAGCAGGAGCTCATCCGGTGAGAGCAGGCATCACGCAGGTCCCCAGCCAGCCGCTGAGAGCAGACATGTCCCTGCTGGCACAGGACACCAAGGGGCTCTGGCTTCAGCAATAAATAAAGCACGCAAACAAAACAAAATAAAAAAAAGCCAACAATGGTCAATTTTTTTAAACTTTAAATATTTTTTTTTCTTAAAATCTGTTTTCCTCTGGGGCTCTGTCTCTGTAAAGATCTGCACTCTCCCTTGCAGCATCTGGGTTAATTCCTCAGTCCTGGCTGTGGGGCAAGGGAGAAGCAAGGTCAGTTAGAGCACAGTTGGGTGCTTCCCTCTGTGTATCACCGGCACGTATGGATTTCCACCACCCGATGGCAGGGTTTGCACTTGACGGAGCAGCACCAGTGGAATTTGCAGCTGCACCTTTCCACAACCTCCACTTCGTCCGTATGAAAGCCCCGGCCACAGCACATCAGCTCGCAGCCATCGATAGCCTTGGAGGTCTTGTTGCACTGCCGGCCGCTGGTGCCCAGCACCCCGTTCTTGAGGTCGTGGTCACAGAAGTCGGGACTGGAGTCCAGGTAGACGAGGTCCTCGTCCGTGTGTGGCTTGAACTGGGAGTTTTTGGGCACCAGCACTTTTGTGGATCCAATCTCACTCTGCTCGACCTCCGTGGCACCATCAAATTTCTCCTTCAGGACATTGCCCACTTTGCGGAAGGGAGGCATGGCTTTCCAGCATGTCTTGAACTCGCACGAGCCTGACACACCGTGACACTTGCACTCCACCCGCATGTTGTTCAGGATTGCCTGGAGGAACAGACACGAGAAACAAGATGGGACGTCAGCTCGGGATGGACGTAGCAAGAAGGGTGTGATGTACAGGGTCTGGAACGGTTGTGCAGGAAGCGATGCTGATGTATGTGAGGTGATGGGATTAAATAAAGCCAAAATGGCTCAAGCAATGGCTGCAGACCCCAGCTGGGATGCTGCAGAGCTGCACTGGCTGCCCAGGTTTCCCCCTCACCATTACCTTCCTCCCGGCCTCATTGTTGTGGAGGTTCATTAACGCTCTGTTGGAAGAAGCCCCTTTGCTCCTCTCGCGGACGTCAACGAAGGACTGCGAGAAGGCCACGCCGTAGGCGATGTTATCAGAGCAGCCCGACCACTGGAAGCCTAAGGCAGAGAGCACAGATGAGACAGATTCAGCCAGCCTGCCTTGCTCGTCCTCTCCAGCCCTGCTCTTGCTAAAGTACAGCCGACCTGCCCCCTCTTCTGTCTTGCTACCCACTAGGCTGGGCTGCCTAGGGATTGGGGAAGCTGGGGAGAGTGGCCCTGGGGGGAGGATGTGGACAAGATGCTTTCTCTGTCCCATGGGAGATGCTCCCAGATGCCTTTTTGAGGGACTCGTAGACTAACAGGAGCCTTTTTTTTTTNTCTGGGTGGCTCCAGAAAATGGGCATTTCCACGCTTGGCCATTTTGCACCCCCGCACATTTGTGCCATCCCTCCACCCTTATATTCTCACCCTGTGGGCTGCCCCCCTGCACCGTGCGGTCACATCCACATTTGTCCAGCTCGCCGCTGCTGCAGGCTCGGGTCACTGCGAAGGCCACCCCTGCTGAAGAGATGGCATAGACGAATGCTGCCTCCCGTGTCCCTGCAACAGCACAAATGATGGTGGGAAATGTGGCAGCAAGTCCGAGGCATGTGAGAGGACTTTCTGGAGGGGGTGCAGTCAGGTGGCCAAAGGCCCTTGGTGGGCTCTTGCATGTGTCTCTGCTTCTTTTCCCTCCTAACACTGGTGTTGCATATAAACCCCCTTGAAAAGCTGGTCTGAAAACTGGCTCTAAGCAAAACATGCTACGCAGAGCTATCAGGTCAAGCCCTTTGTTCTGTCTCTTCCTCCCAAAATGGGGTACCTCATGCATGATGCTCATCTTCCCCAGTCCCAGGAATGCTGTTTGCTTAGTGCCAAGCCTGGACCAGTCTCAGCAGAGACACCTCAGTGCTGGGAGATCGTTTGCAGCAGCAACAGCCCTGTCTCGCAACAGTGAAGGAGCTGGGAACTGTCCCACAAAGTTAAAAGCATGAATGCAATGGGTAAATTACAATCTGGCAATATAGAGGATGCAAAGGCTGTATTGCCAATGTGGGGAGAGCTCTCCAGTGCTTATATGGAGACTGTCTTGCCTAGTGCTTGCAGGGCACTTCTGCCATGAAATCCCTCCTGCATCTAAAATAGTTGGCTGCTTTCCACATCCAGGAACATCGCCTGCAGCTGCAGATCCTTGCCATCCTCTCACACAGGGTCCTGTAACTCCCAGCACCTCCCAAACTACCCTGCAAAACCCCACTCTGCTCCCAAAGCACCTTGCAAAACCATGCTGGTCCCCAGCGTGCAGCCCCTTCCCAGCTCTTGTGTCTACCTGTGTGGTGCCACATGGTTAGGAAGAGCTTGTTTGGGAAGTCAGGGGACATCCCTGGGCATAAACACACAGGGGGGCATGACCAGGGATCAGCTCTTGCAACACCCAAATCCCCACCATCCTCTGAGGCCAGTTGAGGATACAGCCCCTCCATCTCAGAGCAAAGAGGGTTGGCATTTGGGGTAGTCCCATGCTTGGGGTAGAGGGGGGGATGGCTTGCAAACAGACATCACCCTGGCTTGCCGGTTGGACGGAGAGCAGCTACTTTGGTGGTCGCAGCCCAGACTTTGGTGGCCCAGCTGTAATCTGGCCCAGGTGGCAGTGGCTGGGGAGGACCCAGCCAGCATGGGGACTGAACTGCCTCCAAGTTAATCGAGGTTAATAGTAGGATCATGTTGGTCGGTTTGTGCTGTGGCTGCCTAAAAAGAGACGACTTTTAGTTTCTGGTATTTCTGGTATTTCCAGTCCCTGAACCTTCACAAGAAGAGATCTTCACCCCTGCATTGAGGGGAGGAAAGTCAAACAAGGAGCTGGGGGGGGAGGCTTTGGTCTATGGGTCCTGGGATGGGAATCGAGAGGGTGCATCAGAGATGGCAGTGGCACCTGAGGGGAGGCAAGGGCCACTTTGGTGGTCTCCAGGGGTTGCAGAGAGGGTTTCCCCTCTGTCTCCTCACCCTGATGCTGTGGTTCCTTGCTTGGTTTGATCACAGCCCTGTGCGTCTGGGATGCCTCTGTGCAGCGACAGTCAGAGGGGCTAGGGGCTGCCCTGGCCATAAATCCCCCTGAAGGCTGGCAGCTGGCTGGTGGTGGGCGATGATGCTGACCTTAGAGGGTCCAGCCACCACGTGTTTTACTTGCATTGGGCGGCAGAGGGCTGTCCTCCCAAGGTCTCACCCACAGACGGCTCCGCTTGAGAGCAGCATGCCAGTCTGGCAGTGGTCACTGCTTTGGGGCTGCCCGGAGAAGAGACCAAATAAACAGAGCCATGGCTTCGTTGAGCGAAGCTCCTGGGCTTGGCGGGGAAGAGATTAGCCCACAGGGTGACTTCAGGGCCCCCGCTTGAACTTGGCATGTCTGTGTAAAAGGTCCAGGCTTTCCAGATGCTCTGGGCTGGTGCCTCCATGCAATGGGCACCTGCTGGGTGTGAAAAAGTTTTTTGGGGGGGCGGGAGCACACAGCAGCTGAGGAACTGCAAGGGTCTGGATATGCTGCCCCCAATACAGTCAAAAAAGCCCTGTTGAAATGCCCAGGGAAGACCCATCAGCCCCAAGATCCAACACTGGGCCATTCCCTACCTTCCCCAGCCGCTGGCTCAGAGGAAAGCAAGCAAAACCCATCTGCAGCCCACTGGGCTGCTGTTGTAGCCATTCCCCCCATGCAGCATCACCCCAGGTTTGCGTCCTCCCGGCTCACCTTGCGTTACCACCTTGCCAAAGACAGGCAGGGTGTCCAGTGTGGAGCAGTTCCAGCGGCGGTTGCGGAACTGGTACTGGCACTCCTCGATGGCCAGCTGGGCTCCACGCCGCACCGAGTCCATCACCTCCAGGTTCCTCTTGCACATCTGCACCTGGCGCTGGATCAAGCCCTTCAGTTTCTCACAAGTCTCCTCCTCAGAGATGCTCCCCACTGAAGACAGCTTTGCCAGGTACCTGCCACAACAGCCAGCTCAACTGATTAGGAGGCGAGTTGGGGAAGCATTAACCCATGTTCAGCCGGACACCCCACACCGCAGACAGTGAGGAAAGCGAGCCTCTCATCCCCTCCGTAGCTGAGGCCTGGTGCCCATCTGGGGATCACCTTAAATGTGCCACTGCGGTGGCTCTGCAGGATGTGTTTTTTGGCCAGCAGAGAGCAAGCCCAAGCAAAACAACCATCCCTCTGCAGCCTGGTCCCCTGTCTCTTGGGGAGCCCAGCTGCTGGCTCCCCTTTGCCTCTGTTGCCTGCAAAGAAGATATTTTCGGCGTTGTCTGAATGTGCCTGGTCAGGCCTCCTGAGTACTGGCACATCCAAGTGCTACTAGGAAAAGCCAGAGGTCTCTGAAGTCAGCCAAAACAAGCAGAACAGGCTCTCGGCTGCCAGCTCCAGCTGCCACACTGCTCCCACAGCGTGGTTGTGTGCTCATCACCAACAAACACTGCCCTCCAAACCACTTCCCTCCTGCAGCCTGCTTTTAGCTCCCTGGCCCCCAGCAGGCAAGGATGGCCTCTGGGAGCTGCCAGGTTTCCTGTCACTTGGGATTTGAGCAGGGCTTCAAAGTGGGGAGGACAGAGTCAGGAGCCTGCTGTGGACAAAGCTGCACATGCTGGGCACCTCCTCCACCAGCCTGACTGGCCAACATGGCCATGAGGTCTTTGCTGACCTGGAAAAGATTGGCCCAGCGTGGAGGTGACCACATTCTCTACTTTCCATCGCCCCATGCTCAGCAGGAGTTATAGAGCTGCTCTTGAGTGTCGGCACTAGGGGGAAAGGGGCGCTGCCCCTTTTGGGGTAAGCAACCCACAAGCTCTTGACAGGTCCCCACAAAGCACATGGGCACGATGATCCATCCTGCACATCCAGTAACCCAACCCACTGTGCCTTGCATGTGTGCATGTTCGCCCATGCCCCAGCCTCTGGATCCCTGAGGGGTTTTAAGATAGACCTGCACAGCTCAGTCAGGTTGTTGGATAATCCCAGATCCTCTATCTGTGCCTGTGCCAGCATGTGCGTAGTTGAGACTCCCTCCTTCCCACAGCTGCTAGCACCTCGTTTAAGTGACACTGCCACTGGTGGAGCCCCATCCTGCTGCAGCACAGGGACATCGCCTGCGTTGCACAGGCAAAACTCATGCTTGCACCCACTGACCACACCGAGCTTTAACGTCCTCGGGAATCGCCAGTGCCAGCTCATGTCGCTACCTCGTCTGCACCAAGAGATGTGAGTACTGAGCGAAGGATTTTTGGAAACCTCATTCCTTGACTCTGCATTTCCCAGCCCTACAGAGCTTGTGGGTTTTTTTTGTTTGCTTGTTTTTTTCCTCCTCCTCCCAAGTTGCGACATCGTGCTAAGGATTTTTCCTTTGAAGCCCTACTCGCCTCCGAGAAGTGACTGTGCAAAAGTGGGTCCTGCTCCCTGCCTGTTCCCATGTGTCCCAGGAGCCACATCTGCTGACTTCAGCCACAAAATCAAGTTGTCACAGCCTCTTCCTCCCATTAGCCCTGTCAGTCTGCCCCAGGAGGACAGAACAGGATTTTCTCTTCTATGCATCAGCAGAATTATTCACCAGCTTGGTTTCATGCTTACAACTGGGGGGCCGTGGGAGACGGTGAGAAAGCCGGCTTGGCTTGCAGTGTCCGTGGGGAGTCTGCACGGCGAGCTGTCAAAAGCATTCATTTTTCCTTGTGCGTGGAGATCACTTGATGCAATGCCTCTCAGACAGTGGGAAGTGGCAGGCTGCTGTGGTTTCAGAGCCAAGTTCTTTTCTAGCCTTTATACCAGCTAAGCATCTTTGCCCAAGGCTTTCTGCTCCTCCAAGGGCACAGCCCTGTTTGTAGAGGACCGGACATGCAGCTCTCTGATGCACACAGCCAGCTTGGAAACTGCACTGTGGCCAAATGCAGGGCTGTCACCTTTCTGGTGGCCCCCACACTGTGCAATGAGTGTCCCCATCCCTGTGCTGCAGTCCCAGACACAGAGTGCAACAATTGCTGTTCCCACATCTCGCTGCACTCGGCTGACCCAGGATGAAGGCAGCAAACTACCCTCGAGGCCTTTGAGGGTGTTTGACACTGAGCAAACCCAGAGTACCTGTGACAGCCCTGTCCCCTCCCAAGTCCAGCCATCATTTCAGTCTCAGCATGGAGAAGCTGACACACAATGAAGTGGTGAGATTCATCCCAAGACACTGTGGGTCAGTTGATCAGCTTTGAGCCTGGAAGCCAAGAAAACTGTATTCTGCCTCCAGTACTAACCCTGTGTGCTGGTTTGGCTTTTCCCCCTTCCTGCAACTTAAGCAGCATTTACCATAACAGGGAACCAGCTCCTGCAAAGCAGCATAGCTGATCCTGCCAATGAGTCAGTGCCCAGTCCAACTGCAGGCACCTTGGCAGGAGAGAGCTGTGCCACAGGTGTAACAGCCACATCAACATCAGCTCTGCTCAGGATGGGGGCATCATCTCCTTTTCTAATATATTTCCCAGCTCAGCAGTATTCTCCAGGCAATGCAGAGCTATAAATTCAAAGCACACATGAAGGAAAGCGTGACCAGAGCCTTTCAAGCCTTTCCAAGTAGATGCGCCTGATAAGATGCCTCCCCAACAAGGAGGCATTTAATGCTGTTTGGGATGATAAAACGAAGGCCAAGGATGCTTCAAAGATAGGTAAAGCTCTCCAAAAACAGGTCTGGTAATTTGTTTTGCAAGGCAGGCAACTAAGATGAAGCTATCCAGAACGATGCTCTGGCCTCTCTCCCCCATGACAGGTCCTCTGTATGCCATCATCCCTCCTCAGCCCATGCACGTCTGCCCCTCCCTGGGGATGGAGGCAACTGTGCCTAAAATGCCATGGCCCCTCAGACTCCCAGCTTGCTATCAGTCCCCTACATCCCAGAGTACCATCACTGCTTTCCAAACAAGGTGTTTTTTGGGTGGGGTGGAGGCTCCCATCCTGGTCCCTGGTCCAGGAGGGATCCAGAGGTTGTCAAGGATGTAAGGAAGGACCCTTGCTGAAGGACCTCAGCTTCAAGGCTTTCAGATAGCATCTCTCCACACCACATTCAGGGCACCGGGCAGGAACATCTCACCCCCTTTCCCCTCTCTGGGGCAGCTGAAGGGTGAGATAAGAGCTGGAAAATGTGCTCTGCCCTCACCAGCACTCAAAGACGCTTCCACCCCGTAACTCACAGAGTGTTTCTCAGGGCTGTGGAGCCCAAGCAAGGCACCAAACTGATCTGCAGCATCCCACGGTCACCATGGAAACCTGACTTTAGTGCTGCGACTGGTCCTTAACGGGGACATTGCTTCAAACTTCATCTTCCTGGACTGAGGTGGTAGAAACCACAGACAAAGCCTTTGTCTGCCTGCACACACAGCAAGACAGGCACAAAAGGAGGAAGCCCACAGTTCCTGCCCTCTGCAAGGTCTTGGTGCCGATCTCCGTCCTGATACCTCATGTTGATTGCTGTGCAGAGCTGCACAGAGCTCTAGATTATGACTTAAGTCTCACATACAGCCTCAAAACAGCCCTGCTTGTGGAAAAAAACCCCAAATAATAGCATATTTTCTTCCTTTTCTAAGATTGGGCAAAGAATGGTTCAAGGGGTGAGCTGCTGCCCAAGCCATTTGCTCAAGTTTTGACTTCTTGCTTCATCATGGCATTTACATTTCTTTTCTCCTGCCTTTAAATCCAGACAAGTCACTCACAGAACAAGCTCCCTTTTATTAAAAGTCATTGATTTAACACAAAACTGATGGAAAGCCCTTCCTTTTTTTTCCATCCACAGTATATAGATCAAGATTGAAGCCCCGTAATTTAAGCAGCTGCAGTTGATCCACCCTGCATGATGGCAAATGAGGAAACCTCAAATCCAGGGAGCTTTGAAAAGGCGGGGGGAAGAAGCCCTACTTAAAAATTATGATAATAATTTCAGGAGGAAGAATAATTGGTGGAATGACAAGAACACATTGGAAGAGCCACAGCGGTTGGCAGATAGAGCCAGAAGGAGAGGGGAGGAGATTCCTTGCTGTGGGAAGGTGTGGAAATTTGAGTCATTGACAAATTCTTAATAGAGGCAGGTCAGGGAAGATGTAGCAGATGTCTTGGAGAAAGCAGAAATCTCTGGTGTTTCTTTTATTTAAACAAATGACTTTCAAGTGTGAGAACTCTTTGTACTGTTTCATTTTGGGAATATTTTCTTTTATATGATAACAGTCAGACCCAGGCCAGTGGCATCACTGATATATCACTTAAAGATGCTGAGAAGTCAGATAAGCTCAGAAACTTCACCCTGTTCAGCAAACACTCAACCTGCCTGGCTAAGGCCACAAAAGGCTTGTTCAAGTCTTAAATGGCAAAGATGCTTCAGCTCTGCTCCTGTCTGAGAGGCAGCCTCTGCAAACATCCTCCCTGCTCACAGAGGAGCAAAGTCAGCCTGGATCAGCGGTCCATCTCTGTGCCTCTTGTGGCTGGACGTATGGTCAGCCAGTGACTCCGGGTTGTACTTAGGATTGAGACTACCTAGTGCAGACAGGTTTCTCTGAGGAAGAAGAAAAGGCTTGATTAGGATTTAAAAAAAAAAAAAAAAAAGTACATGAAGATAGACAGAGAGATGCAGATGGAGAAAGGGATCATCTTTTCCTTGTTGCTTTCCCCTTCCAAGCAGAGAGAAGGCATGGAGAGATGTCCGAGGGTTGGCAGGTCTAGGTGGGCCAGAGAGCCCCTGCACTTTCTTGTGGTGTCCAGCACTGGGCTTAGTACCACTCTCCCTGTGCCAACATGGCCAGGTTTGTAGGTACCACCCACATCCTTAGCATGGTTCAGCAGGTCTGCCAACTTGGGCATGTTCCCGTCAGGATCTGCTGGAGACCTGCAACGTTGCCCTTATCCAGCTGATGGCTCTGCAGCAGGACATGTCCCTCCTAGAGACTAGGCATCACCCTCCTGGGATTAGATAGCCTGCCTTTCCATCTCTTCTAAGTGTAAACCATGATTTACAAAGTCATCATCTGAGAGTTTGGTTTCTTCCCTGGAAGAAAAGCAGCTCTCTGGCTCAGTACTTCCTGTCACAGTTACTGCACATTTCATCTCTTGGCTGAAACTGTGCTTTTCATACCCCAATCTCCACCTCCCATTAACAGCTGCCAAAACAGTCTCCCAGGAGGAGGCATTGCCATGCTCACCATTACCTGCCTACAGAGCTGAGTGCGCAGCTCCACCATCTGAGCTCAAAGGTGAACCTACAGCTCAAATCCTTTCCCCCCCACACCTTGGACCCTGCACCTAACACCATGTGCACCTAGCAAACACCCATCTACCCATGTACCAACCACTGGTGGTGGCCTGCCTCCACCATCACAAGTCTCTGGGTACAGCGAGATGGCCCAGCTGCTGCCAGTGCTGCTTCTTGGCTTTCTGAGCATCCAGGGGAAACATCTCCACTTTGTGATGGGGAAGATCAGGATGGAAGCTGGGAAGACCAGGATGGAAGCTGGGAAGACCCTGAGAGCAGCATCCACTTTGGAAATCTGCTTTGGATGTGTAGGAAATATCCTTTACTGCATCTTCCTTTGTAAGTCAATAGAAGGTACTCCTGGACTCGAGTACAACAGCAGTGCCTTGTTGCAAGAGGAGGCAAGTGCAGGCCACCAGGCTAAGCTCTCTGTGGGAATTCCCCTCGTGCAGTGCTTCAGGCTAGACCTGGTTGGAGAAAATCTGATAAGTTTTTAGTTTTGATAAGAATTTGCAAAGATGTGGCAAGAGAAGCCTTCTGCAGGATTAGTTTGATCTCACCCAGCTTGCAGCAGACCCTAGGCTGCTCTCCATCAGCCAAGATAATTAATTTTTTCCCCAAGTAATTTCATGAAAGCACAATAGTGACTCCAGTTCTGCTGAGCCAGCCAGATCCTGCACGCCACCTTCCAAGCTGCAAACTGCACCAGCCCATGGCAGCAGCTCCTGGAGAGCCTGCAGGATGCTGTTGGGGGGGTCACCCACAGGCATGGGGGCAGACACTCTGGGGCTGGAGGCAAACAAAGGTTACCTGCCCTTTGTATCCAGAGCAGAGTCTGCCATTTGAGCAGCATTGGATGATTGAGATTTTTGTGGATTTGCAAGGCTTTCAAGCTTTAAGAAAAAAATCACCAAGTACTGTAAGAGCCAGTGTCGTTGCACTTGTAAGGAAATATGGAAGAACCTCCTTGAAACTGTTAACCTCCAGGATTGCTCAGCAATTTCATCATTTTAAGAAAGCCCAGATAAATGGCTGTTATGCATTTCTCTCCATCTGCAAGGATGAATTAATTGAGAGGACAGTAGCTCTCAGCAGAGTAACAAACTTTTTTTTGCTTCAATGCAAAAGTCCAGTTCTGACTCATGGAGTCATAGCAAACCACTGCAAAAAAGAAATCTGCTTCTTGCTGTTGCTCGTATTTGGAGCTTATCCAGTTCTGCACAATCTCACTCATGTCCCTCCTCCCTGCAATAAGGCTCTGCTGCTAAAGATTGGGGTGTAGTTTTATTTGAGGCTTCCTTAGGACAGAAATGTGCATCACTCCTGAGGAGCCAGAGCACACAGGTCCCTCCTACACCCTGGCAAATGCAGCCCTGCAGTCTTCCTGCCGGACAGGACCAGCACTCAGAGACAAGCCAAACCGGTTGGAAGTCCAGCGCCAAGACTGGCGGAAGTCTCTTGCCTCTGCAGGATGCAACCCTTAAAGCCAGTCTGTTTTCATTGCTGAGCTAAAATTAGCTGTTTTTGTCAAAAGTGGCAAGGCTTATAAATAAAAATTAATAAATATTTCCAATGGAGGCTGCCTGTTTCACTCTCCCTCCCCACACCCTCAGGGAATGGGTGTCACTGGTTGCATACACCAACCTTGCAGACCTGGCAAGATCACCGGAGCAATGCAAAGGAGCCCTGGGCACCCCAGAAGTGGAGCCACTTGTCCAACCCACAACAGCGCTCAAAGCAAGGAAATTCTCCATCAGACCCCATCAGTGCAATCCACCATCCTGGCTGCCAGAGCAGATGTGACTTGGGGAACTTTCCTGACACTGTCCTCACATCAAAAAACAAGAGCACAGGGAGGGGAGCATGGCTTGGCAGGAGCAGCAGCTCTGCCCTGGAGCTAGCTGCACCTGCTGAATCAGCACTGTGGCGGCATGGCATCCACTGGGAAAATGCTGGACTGGTTCCTCACCAGGTGGAAAATGGGAGGGTCGCAACGACAATGCAAAGAATCTCATACAAAATTAAACTAAGCCAGGCTCAAGGTGAAGTGAGCTCTCCCCACTACCAAAGCTGGGAAGACTCACCTTAAAAAAAATCAAGTCTGGTTTAAAAACAGAGGGATGCAAGTGTAGGACTCAGGCATGCTTCTTCCCAAATCCTCTAAATTGCACAATGACCCAAACCAGCACAAAATGAGCGTTCAGGCTGCTCTTGCAACATCCTCACTGCCAAGCTGTCAGGGATGAGCACAGAGAATCGGGCCCTGGGTTTGCAAAGCACCTTGTGATGTTCAGATGAAAGGGGGCCAGAGAAATCCAAACTCCTTTTATCCCTCCCTCTCCAGCCCTCAAAAGTAGTTACTATTAGAGAGCAGCTACTTAGCCAGGCTTGTTCAGAGACTTGCAAGATCTTCAAGCTTTCCCAGAGTGCTCAAATTCATTTTTTTTTAAAGGGTTTAAAAGCCCATCTGTGCTCCTGGCCCTTTAAGCCAAGTCTCAAGCCCAGACGGAAGTTTTAAACCCCTGTAAATATGGGGTAGATGGAGCTGCTGGTGGCACACCCTGCACTGCAGCGGCATAACCACATATCAGACTACACAGCATACATATGGAGAGCCTCCTCCAAAGCCAGTTTTAGCTGCAAGAAAATGGAGAGAGGCTGTAATGATTCCCAGATAGCTTGATAACCAGGGGTCTCACCCATAAAACCCTGCTTTGTTGTATCTGATGCTTTCTGGGCACAGGATTTGACCCTCATCATTCAAACCACCCAAACAGCTACAGATCACAGCAGCCCCAGTGCCATGTGCAGTTAGGATGCTTACACCCACACCTCACTTTGCACATTTTCTAGTTGACCTCTTCAGGTGGACTTCCCTCCCTCCAAAACAGATAAATAAATGAATAAATAAATAACTAAATGACTGCTTGCCCCTTACCTCCCACTGAAACTGGAGCCCGGTGCTCCCATGCCAGCTTCAGAGAGGTGCTTATTTGGCTGAAACCCTCTACAACCGCTCCCCCCAGCATCAGGATGGTTTTGGATGATTGAGAAAACATGCTTCCAAATTCAACCACATTACTGCACGAGCAGGTTCAAGAGCTGAATCGAGTCTGTGAAATGTGAGTTGCTTTGGAAAGTAAGTCAGCTATTTTCCCCGTATAAAGGACATCTCTGGACTCCTCCAGAGATAAAGCAGAAGCCAGAGGGACCTTCCTGTGCACAACCAGCTAGATCTAAAAGGCACTAACTACAGCCCTTTATGTAATTTTAGTTCTGTGCCTGAAGAGGCAGGAGGAAAAGCTTTAAAACTCTAAGCCTCCAAAGGCAGGAGGAAGAGCAAGTATGAGGCTCTTACGAGAAGGGGAACAGAGCATCTCTTCAGATTTGGAGAACAAGAGGTTTTCTGGATGGACAGCAAGCCAAGCAGCAACTCTCAAAACTCAAGACACTGAGAAAACACACCTGACGTTTGCTTCCTAACCAGAGAGAAAGTAGCTTGGTCTGTTTAATGAAAAGATTTGGCAAAGTCCCTTCCAGCTCAACAGTCACTGTAGCAGAGCGATCCCTCCGAGAGAAACCTACACCGTCTCCCTTTTACATCGGATGGGGCGGTTCAGAGGACACCATTTGCATGGCCAAAACAAGCCCTTCCCCACAAAGCCAGGCTTATAGAAAAACCTTCAGCTCAAGTGTTGCAAGTGGCGTCTCTCTGAAGCGCTGGGGGAATGCGAGTCCGGACAGGTCGAAAGAAGCTTTAGGGGAAGAAAAAGAAGTCACAACTGAACTTAATCACTAATCCAGCAGGTTTCTGGAAATGCAAACTTCACTGTGCGCTGCCACCCAGCGCACACACCTATGTGCAGAAATATGCACCCAGCGAGGCTGGATCTGGCCCTGGTGTGCTGGGCACGGGCTGGCAGCGCCCAGGCAGCTCTGTGATAAAGCAGAGCACGCCAGAGCCCACACGTGTGAGGCTTCACAAAGATGTACGAGGCACACTCATTCCTCGAATATCTGATAACTCCTGGGATCCTTCTAACTCTGTTTATTGCCTCTGGCGGCCTTTGTTTCTGATGTGAGAAGATAAACAATGGGAATTGTCTTAATCCTAAAGGCAAAGAATAAAAAGCACCAAGTGGGGGATGATCCTTTTATCACAATACATTTGCAACATCAAAAAAGTTGACCCCCTTCCTTTCAAACGCACTGAAATGCATCTGCTTTTCCTCCCCTGTTGGCAGGAATGAGCCCTCTGGTCTCCCGCCGCTGAGCCCCCTGCACCCACCCCTCACTTTGCCAGCACGGACGGCTGCACACAGCCCTCCCTGTCTATTGTGACGAACCACCCCTCTGCCTCAGCTTCCCAAGTACGATCCCAGCTGTGTGCGGCACCAGGGACTGGGGGGGGTCCCACGTCTGTGCAGCCATGCTGGGCAGCTTGTCAACCTCGCTCACAAAATCCCCCTTTGCCAAGCACTTCCCCGTGCCTGTCCCAGGGTCGCTGAGGCTGCTCCTTTCCAGGGACCTGCCACCATCCCACAGGGCTTCCTCAGCAGGACTTTCTCCCTGCAGGAAAAACACTCCCACAGTTCCCAATATACCTTCACCAGAAGCGTGACAGCTTAACAGACCACCTTGATAGCTGCTATGATCCACCCACCACTTGCTGGAGACGCGTGGTGCGCAAATCGCTCCATCTGGCAAAGGAGGAGGGGAGGAGGACTAAGTGCTAATGCACCCCAGGCAGCTACTGATGGGCGAGCACTTTTTCCCACAGGCAGGACACTTGGAGAATGCCGCTGACCTGGCACTTTCCCCAGGTGTAGGGAGCATCCTCCGAAACCCACCCACATCACACAGCCTCCAGCGGGCCAAATCTAAAGGCAGGAGAGATGGGAGCTGTATCTGGACGCAGAGAGGACTCCTTGCGCAGGGGATGTGTTTGTGGGACTGTGCCCACCTGAGCGCAGGTGTCGGGAGAGGCACAAGCCACTCGGGATCTTTCATGCCAACAAACCCAGGGACTCCCCAGCCAGCCATGGTGTACCTGCCCTTGCCGATGCCGATGGAGACCTGGGGAGGTGAGATGGAGGTGGCCCAGGTTCCCAGCCCGAAAGCGGGTCTGCTGGGTGCGTGCACCAGGAACTAATCAGTTCACGGCAGCCAGCAATGCTGGGAGCAGGGGAAGTGCCATCTCCCACCAGAGCAGATTAATTAGGAGGAACTGGCGTCTTCATTCAAAGTTAGGCAGGAAGGTGCTGCCCTGGGCAGGGGGTCTCCCCAGAAGACAGTCCCACTGCCTTGGCAAACATGCAGGAATTTTCCAGAACGATTTCTGCTCCTGTTTACCTTACACATTATTTCAGTGTTTGTTCAGCGGGTTCCCAATGTCACCGGGCTCCTCTGTGGTGTGCGACAGCCCCCCGCCCCCAGCCCTCCCATCAGAACCGGGGGGCCAAGGCATGGGCAGCCCTGCCTGCTGCAGATCCCCAGGGCCAGCACGCTCGGCTGCCCCAGCCCTGCCAAATCCTTCCCTGGACCGCTGACCCTCACGTGGCACCTCATCAACCCCCAGGCCCTGCTCCAACCCAATGCCCCGACCTCCATCCTCCCCTGGCGTGGTCCAGATTCATAACTTAAGGACAAAAAGGGGATGGGGGCTCGATAACCAGCCCCTGTCCAACTGGCCTTGATAATACACCAGAGCCGAGCGGCTGGGGAGGGTCGGCATCCCCTGCAGCCCACCTGCCCGGGGATGCAGGCTGCAACCCCCGTGGCTACCGGTTTAGGGGGACAGCAGGTACCCAGCGCAATGGGGATGGAAGCCCGATGCCCTGCCGGTTACCGAGCAGCATCGTTCCTGGGGGAGGGTCTGCAACCCGATGCTGCCCGGCCCCGGCGACACCTGCTCCGCCGCCCCCGGGGGGGCTATCAACAAGTGTCAGCGGTAGCCCCCCCACCCCTCTTCCCTCGCCCCGCGGCTACTCACAGCCAGTTGCTGGCGTTGGCCGAGAAGGTGGCGAGGATGATGAGCAGCAAGGAGCGCAGGAAATACTCCGGGCTCATCCTGGAGGGCAGGCAGGGATAAAGCCGGCGGCGGCGGCGGCGGCGGCGGCGGCGGCGGC
>VYZV01011941.1:142528-225306 GCA_013401275.1 Pandion haliaetus
GAGGGCAGGGCGGGGTGTGTGTGTCTGCCGGTGCCCCCTGGCCCGCTGCAGCCACCCCCCACTCCGCAACCCTCCCTGGGTGGGTTTGGTGGGCGCGGTGGGATCGGGTCACAGGGCGGTTTGCCTCTCCCTGGAGGTGCAGAGAGAGATGGGGGCATCTTGAAGGGGGGAGGAGAGTTTTGTTTTTTTTTTTCTCTCGCATTTGATGCTTTTAGGGTAATTTCCGCGTGGCTGTGAAAAAGCGGAGCCCTCGGGATGGGGGGGCTTGGCGCTGCCTCGGGTTTCCATATTGCTGGCAGCAGCCTGGGCATCGCCGAGGCTACCTTCCCCATTAACCACCACTCCTTTGATCGGGAGGGATTTCCCAAATCCCGGTTTCTGAGGATTCACCCTAAATGCCAAAGTTTGGCATTTGAAAATTCACAGACAAGGAGAGGGGTCTGGGAGGTTTCTATCAGGAGGGAATAGTGGCCGGAGTTGGCGGCAGGGATGAGGTTGCAAACCCTTTTGGTGTCTCCGCAGGGCTGCCCCCGGGGAGAGCAGCCGGCCGTGGCGCTCTGGTGATGGGCTCCGGGCTGTGCATGTGGAGGGTGATGCCTGACCAAGCATGGAGGCTTAAATCCACCTCTGAAGTTGTCTAGAAAGGTCAACTCTTGGGAATTCCAGGAGTTACTAGCAGCACGGCTTGCCCGCCCTGGAGGCCAAGAGATGCAGTGGGAATCCCTTTCTCCTCCCCCATCCACCATGCCTCCATCTATTCCCAGCTGTCCACATGGGCACAAATGACTTAATTCAAAGCCAGGAGCGACACGAGATGGCTGTTTGGTGTGAAATCCAAGACCCCAGGCAGCCAACAACCGTGCACCAAATCTCCTCCTGACAATGTTGTTAGTTAGGTCCATTACTGAAACCTCTTGCTACCATCTCTAAAATCTTGCCAAGCTGGTTTGGAGCTACTCAGAATTCCCTTTTCAACTCCCTTTTCCTCCTCTCAGTGTAGCTGGGACGCACTTATTCAAAGGATGGCAACTTGCACTGGGCTGCACACATGCCTATCTAAGTGTATTACACCTACTTTAAAATCTCTGCATTAGTTCCCTGTCAAAGTGAGGATTTAATTTCAAAGTGCTTTGACTTATATTTCAGCTCCTGACAGGCAGCAGCCCACCCTCACCTAGTCATTCATGTGGCTTTCATGTCCTTGCTGATTATCCTGGTTGAAAGCAGGATGCTGACTGCTTTGCTGGAGAATCGGAGGTTGTTGCTGTGAGCCCTGACTGGGTAATCCAGTGCAACTGGAGCTGATTAATCTGGCTCATCATTGGAGACAAAGCCACGGCCTTCCTCTGGCTTCTAATCACTCTGGGTGTTGAGTGAAGTCATCAAGAAGGCAAGAGCTAATTGAAAGGCAAAGGGGAATGAGAGGTTAGAGGGCCATGGCTGGCTGGCCAGAGCCACGTGGGTCCATGGGAATATCATATTTTTGGGCCTCAGATGTGTTATTTTCTCCCCATGGAGACACATCAGAGAATTCAACAGAAGCCAGAGCAGTGGGCATGGTCCCAGGTTTCTGCATGGGTCATGGGGGCACCCTGGCTGGTGTGGGCACCTGCAGCCCAAGGAACATCCCTGGCCGAGATGGTCCTGGTGCCAGGGCTGGCTGCTGGCAGGCTCAGGGCACCCTGTGGCTCTTGTCAGGGTAGCTGTGATGGCAGGATGGTGTGGTGGGTACCTGACATGAGCTGGAAGACCATTGTGAGATTTGATTTCCCAGGGCCCTTTGTACGGGTCTCACATGCTCTGGGTGATGTGAGATGCTCCTCTGCCCCATGGTGTCCCCTCCCAAGCACCTGGCTCCAGACTAGTTTCACTGGCCCTGTGTTAAGGGCAGGTTAGGTGGGTCGAGGAGGTGTTTGGGAAGGCAGATCTCCTGGTCACTCTGCTCTTCACCCTGCTAGCAGCAGCGGAGCTTGCCAGCCACTTGGCCCCAGCAGCCCTGGAGATGCTCCCTGCTGGGTCTGCTCCCTCCTCCCTTTCATTTCCCATCTTCTACCTGCAACATGCCTGCCTTGATACCTCTCCTGGCCAGGGTGAGGCATAGTAGAGCATGTCTATCTGCTTCTGCAGGAGGTTCAAGCCACTGTCTCCAATGTAGCAAGTAGAGCAGAGGGGAACATCCCGACTTACCCAGCAGGAAGGGAGGTATATGCACAGGGCATGAATGCCAGGCCGTTTGCAGCAGTCACAGCATGGGATCACATCCATGGGATGTGTTGGGACTAGGGTGTCCATGGGCTGATGGGTGGGAGCCCCATGCTGGAGGGAAGGCAGATGCAGACACATGTGGAGTGAGTCACCCTGAAGGGAAGTGCTGCG
Source organism: Pandion haliaetus (assembly GCA_013401275.1). NCBI lineage: Eukaryota > Metazoa > Chordata > Aves > Accipitriformes > Pandionidae > Pandion > Pandion haliaetus. Next base: position 144,905 of record VYZV01011941.1, read on the forward strand.
TGAGCTGTCTGTGGAGATGATAACAGCACGGCTGGGCAGGAGGTGTTTTTATTTTACAGCCTCTGCTGTGGAGGAGATGATGAGTGTGAACAGACAGAATATGGAAATGGGCACTCACCAGGAGAGAGGGGGTCCCTTGGTCTTTTCAAAGTTGCCCATGAAACACCACTCAGTTGTTACCTGCAGCCTAGGCACTTGCTGTGAGCTAGATTCTTTTGGCCTCTTATTCAGAAGATGCCAGGTTGCTGTAAAGACTTCAAAGCCCAGCTGATTTGGAAGAGGGGAACGCCCAGATCCAGGACAGCATTTAAGGGAGGGACCAGGTCTCCTGGCCTTGTGCATTGGTGCAGAGCATCCTGCACAGTGAGGCCCCTCCTTTGCCACCCTCTCAGGACAGCAGCCAGGGGCGAAGAGCCCTTGTCACCCCTGCTGTGGCTTGGAGCTCAGTGCCTGCTGACAACTCCAGTGCTGCAGGGCATCGCTCTTTATTACTGCCCATGTGGTGCTTTAATGAACATCAAAACCCCATTAGATAAGGTGGCTCCCTTTGATGTGTAAATATTTTCATGTATGTGCAGAAGAATAAAATGCACCTGAGTGTTTCATAGGCTTGCCCAGGTGCTTCTCTATTCAAAGGCTGCAGAGAACTTACCATCACCGTATCACAGGTGAGGAAAAGGTCCCACTGGTGGTAGCAGGAAGGAGGTTTCCAACGCTGAGACTGACATGAAAGCACAGAGCTTGCAAATCGTAGAATCATACAATGCTTTGGGTTGGAAGGGACCTTAAAGATCATGTAGTTCCAGCCCCCCCTGCCATGGGCAGGGACACCTTCCACTAGACCAGGTTGCTCAAAGCCCTGGCCTTGAACACTGCCAGGGATGGGGCATCCACAACCTCTCTGGGAAACCTGTTCCAGTGCCTCACCACCCTCACAGTAAAGAACTTCTTCCTTACATCTAATCTAAATCTACCCTCTTTCAGTGTAAAGCCATTACCCCTTGTCCTATGCAAAGGACCATGCAAAGGTGTAGCCAGACTATGGGCTTAAGTGATGTAAATACAACTACACTGAAGACTAAGTGCAGACAGGTAGCACTCTTGCTCAGTTTCTGGATCTGACTACTGCTATTAGTCATAGAGGTTGTGGGAGGTATTTTACAGGTGCTTTTTGACTTTCTGATGCCCCTGGGGCTTACCAGATGGGATTGAAAGTGGGATAGTCTGCAATCTGGATGGTGGTCTCAGCCATGTGATGGGGAGAAGAGCTGTGAGAAAGAGGGAGGCAAAACTCATGGGTGAATCTGAGGCTGTGGGGGTTGATGCTGAATAGAAATAAATTCTGTTTTGAACTTAATGGAACATAAAGATTGGACACTTAGCAACAGTACATGTATTAATCCTGTCCTGGAGAAAGGAGAAGCTGTTCTGAGAGCCTCCATACCAGAAAACACAGGACAATTGTACTCCTTTATAGAAACCTGTGGTTTTTCTGATGAAATTTATTTCAAACTATCCAAACATTTCAGAGCGGTGCTGATGACTGCTCAGAGAAGGTGCTGTATAGGAGTGCAGTTCACAAACAGAAGCAGCTTTGCAAATATGAAAATTGCTCTGACAAAAGAACTGTGTCCAGTGCATTATAAACAGTGAGTGGTTGCTGTAACCCGTGCTCACCTGGTCGACTAAACACAACATGATGGTCACTAGAAAATCAAGACGGTCCTTTTTCAGCTGCAACAGGAAGCCTTTAGCTCTGTGTGGATTGCAGAGCACTTCAGCATGTGTGCTTGGGGATGTGCATTTATTTGTGTGAGTCTTCAGAAACCACAGGTGCAGACGTTCAGTCCTAAGAAATCTGCCATGCCATCACCTGAAATTTGGCACCAAGGCTGGAAAAATTCACTCCTCTGAGTTTATTGTCAAATAAGGCATTGAGAAAAAGCAGAGTGGCTTGGGATTTAAGGTCTTTGCTTTTGGATGTTTTCTCTGAACAGACCATGAAATGGCAAAAATGAGTGTCTATGGTGAATTTGTGGGTGCTGTCCATGTGGGAACTTAAAGAGCATCGCTGAATATGGTGAATGCTTTCAAACCAAACCGTTGCAGAAAGAGCCAAGTTTTCCACCAGCCAAATATATCCTTTTTCACAGGGCTGTGAATGAATTGTTCCCTGGCTTGTACTATCTTCAGAGGAGATTGTATCACAATTGCAGGCTCCAGGGTTTAAAATATGTCACAACTGACTTCACCACTCACCCGGGCGCCATCCAAACCAAACAAATTGTAGCACTGCTGAAACAAATCTTGATCCAGGTGCTGGACAAGTGGTCATAAACAGCGGTGCATGTGCAGCAAGCCAGCATTGGAGTGACAGCCAGCTACTGCAACCTTTGCCCTACTCACCCTGCCTAGGGAGAAAATGAGATTGCAGGCTGGTTGGATACATAACACCCTGATCGACTCCTCTTCAGTGCTTATTATACCTCCAGGCATTCAGGAGCACCGAGACTTCATCCCCTGTCGCGGGAGCTGGTGGGGAGCCACGCTCATCTGACCAGGGTGGGAGGAGGGATGGTGGCCACCAGAATTGCAAAGGGTCTTCCAGACTGGTGATGGCCAGGAAAAGACTGGGCAGGAGTGAACACCTCTGACCATTCATGACTTGTGGTGGGATTGTCTTCACATTCAGCATGTTGCAGATAAGACCTATTCCCACACCAGGTGGTGAAGTCAATGCCGAGGGGCTCAGCCTAAGTGATGTCCACATCTCTCTTCCTGCATGTGACCATTTGCAAAGGAGGTTGTGGGGACATGTCTTGCTCCAGCTCTCTCCTGGCACCACCCAACCTGTTAGTGCTCTTGCGAGCATGGTTTTGGCCCAGCCAACTTGCACCCTGCCAGGCAGTGGCTAGGCAAGGTTCAAGGTAGGTCTTGTCCCAAGGAATGGGATAGATGAGGCAGCTTTGTTTTAGGCTTATCTATATGGTCCCTAGCAGGTCCATACCATTTAACCCTCTGTAGCAGCATTCCCTGGCCTGTTTTGCTTAGTCATGCAGACAAAGCCTTTTGGGGATATAAACCTAGAGCTGGGAAGGGACAGAAGTAAATCAAGGAAAAGAGAGATGCTATTGGGATATTGGGCCTACTGATGGTGAATAAAATGCTGCTGGAGAAAATCCTCTAAATCTCAGGCAGCAAGAAAAACTGTGCGCTAGAGCCTGGAAAGAGCCTCCAAGCTTCCTCCTGAGGCAAGGACAGAGACAAGCAAGCTTGCCTGTGCCGGTGGAGAAGTCTGGTCCAAAGTCCTCTGCTGCATTTCACCCAAGGTGTCTGCCTTCTCCATGCATAAATTCCCCCTCTTTTCTTTGGCAAAGAAGCTGTGGAGCTGCCTTGGCAAAGCCCTTTGAAGGCCATATGGAGTATCAATAAGGAACAGAGTTTTTTCTGTCTTTGGCTTTCAGACAAATGACAAGACACCAGCCTTATGGCAGAGCATGGCTATGGGGGACATCAACCTGTCTTCCCCTTCCCTGAGTGGGGAATGTTTTAAATGAGGACAGCATTTCCCCTCCACACCCATCTCTAGGAGATCCCAGTGTTTGTGCTGAACCATCTCTTCTGCTGGCTTAATGTACAATCTGCATCCACAAAGTGGAGGAAACAGAAACCTGAGATATGAGCAGCATCTTCTGGAGAGTTGGTCCTTTGCTTAATGGGGCCTCTCATGTGCAAATGGAGCAAAGTGTTGGCTGGCTTTACAAATTCTTCATGCTGGTGGCTGATGAAAGCTCATGGATAGGGCATTGTCTCCTGGTTGGGAGGAAGATGGAGGGCTGGGCTTTGGGAGATAACCAAGGGACAGGTTCCTGCACTCAGACCAACTTTGAGTACGCTGCTTTGCCAAAATGCAATCGATAATCAAATCTGATTCCCTAGCCAAATCCTTGTTTCTGCTGAAACACATCAGGAATGAAGCTTACACACTAGTATTGGGCTGTGTGGGGCTCTTCAATTTAATTTTTTCTTGTAGCGGGAAGCAGGAAACTTCTTATTTTAAGTAATGTTCTTTTCAGAAATGACTGATTAAACAACAGAACAGGAAATGTAAGAGACAGTAAAATCCCCTCAGCTGTCCAGCGCATTTCTACATAAATATGGTGATAAAAATGATGAAAACAAAACCTTTCGGAGACAAAGGCAAGCCAGAGACCTGGTGATGCAGCAGTGAAAAATCTATACTTCGTTATAATAAAGTGAAACCACTGTGTTTATCCTGTGTTTTGGAGGATTTCACACAGTTATTCTTAGGAAGGGAGGGAAGCCATGTAGAAATCAGAATAGTTCAGATTTTTGCTAAAATATTTGTACAAATCAGGTTATTCAACTACAGCAAAGGACTTCTTTGGGGCTGTTGCTTCTGAAATTATCCTGCAAAACTGGAAGGACTGTAAATGCTTGGCTTTAATAGCTAGCTACATACAATGCAAACCTAATCAGTGAAGCTTGAAACGTCTGTGGCAGAGAAGAAAGGCAGAGTTTTATGGCTCTATGGAGATGTACAGAAGTCTGGACAAAAAAGCTCCCTAACGCACGCGGAGGAAGGCAACTGCTGATCTCCCATCTGCTAAAAGTCACTTTGTGGTCAGAGACAACAGGGCGAATTTTCTGTGCTGACGTGAGCTGCCTTTGCCTGGGTTGGTTGTGAAGGCTGGGAGGAGCTGTAGCTCAGGACCCCCCTTGCACCCAACCTCCCCTGGGGTGTTCAGGCAGCCTCCTTACCCCTGACTCCCACCCAGGCTGCATGGCTGTGGGGCAGGGACCTAGCAGAAACCATCCCAGCAATTTGGGGAAGAATTAGGGTTGCACTATCTAACTTTCAGTTTTGCCTCCAGCAAAGGCTAAAAATGTTCCACATCACTTAGAGGTGTCAGGTTATTTAGCCATAGGCTGGGAACGGCCCTCAGAATATCTCGGTTACACATTACCCTGAATATCTCAGCAAATTACTTGCAGCTAATTGAAATAAAGGAAATGCAGTGGCTCGGTTTACCCGATGGACTGTATATAGCAACGGAACCACTGCATTGATCATAAATCAGGATTTATCATCTCACCTGGCAAATGTTGACTTAATTTTTATTTTTTCTCCGTCGGTACTTCCTTTTCATTCATCCCAACTAAAGTCAATAGTTTCTTATTAACATTTCAGCTCTAGAAGTGCAGAGCCTCTGAATCATTGCTTCCTAGAATCCCAAACCTCTGTACAGTGGTTTTCAACCTGCTTTGGTTTGCTGAGTCCGACAAATTTTCCTGTGGCAATGCAGCCCCTTCGAAAGCAACTTAACTGTACTGATAACAGACTCCAGGTTGATGAGTTACTTTCTGTGGACCCTGTGTAAGTAGGGATTTGTGGATCAGAGGTTCAAAAGTGCAGATCCAAGAGATACATGGGAGACAGTCAATCAGTTAGATGTGAATTGTTTTGCATATTGAATTTAGAGGGGTTCTTCAGCCATGGGGAAGATGTGCTCCATAAAACCTCTTAAACAGAAATCAACAAGACTGGGACTGTTGAGGTGAGCAATGGCTGTGGGTGCTTGCATATGTTTGACCTGTGAATGTGCATATGTACATATATACATATATATAGATCTGTGAATTCAGCTTGAAGTCAGAAAAATGTTGTGTGGGTCAGAGGATGAGAAATCAGTCCCGCACTGGCAGTGCTACATCCATCGCCTGCCCCCTGTTCTTGGGAAAGCGCCTGGGGACAATGTGGTGGCTGCAGCCCGGGGACCCCAGTCAGCTGTGTCTGCAGCACTGGGATTTCTCCAGAGCAGAACAAAGAGATAGGTTGTAAGTACCACAGAGCCAGGGAAACAGGGGAAATGCAGAAGGGCTCAGACACAGGAAATTTGGGGAGGAGACGGGATCAGAAAGGCACATGTTCACAGTCTTATTCAGGTTAGTGGGAAAGAATGGAATGGCTGGAGGAAAGAGAGGGGAAACTCCACATGTTTGCGGGACAAGCCATTGGCAGGTGGAAGGAGCCAGGATGCCTTGGAGAAGGCTAAATAGCAAGTGGAGAGGAGATTAAAATTATACATTGTGTTGTCCATGTATCTGTGCTTCACTAACCAGGTGGTGATGGATAGTGGAGCAACATCTTGTCTCCCTGATGAGGGGAGCTGCACCTCCAGAGTAACTCCTGGGGGTTTCTGGGCAAAGGCCAGTGGAGGGATGGTTGTTGGGGGGGTGAGGAGGAGCTAAGCACTGTTTTTAGGGCTACTAGACCCAGTGTCCTCTCCCATCAAAGGGATAGCACTTGGGCTTTGTGCCCTGGACACACGGAGAACACTGTGGGCTACCAGGATTGTAAAGTGTCCACATAGGGTGGACCACTGAGTGACGAGATGCAGGAGCCCTGCCAGGATGGTGCTAATGAGGCAGACACAGAAGAACAGTGCTCTGGGGCTACCTACCATGAATGCACTAACAGAGGTGCTGTTGAGTCACAGCCAATGAGGAAGAGATGCCAGGAGCAGGAAGGCACAGCACCAAAACCCAGCAGTGGAGATGACGGATATGGGGCTTCCTATCTCTCCCAGGTATCTGGGTAAGCAGTGCCTCAGGGAAGAGGGATGTTAAGAGCACAGGAGCTCCCTAACACAGATATTTTCTGAGGCAGATGCTCAACATCAAGGGAAATGTCCAAGGTAAAGACCCTCTAGGCAGTAACCAACCTGGAGACTGAAGCTGAGTGGTCAGCCACGTTCCTTCTCCCAAGAGTTTCTTCAGTGTCACCTGACTTGGACCCCTGTGGGTTCCTTCCTCCCATGGGCCCCTATTCCTCCCCTGGGGAGGGAGAAATAGCAGAACCCATGGGGGAAGGAAGGCTTTGGGGATGCTGAGGTTTTGGCTGGGGATGCCATGCTGAGATGTGTAAAACACTACAGTGGTCTCTGGAAAACCTGAGAGCCTGGAGGGCATCGTTGGCCAGCTGGACCACTTTGAGGTCCTTAGACAGGTCCTTTGCTGTGATTTGCAGGATACGCCATCCCACAAGGCCAGATACCCAGCACACTGTGGGAAGCTCATGCATGGCAGTCCACCACAAAGGGTTCAACACATCTTCCTTAAGTGTAACCACTTGAAAAATGGGTGTCAACTGTGAGATAATCAGACAGGGTCCCTTCTTAATCCATGGAGAAATTCTGTCCTCTCCAGTGGGTGTTCATCCCATCTCTTCCCAGTGGGTCGTTCTTGCAAAGTGTGTGGCAATGCTTGGCAAAGATGTAGAGAAGCCCATGTAAGTTCCCAAGACTGGACTTTTTTTTTGGGTGAGTGGTTGAGATGAATTCATCCCTGGCAGCCCATGTGAGGAGGACTCAAAAATGAAATTTGTGAACTGCTTGCTGATTTGAGGCGTTTTCCCTGGGTGTCTCTGAAGGGGAGATTACAGCAGCAAGTCAGGCTACCCAGGCCCTCAAAGCTGCTGTCACAGATGCCAAAATTCGTAAGTGCAGTCGTGGGTGACTCAAGGGTCTCAAAGGACTCCCAGTTGTAAATGCTGACATTGATATATAAGTCATCTTCCATCCTAGAAACACTGTACAAAGTGACAGACTTCATACAGCCCCAAAATGTTGCATTATTCAGGAAATACCTTGGGGCACATCTGGCATCGAGGGAAAGCCAAAGGGAAGATGTTTAACCATCTCTCTGGCTTTCTACCAAGCTAAGATGAGCAGTACAGAGTGTCCAGTGTGCATGGACCAAGGCCTGCTGAAATGAGTAGAAAAATACTCAAAGGTTTTTGTGTTTGGTTTTTTTTTTTTTTTACTTCCCAAAGTGCATTTTTTGGTAATTTCTTAATTTTTTCACATTACTGATTTCTGTCACTTGGGGAAATTCCTAGTTTTCAAGAAAATTAAGAAATATTTAGAGCACTGATTTCTAAGCAGCTCCTCTCCAAAGGTGCAGGTGATGATGACACAAACCTCGCAGTGAATGTGAGCAGAGCCTGCAGCACTCACAGCATCCTTTTCAGTGGATGCACTGATGCTAAGTGTACAAGGATGCCTCATTTGGGGACCACGATTTAGAAAGAAATCGAAACACACTTTGGTGAGATGCTTTTTTAAGGCTCTGACCCAATCCCAGCGTGCTCAGCAGGTTCCCAGGGTGTCCCATCATCTCTTAGAGCTCTTATGGTCACCTGCTTTAGCACCATTTCAAAACCAAGAGTGGGTCTGTCTTCCCACCAAAGGAAATGCCGTGGTGATTCAACATGGTCTGTTCTCTTTAGGAAATCAGGGCATTGCTTAATCTACCAGGATATATGGAAACATGAAGCTGTGAAAAAATTACGGTTGCTTAAGAGAATCAGCTAGCAAAACAAACACTAAATGTTTAGGAAAGCAAGAACAGCTATGTCCCATGGCATGCACACAGCTAACAGGGAGCCTGACCTGCTGTGTTTTTCAGGACTAAACACAATCTTGAGCCATAAATGCAGCAAAGAAACAAGTTTTAGACCTGCCCTGTGGTGATACTATGGGTGGGGGGAACATGAAACCATAACCCTTGAGGAAGTCCAAGTTAACAGTGATGCAGCGTGCTACGTCCTAGTTGTGGTGAGGAGGCATCTTGCAGCTTGGATAGCCGTAACTTATGTCTTCATCTGCAGGCAGCAGCTGCCAGAAGTGAATTCCACTTAATCCTTCCAGCCCTCTCAAAAACCTCCTTGATATGAGGCAGGGGAGCTATTACAAACTCTGGTACCTGTGACTGGCTGTAACATTGTCCTGCTTGGCCAAGCCATCCTCCAGCCCTTCCTAGTCCAGCTGCTGAAGAGGTTTGGGGGACTGGGAATATCCTGCTTGCCCTAATGGACCAGTCCTTCCCTACAGGAAAACCTTGCCGTGCCATGGCTGATGGAGGATGGTGCTCGATACGGGGCAGCAGAAGCACTTTTTCTTGGAGGTCCTCCTTGTGCATCACAGGCCTGACCATGCTGCCACCCAGCACAGGACTACTGAGGAATCACGAAGGCGTGAATTTGTGGTGACGAGGCCAAGGGTGAGCGCGTCTGGCTCACCACAGTGGCCAGCAGTGTGCTGGCTGGGACACGCCACTAGAGGGGGACACAGCCACGTGTAAGGGGACGTGGCCACTGGCCACGACCGTGGACCTGTGGGACAGACTCAGTGGCCCAGTGACCAGCTGGCCAGTGTGAGCCATTGCCATCTCGGACCTTCTGGACTTCGATGGTCCACGGTGCTTACAGCCAGCTCATACCCAGTCACAGGAAGGCAATGCGCATGTAAAACTCTCTGGCCCTTTGGCTGATGGTGAAGCCAACTGCTGTGGTGTGGGGTGGGGTGGACTTCATTCTTTACTTTTCACTCTTCCTGCTCGTTATTGGTATGACTCCAGAGGTTGGCTGGCATTTTCCAGGTGTGCAAATCCTGGAAACCCTACATTGGGTCTGCTCAGTGTGTGGAGTGAGCATATGGTGTGGTGGGATGTGACCTGTGGGGAAGACCCAAAAATGACTCAAATGAGAGGAAGAGTTTCAAGAGTTTTCCACTTTATCTTTCCCTTTACTGTAACAACTCTTTAAAAAGAGGTCACTAATTTGGGATAGCCAGGCTGTGTGCATGCCTGGTGTCATGACCTGCAGCCTCCTGCTTCTCTTTCCTTACAGACTCTTGGGGAGTCTTAGCTGCAGTGATTTCTGATGGTACAACTGATTTGAACTTGGATGTACACCTATGTAAAGATCTGAAAGTAGGGCAGGGTTTCAGAGGGACCTAAAGGAAGATGGGACATGATTCCTACTAAATTGTAATGGGATCAATGCTTAATTCTTCAGCCAACTTTGAAAGCTACAATTTCATGGATCAAATTAAAAAAAAAATTGGATTATACCTGGGCTTGAATGATGCTGCTGATCTTCTGTTCATCTGGAAGTGAGATAGCTGTTTGCATGGCTGCAGGATCCATCTGCTGAGTGGAGCCAGAGGTGTGATGCCCAGCTATAGACACACAGTGGAGAAAGGACCACGGTGTTCAGAGAGAGATGTAGGTTCCAACCCCGGTATTTGATGCCCTGGGTGTGTTTTACATGCTCCTTCAGCATGGATGATGTCTGAGGATGGGGTGAGGAGTGTCCCTCCCGGCTGCTTGTGAGTGTTGGTGGGGCATGTGTGGCTTGGGTGACCTCCTGTTGTACACCTGCAGCGTGGACATGGGTGGGCTGGGTGGATGTGGGACTTGAAGAGCATGTGTGCATTTGCCTGCATGTGTTTGGATGGGCTCAACTGACTCTATGGCATGTCTGCAGAGGTGGTGTTTCATGTGACATATCTAGTCCCATGCACCGTCTATCTCAGCCTCAGCAGACCACACAAAAGAGCAGACAAAGGTGCCTGATATCCAACTGAACAATTCTCTGCAAGTGAGGGGTGATGGCAGGGGAACCCGGTACCTGCAGGTGCATGTAAATATGCAGAAACTCAGCAGAGATGTGAAGGGAAGGCCAAAGTCTCTGCATTAAAATCTCTCCTGGTTGTGTTTTTCTCTGGACAGAACTGAGGCTGGTACAAGAAGCAGTGGTCCATGCAGTTTGATTGACAGCTCATGATTTTGTCAAAAACATTTTCCTCAAATGTTTTTCAATCAGCCACGGAAGTTTTGCTTTTCATCTGAAGGCAGGAATGACTTAAAATTCAAACTAGAGTAAACAAATTTAAATTGATGGCTTGCAATTCCTAGGAGATAAGTGAAATTACTTTGCATTGTGTTAGCTAATTTGCTGAATCTTACAGTCATTTCTCCTACTCAAATGGTACGTACTTTATTTACTAGATTTATTGCTAACTGAAACCCTCCATAACAGTGAAATTACTTAAGATTTCTTTAGTATAAATTATTATGAATTTCTGCAATTGATTGCACAATGAATAGCTCTTTTTATCACTCCGGAGAAATGTAGAGATGGGATTTCATGCCATTAACTTTTATGGGAGTTCAATGTCAGGGCTCCTCGGGGAGCTTTGAAAATCACAGCTCTTAATTTTTAATTTTCAGTCCTTATAAACAATGCTATTTATTTGGGTGTGCCTGTGAACTGAGGGCCAGTCAAACTTCTCTTCTTCGTAGGCCCTGCCAAACGCTGGATCTCTCTGAGTTTATTATTTTAATCTGTAGTTACAGAGCCCTGATGCACAACCTGATCCTGCACTGTCCTTTCCCTGGTCTTTCACCCTGCTTGGGTCCATTTGATGCATTTGGCCAAGCACCCACACCTGAATCGATATAAGGGCTCAGAGATATGACATGTAAGAGCCAAAAGGGTAGTTTTGAGAAGGGAATCTGCTCCTATTAGGCCAAGTCTGGGTACCTGGGCACCTACAGCAACTGCAGGGGCTTGGAGGAGCCAAACTGGATTTTGGAGGAGTCTGTGGCCATGGTGGTCCCTGGGAGGGTCCAAGCTCACAAGTGGATTCTGCACTGGGCTGACCTCGAGTGGGAGCTGCTAAGAAAATCAGTGGGGAAATATCTCTCTGGCTGTCCCAGAGAGGGGGTAGGAGGCAGGAGAAGTTGTGGAAAGTCTCCCTGCAGCATCTGGTCCTGTGGAGATCATGTGGGTTTAGTGTTTGCCATCTGCAGCCGAGATCAGAGCTGGCACCCCATGCCTGAAAAATACCCGCAGCTTTGGAAATTGGAACCCGTAATGTGATCTTCACCTTTCTCAAGAGAAATAGCATTAAATCCCATGTTTCGCCTCAGGGGACAGGCATCCGCCCAGAAGTGTCTCAAACAGCTCCCACTGCAATGACCTTATTGCCCTGACTCACATCTTCCTGGCTTGGTTTCTCTTCTCACTCCCTGCCTGCACTACCCGCCTGCTGGCAGGGTGCTGAGGGCCCTGTAGCTGCCGGCACCTCCCTCTGCAGTCCCGGGTGATAGGACCCATTACACAGTCTGGCACCACCTTTGCCATGCTGCTGTCCGTCAGCTGAGGAGCAAATCTGCCCCATGCTGTTGCTCATAGCCAACCCAGCAGCTCTCATCTGCTGCAGGAGCTCTGCAGCTCTGGGCAAACCCAGAAGTGTTTGTACCCCACTGAGTAGTGGCCATGTGTTAAATTTGATTGAAAAGATTGGGGAGGTCACAAAAAACCAGGCTGGGTAAAAACCAGCATCATCCCACATCCAGCAAAGGCAAGGCCCAGGGATGCAGGCTGTCTCCTCTCCCTTGTCTGCAGCCTGTAGTTCACCACTCTATCTGCTATGCCGAGAAGACAATTTGCACCCTGGTTTGGGTGGGGAAGGAGTTAAGGGAATTCCTCATCTCATTCAGAGCCAACCCTGGGTGATGGGGGTGAACTGGGGACTCGTGAGGAGGGGCTGGAAACTTCCAGCATCTGAGCTGGGAGGCTCAGGATGTGGGGACACGGTCCTTGGCTAGTCCTTCTGCCCTCTGGCAAGGGGCATGTTGCTCTGGGACTTTGGATGGTGACAAGGGACAGGGACTTTGGAGGACTCTGTGACTTGCAACAATGGGGAATGGGGGAAAGAGCTTGCAAGTGATGGGGGGCACCTGTCCCAACAAGGGAAGCTTGCTTGGCTTGGAGGCAGCATCCTTGTTGATCCTGGTAGCCCATCAGTTGACAGAAGTCCATCAGCTCATACTTGGTGCAGTGTGCAACACTGGGGTCTGCTAGGCTGGGCTGATGAGATCTAGGACCCAAGGGAGGCTTGAAGGACCGGAGAGCCCTGAGCATCTCCCACCAGCACGTGCCCCTCTATATACAGTGGTCTCAGGTGGGAGACTCTTTGGTGACCCCTTACTGCCAGGTGATCCCTTGTTTGTGCAGTTGCCCGGTGGATGAGATGTATTTATAGCTGTTGATAAATCATAGTCATGCAGCTGAGGGACTGGGCTGCTTCCAAGGTCTGCTCATGCCGATCTGGCAGGGGATGGAGGCAGGTTACATATTTACACATTAGTTTAAAATGTGGATTCTTTCCCCTGGGGGCCCAGAATGGTTCATAGGCAGCTGCTCCAGCCATCAGTTCAGCTCGTATTTATTTGTGTTTTTCAAACATTTAGTCAGTATTTACACAATAGACGCAATATTAGTAATATCTGCAATAATTTATATGATACCAAATGGGATTTCTCACGGCCAATGGGCTGCCTGGGGACTTGGCCCCTGCTCCCTGTTAAAAGCTCAAAAAAGTACAAATTAACAAGCCGTAAAATAATGTCTTCATAAAAGAACAGGGGGGAAAAAGGCCAGATCCTGGGAGGTGCTGTGTGATCATGGCAGCCCTGAGGGCTGCCGGGGATGGTGGGTGCTCAACACCTGTGCAAATTAGGGCTTGGCTGTCCTGCAAGGAGGAGGAAGGGTCCTGCCTGGCTCTCCCAACATGGACATTGGCATTCCTCTGCACCATGGTGGGAGCTGGAGCAAACCTACAACTGGGTCCTGGTGGCAGCAGGGGAAGCCCTTTGCCCTCCAGGCAGTGGCTGGGGACCACATGCCACCAGGGTGGAAGACTCTTGGCTTCCCCATCTCCCATCTCTGTGGGTGCTCATAGTGAGAGGAGGCAGCTAAGGTTTGGGGCAGGGATGGACCGAGGCGCATGCACCAGCAGCAATGCCCAGGAGGGAAACCAATGCACATCCATCATCTCCATGGCTGGACCCTGCTTCCACCCTGGTCCTCTGGGCATGGTGCTGCTGCAGCTACCAACAAATTGGCCACTGCACCCTGGGGGCACATTTCCCTGTGAGACAGACTAAAATAAGAATGTATGGCCATACATATAACATAGGCCAATATTTTCCCATCTTCCTCCTGAAAAGCAAGAAATGGAAGCAGTGGAGGGAGGGGTCTGGGGTTTGGGCTTGCTTTCAGTTTATTCATGAACTTTTGGGTCATCTGTGAGCAAAAGCTATTTTGCCAAACGCTCATGTTGTGCCTCAACTTAACACCAGACCCCCTTTTTATTTCCTGTGTATGTTCACCCTGGGAAAAGTGATTTCCTTGCCTGTATTTTCCCTAGCATGTGCTTCCATCTGCTAGGACACCCTTTCACTGAACGTCCTGCCCTGCGCCTCCAGCTGCTGCATGGCACCATGCTCTGAGGAGCTCTATGCAAGCAGGTCTTGCAGGCTCCCATATCTTCATGCAAAGTTGCAAAGGCCTGGATCTCTCTTCCTTTACTGGAGCCTCTGCAAAGTGCCTGACCTGTGGGAATACAGGGGGAATAAGGGCATCCTGCGCTCTCCTCCCACACCAGCACCCCCGTGCTGCCAGTGCCACTGCCTCAGTGGCTGCCCCTGGCACTTCGCACCCTGCAGCCAGCGACATTAGACCAAACGTTACATTCCTCTCCTGAAATTTCTCCTGGCATCAGCTCCACCTCCCCCTGAGCCAGCCTCAGCACCCTGGGGACAGCTTATCCACCAGTCCTTTCATGTCCTGTGTGCTGCAGCCCCTGCAGTGATCACACACTGCTGCTCACGGGCTGACAATGGGCTCTGGGGAGTGTTAGAGAAATCAGCCTTTGGCATCCACCCTGCTTTCTTTTGCCTTTGCATCTCCCCTCCCACCCTCTCCTGATGCCAGAGAACATTGCCATTTCATCTGTGTCATCTGCAGCCATCCTGGCCATCACAGCCCACCTCATGGACATCACCCCCTGCTGGTCCAAGGGGTTGTCCTCCTCTTCTTCCATCTCCTGCCTTTTGGCCGGGGTATGAACTGCTCGGCAGTGGCAGTGGCACAGGCACAGGTCAGGGTGATGGTGGCCTGAGATGATGACGTGTGGAGGTGGTGACAAAAGTTTGGGGATGCAGGGTGGGGTCTTGCAGCATAACATAACTGCAGGGCACATGGTCCAGGGGGGCCAGGAGCATGAGGAGGTGTGTGTTGTATTAAAGCAGCTCTACACTGTCTCTGCCTCTGCAACCACTTGCCATATTCAAACCAGATGCAATATCCGCTTGTCAGCAGTGTAGCTTGCATGGGGGGATTTCATTCATATGTTTTGGACCTATCCCAAGCCAAACAAATGATGGAAGGGTGCAATTAACCCAATCTCAAATCTAATCCACTCTGAGTGCCTCTCTGTCCTGGGCTTTGCCTGCTCCACATGGTGGTGACTTGCCTCCAGATATGTGTGAGGAGACGTCAGACACTTGGCCAATAAAGCAAATGACAGGAGTTGGAAACGGGGGACTGGTGATGATGTTGCTGCTGGGGTAGTCTGAGCCTGAAATGAAGGTCACAGGCTTGTGTGGCAGCAGCCTTGCACCAGCACGTGGATGGGGAAGGTATGACACAAGGCTGAGATCATGAGTGGGAAGGGACCAGGTTACACATGCCACCATCTCCAAGGCCACGGTGATCTACAGAGAGCAGAAGGTCTGAGGTCTTTGGTGAGCTATGGAAGGTCCAAGGTGATCACAAGAGGCTGTGGATGGTGTCATGTGGACTCCCCAGCCCCATTCACCAGGTATATTTTCATGGTCAAAGTGGAGGAGAAACATGCCTGTTTCCACCAACCACTCTGCTCTGCTCAGGGCTGGCTCCACAGAGTCATCAGATGTCCCCAAGACTGAGCTGTCCCTCTGAATGCTTTCTGACCTGGTCACACCAGTTCCTCTTTTCATGTCCCTCTTGCTGTGAGCCACTTGGGTCTTCTACCACTGCCAGACCCTGCAGGAGCATCCTTCCAAAAATGGCTTTTGGCAGATCCATAGGCTTTGCTTTCTTTTCAGTGTTGTGTCCTTCCTGCAGGAGAGGAAAGGCTCTTGTACACCTTTTCTGTGGCCCTCCTGACAAGGGATGTCTTCTAAATGCAAACTCCTTTCCCAGTTTTTCAGCTTTCTATCTCTTTGTTTAGGATTATCTGAGAGGGCCTTAAGCTCTGAGTCTGAGTCCACCTGACTCTTATGAGTTATCCTGGGGGATGCTCAGGGCCCTCTTGGGAGACCATCACCATGGAGAGATGTTGTGTGAAGAAGCTGGTGGTGGTGCTGCACAGGGAGCCCAGTGGAAACATCCCTGGGGGCACCACTGGCTTCCCCCCAACCTCAGAGGTTCTTTCTCCATCTTGAGTGGACTCCAGACCTTGGGGAAATGCTGTCTCTGCTCAGGTCCCAGGGAATGTGTCTGGATTTGGGATTTTCAGGTGGGGAGGGGGATTTGGCATTCTGCTGGGTTGGGCTTGCCAGCTCAGAAATAGCTCAAATCTTGCAGCACAGAGTTTCCAAGATGCTGTCAGAGCTCAGGGAACATCTTGACCTGGTGCACAGCTGCCTTGTGTGACAGAGACACTTCAGCCATGCCCTGGATCATGGGAGGGGCCTTTCTCATCCAGCTCTGCTCAGGATAGGAAAGCACATTGTGTTGGACATCAGATAGGAGGGATTATAAGAAAGTACATCACTGGGAAATGGACCCAGGAAGCTCATCGATCCGTCATGCATCCTGATTCCATCTTCACCTACTGCTTGCCTCCTGCAAGGCCAGGCATGCACCCATCCCACCCCCTCTGCCTACACCTGCAATGACAAATCTCCAGCTTTTCCTGCAGGCCATCTTCAGCTGGCTCCATCCCATGTGTCCCTGTTCTCCTGTCTCCCTTGCCCAGTGCAAGTTGCTCTTGCTCTAGTACCCCACCTCACCTGCTGCCATTGCCCTGCTTGCTCTCTCTCCCGTCTGCAAAGGGTGGCCCTGCTTGGCAGCCATGAGCTTTGCTCTGCTTTCCCAGCTTCTTGCAATGCTGACAGCTCCAAGGAAGACCAGGGCAGTCCCTTCAGCTCACATCAGCCTTGCTTTCTGCCAGGGCCTGCCTGTCAATTTAGTAAGCTGTTTGGGCTGGGTTTCTCTGTCTGGGTCTCTTTATAGCTCATTTCATCTGTCTGGATGCCTGGCAACCAAACAGGCATTGTGGCCCAATTATGGCAGCCAGCAAGGACACATGGCCCTCTGAATGTCCTGTGGCTATTTTCCTGGGTTAATGGTGCTGCTCTAGTACAGGCGCTCTTTGCCTGAGATGTCCCATGCAGGGATGGCTTGGGCTGGTGCTAGGGACACATCTGGCCCTTGTCACAAGTCCCAGCAATGTTAAAGATACTGCTTTCTCCCTGGGGCTGGCCAATCCAAATGCAGATCAGAAATATGGAGGGCTAGCTGCAAGCCCCTCCAGCACCCTGCAGTTAGAGCCTCTCCCTGGGTAGAGGCTGGGCTCTAGTGGGCAACAACTTTCATGGGACGTCCAACAGGGACTGGTTGATGAGCTATAGCCATGTAGCATCTTCTCTTCTCACCCAGGCCCCTAACACTTAGAGCTGCTCTCCAGGACCCTCCATGGGTCCTGAATCCTCTGAGGTGAAGCCTCAACATGCAGGAATGAATGCTCAGAAATACATTGCCCAAGCCTTCTCCTGGATCTGAAGTCCACAATGAGGACCAGTGCCAGGCCACCTTCCTGGGCTGACTGTGCATTGTTATAACAGTCACAGAGTGCTGGGGGTTTATCCAGGCTCACTGGTGTGGGTCATAACTGGTATTTCACCCAAACTGGATGAGTTCCTCTGATTCCCCCTCTGCTGATGCTCTGGGCAATGGGAGCAGGAGGGTAGATGTACTCAGGGTTGGGATGTGCAGACAGCAGACAAACACTGCAGAAGAGAGTGTGGATGGAAAAGAGCCCACATCTGGGAGGTGAAAGAGAAGTTGGATGCTTTCAGAAAGTGTTTGCTCTGATGCGAAAAGGCTCCTCAGCATGCTGGTGTGATCTCTCCCGATATGGCTCCTCCTAGCATCTCTGTAATAGAAACCTGTTTCTAAATGTGGGAAGGGACTACTCCACCCTCACAAAAAAAAAAATAGTGCCATTGTGTCATTTGCAGCCATGCACATTTTAGATAAAATCATGCTTGTCCCCATCCATGTTGCTGTATTTGAAGATGCATGCACACTTCTGCCTGGCCACTCCTGGGGACAGTCACATGCAAGCAAAGAGTGCTGAAGTACTTAAATGCCAAAGGTGAGGAAATCACCAGCTCTCAGTAACCAGGTGAGCCTAGAGCAGATATGTTGCTCTATCCACATCCCAGCAGTATCTAGCTAGCACTGAGTTCTTTGTCACCTGGTCCACATTCCTCCTCATCCTCACATCTCCTCTGCTAGTCTGTTCCTGTAGCCTGGTTTCACAAGCTTGCATGAAGAATGCCGGGTAAGGTGCATCCCAAGTAAGATATAGTTAAGGATCCCGTGGGAGCCTGCCTCCCTGCCACTTGCACTTTGTTACACCAGTTCCCAGCCCTGCAGAGTGACTCTTCAAACCTTTGTCTGGTGCAGGTGGCTAGATCTGCCTGAACGTGTAGGCAGCTCAGCCAGAGGACTGGGTGTCACCCATCACTTCTTCCCTGCCTCCAAATCCAGGAAGCCATGCAAACCCCAGCAGGGCCCTGCAGAGGGGATGCCATGGCATGGCACACCAGAAAGATCAGGGCATCTGCTGGCTAACATGAGCAGGGCTCTGGCAAGGGGGAGCCACAGTGCATCTTCCCTCTGCCAGGCGGAGCAGGGTCCCTGTGGGGAGGGAGCCAAAGGCAGCAGGGAGTTTGCAGTGAAGAAAGTGGCTCTAACATGCACTTGCAAAGTGTTCATGGGTCAGGACCTAGCAAGTCACAAGTCTGGCTTTAAAAATGAGATGAAAGCAAAGCATACACTTTGCATGCTCCTTAGCTGCCATCTGCAAGCAGCATGCTACAAGAAAGTCTTTACAGACAGGATGAAGAGGAAGAATACAACCTTTCTTTGCTAATCCCCTGACTCCAGCAGCTGGGTCTTGAAGGAAACAGCAAATCTTGCAAATCTTGCAAAATGTCTGCTGAGAATTGGTCAGACCTCAGTATCCTTGGAAGTCTGGTCTCTTGCTGCACTGCTGGGCATTGCTTGGTCCATCCTGTCTAGGGCTTCTGCACATGGCCATGGCTGTTGGGTCCCTTCATGCACACAGAGCAGTGGTTGATGTTGGAGCATCCTCTTGTGTTTGAGCTGGTGGGAAGGTACTGGGTGGGATTTCCATGCTAGGAAATGTGTTGGGCACCACAGGGCCTCTTTGCCAAGACCATGTGGCATGACATCTGCATGCATGCATGAGGATGGGATGGCTTCCACTGTGGTGGGACTTGGAGTCCTTTGCCAGTGCTGGACCTCAGAAAACCCCTTCTGCCAGTGCAGCCGAAGACCATCTCCCACTGGAGACCATCTCGGCAGGCAGACAGGGACATGGGGACGTCTCGCTGTCAAACTCCATCTAGTGGCATGTCCTGACCATCTCCATCTCAGCTGCTGGACACTTGGAGCAACCAGCTGGCCCTGTCCTTGGCCACAGGAACTGAAACGCCAGCAGATTGCTCCCTGCTCCTCTTCTCTGTCCCCAGGCTGTCTTGCTGTGTGCTGGGCAGTTTTGGAAGAGGGTTTTGTAGCAGCAATCTGTTTATGAGTAAGGTAAACAGCTGATGTAGTGGGGGTATTTGTAGCAAAGGCTTTGCTTCATCATCTAGTGGGGAGAGCCAGCAAAAAAGCAAGTTGGGATTTGGCTGTTTTGATGGGACAGTCCAGCTGGCAAGTTGTGTGTATTTGTCCCTTCCAGGGGTTACAGATGTGTGCTGGACACTGTGGGAATGGGATTTTATAACAGTAATTAGTTTATTCCTGAGGTAAGCAGTATAAATAGGAGAAAAATTTGTTTCCTGTTCCAATGCAAATAACCAACTGGCAGCCAGTTGGATAAGGGCCATTGTATATCAAAAGCCGAACAGGGGACTGTGTCAGCTCTATATCCCCTTCTGGCTTATTTGCATGCTGGTTGGTAGAGGAATGTTTCTCTTTAGGTTACTAAATTTACTAGCTTACTGTATTTTTTTAGCTTGGGGCTGGTTATTTGAGTGGCTACTGGCCAACTGGCTGCCTACTGTTTATTTGAATGGCTGGTGGCCAGCATTTGTCACTGGTCCTCTGAGCATCCCAAACCTAATTGACATTATTGACCCAGGAGAACGGGCTTCTTCTCAGCTGGGCTGACCCCATGTCAGCAGCAGAGCTCTGCGTCACATCCCGACAGGCTTTTCCTCCACCAGCCATGAGCCTCTTGCTGCTTTTGCTTTTGGAACAACCATGTGTTTCCTTTCTGCCTTTCTTGCTAGCGTTTAGTTTTCCCTACAGTGGTATAAGCCACAGCTAGAAAGAGCTCCTGCTGTTCTCTGCTGGGTGATGCTTTCTAATAATGCTTTGGCCTGTCTCTGCACCAGGGGTGTGAGGTCCTCCTCCTGCTCCAATAAACGTTGCATCTGTGTTTTCCCCAGGCTTCCTTCACATCCAGGCCCAGACTTGTATGAGGTCCCCACCCCCTGCACACCGTGGTTTGGGCAGAGCAGGACCCTGCTTGGCTTTGGGTGCTATTTCTCTCACCATGATGTTCAGACAGGACAAAACTTCACTCCTCTTGCGGAGCAGAAGGAGCTGGTTGTTGTCCCATTGACAGCCAACAAAACCAGAGTTCCCTTGTCTGGCTATTGATGGATTAGTAGAATGGTGCTCCACTCCTTCCTCATCAAGACCTGCAGCAAAGAAAGACTTTATCTTCCTTCCTATGCTAGAACCACATGGCCATTTTTCTGGGACTTCTTGCCAGCCACTGGATTTTCCTCCTCCCACTGGTGCTTTCACATGAGAGGATGCAGCATGATTCTGGGGACTCTTGGCAATGACTGTTTCCTCAGGCCCCTGACATCTCCCACTGCACTGCACCTCCTTGTCTGCTGACCTACTTCCACCTACTATCTTGACAGCTTTCTTTATCAGCTTTGCAAAAACAAGCAACTTTTTGTAGTGGGGCAAAACACCAGCCCACCTTCATCTTCATCCCTCCATAGTCACAGTCTTGTGTGTTTGGGGTCTCACTCTTCTCCATCCCTATACCTCCCTGCTAACTGTGTCTAGCTGGAATTCATTTAATGGTAGCAACTGGATGAATGTCCCTGGCTTTTCATCTCATTCATGTGAGATCACTATGTAGGACCAGTCCCCTGCTTCATGCAGATCCTTGGCCTGTGAGGGCAGCACCATAGGTCATGTCCTTCCTGTGGCTAGTGACAAAGACATTTCATGGGAGCTTTCCCCCATCCTGTGGCCAGGTCCATAAATTCCTTCTGTTTTCCTGGAGAAACTCCACCTATTACACATAGGTCACTCAGTGTTTCCCAGAATGAAAGACTCAGCATTGAGTGCTTCACAACTCTGTCAGCTCTCATAGTTGAGGCTGGAGTTGTCCCCAGGCTGGTGTTTGGGGTTTGTTTTGCTACAGAAAGTGGGAAATTTGGTAAAAATGATCTCTCAAAATAAGTCTAGGAGGAATGCGCTGTGTGACCCAGGTTAGGAACAGGCTTGGTGCCTGTGGGTGTGGAAAGTTTGGTGAAGGAACAGACTGGTGTTGGGAAGCTCTTCTTCATTACCCTCTTGAATGTTTCCCATGCCTGGCCAAGGGCTGTCTTTTCCATCTGTCTTGCCTTGGAGACAGATACGGTGTGTGAGATGTGACCTCAGCCCCCAGTCTGGATGGTGCTTCCTTGAGGACCTGGGAGGGGACAGGGTCGCTGTGATTCAACATGAGTGGTTCCCCATAGCCCAGAGGCACTGAGGGTGGTGGACATCACATAGGACATAAGGACACCAACAGTCCTTATTTACCAGGCTGAGCTCCCTGGGATCTTGAGAGGGCTTGACACCAATACCATTGACTTGCATGGGGACCTTCATAAAATGTTCTTCATGCACCTGTGGAAGAGGAATGTATTCCAAAATGTAGCCTCCCTTTTCCTGCCTTGCACACGCACTGAGGCAGACGCTCCCATGATGGCTGATGGCACCGAAATGCATGGGATGATCCCTGTGTCCCTGGGGTACCTGATGACACAGCAGGGAATTGCTGCAATGACACCAGATGCCAAAACCCAGATTCACGAGGGTATTTGAGGGTGTTGCAACATCTAAGCCCCCTTCTGAGGCTGAGCCCACATCTCCGGCTGCTCTGGAGTGAAATGAAGGATGCCTTCATGCTAAAATTCTTCAGGAGAGGCTCTTTGAGACAGTCTTAGAGGAGCCTTCCCTTGCACCAATGGTAAATCCCAGACCTTGCAGGGTTGTGGTGTGAAGAGGGAGGAACTGTGGGCTCAAGCCTGATTGACGGCTTTGGTCGGCGAGGCTGCAGATCCCTGACACTGCAGCCCATAGCAGAGCACTTCGATATTTTCCTTGCTCTCACGTTTCTACACACAATTCTGGTGCTGGGTGGCTCCACATGGATTCCTGCTCCAGCATCTCCCAGCAGATGCTGGTGAGTCGGCAGGGCTCTGGCTGCCAAGGAGGGGATCAGGGCAGGGCCCCTGTGCCTGTCCTTTCCCTGCCATCACCATGCAACTCCCATGACAGATGAGTCCCCTGCCCCAGCCTTCTCCTAGGACATGGGCTGGCATTGCTCCCTTTTTTCTGAACTCAGCCTGGCTGGGTGCTGCTGGAGAGTCCTCCAGGAACTGGGAGGAAATTTTGTACTAGCCCATCTGGGATGGGAGGTGGAAACCCAGCCACAGGGCTGTGAGCATCTCTGCCATTGCGGGCTGAGCTGCAGGTCCCTGGAGAGCCCTAGGCCCACCGTGACCTTCCCAGGACCCCAGCTCTCCATGCCAGGGCAGAGGAAGGCTGGCTGGGGCATGCTTACACCTCATGGAGGGCCTGCTGTGGGGAGCCAGGGGATGGTTGTGGTCCCTGGGCCAGCGCAGGGCTGTCTCTGGTGGGGATGGGCTTTGGAGTCCCTTGGCCCCAGTGTCGGAGGTGGTCTGGGCTCAGAATGGGCCAGCAGCTCCTCTTTGTGTCCAGCCGCTGCCACTGGCATGAGCTCAATAAAACGCCTCCTCACCATCCTCCCATTGAGGAGACCCCCCCTCCAAGCTGCCTGGTGAATGAGGAGCCGCCATCACCAGCCCAGCGGCTGCAGGAGACGAGATTTCTTCTCTTTGCCCTTAATTCCTCCAGCCGCTCTGCCAAATCCAGCCTCCATCCCGCCTGCTGCTGGCTGGCTCTCTGGCGCATTCACAGCCTGCCACACAAACCTGCTTGGGATTGTTTTGAATTTAAAATCCTATTAGTCTTAAATTAATTGCCTTTTCTTGCGGAGCAGCGGGTTGGAACTGGCAGGCCTGGCTTGTAATTATTAACTGGGGAAAGGCTTGCTCAGAGAAAAGCTGCTTCTCTCCTGCTGGGTTGTGCTCTATAGGTGCAGCTCTTCTGTCCTGCTTTCTTCTTCAGCTTTTATTAACCAGCTCATCCCCTTTTGCTGATCACCCTTTTATCTGGGAAGGGATGGGGAAGCTTTGAAACTTGGAATTAAATTCTTCAGAGAGCCATGACGAAGGGGCAAGTTTTGGTTCATTTCACTCTCGGGGAAAGTAGGAAAAGCCCTAATGGGAACTGAAATGTGTTGGAGGGGATGTCAAGGGGTTAACGCAGGGGGGGAACGACTGCAGCACCTGGGGAGATGATCCCCGTTCATGCTGGCTATGCTGAGTCTCAGTGTAATGCAGCCCAGGCTGGCATGCACGGGGACCTGGCATCTCTTCTTGATTCGTGCGGGAGAGCTTCCCCCAGTGCCTAGATCCTCTCTGTTATTCTGGCATAAGGATCTTCAGACCAGGCACAAGCCAGGAGGAACCTCAGGCTGTTACTGCAAACAGCTTGGGCACAATTAGATTTTAGGAAATTTCTGACACCAAGACCTGGCATATGTGCGCCCATGGGATCGAGGGTTTGCAGACCTGGGTCAGGGCCACATGAAGTAGTGGCTCTCCAGACCTGCTGTGCTGTGATGGTGGGATGGTGGCTGGCCCAAGGGAAGTGGTCAGGATGACTGGGGCCCCTCTGCTGTGCCTCTGCTTTTGGTATCACCTGTATGAGGGGCAGGGGCTGGTCCCAAAGCACCCATGGGTGCCAGGGACTGTGCTGGTTTCAGGAGGGTGCTGGATACAGAACATCCTGTGCCAGGGGAGGACACCTCCCACCCGGGTCAGGAGTGGTGCTGGTCACATTAACAAACTACTTTGGCTTTTTTCCTTTTCAGGTGGAGCTGAGGGCTGGCTGTGCCAGGTCCCATCCTGGCAGCACTGCCTGCATGGGACTGGCTCCTGCCAGTCTCTCTCTGCCCAGGAACACTGGTGATGGCCAGCGCTGCTGCTGCTGTGGATGCAGCTCTGTAGGTCCTTGTGTACTGGAACCATCCCAGGTCACTCCTGCCTTGGGGCCAGGAGAAGGCAGACTCAGGGGATTCTGCAATTTCCTGAAGGACGCTGGGGGTGTCTTAGGGAACATCCTCATACTTTAAGCCTGAGTGACCAGCTGGAGCAGCATCGGTCAGCAGGGACCACAGAAGCCCCAGTTGCCCTCCATCCCCATCCCCAGACAGACAGTGCAGTGGGGGGAGAGCAGTCCAGCAAGCAGGGCAGCAGCGGTCTGGACTTTTCCAGGATTTTTTGATTCCTGGTGACAAATCTCTCTTCAAGTCTGTGCATGACTGAAATTCATCTTGGCTTGTGGGCACTCAGTGAGCCCAGTCAGGGAGGAAGGGAGGGGAGGCTGGGCAGCAGGCAGCAGCTCAGCTCACGCAGCCTGCTTGCCAGATTAGGCAGAAACAGCTCTCACAATGATGGCTCATGGGCAGGGTGAAACAGGAACTCCAGCTTCACAGACAAAGTTATTTTGGTAGCTGTGCGCAAACCCCCCCATTGGAAAAAGTGACATGCTTCTTATCCCCTTGAATTTGCTCACAAAACACTAATTAAGGCATGTAATGAAGACAGCAGCATCCATTAATAAAGAATCATTATGGGGACGGATTAGTGAGCTTATTGGAAACAGGTGGAAGTGAGCTGGGAGTCTGCTCCGGGCAGTATGTGCAAGCCTAGGCTTTCCTAGCTCTCCAGGACAGTGTGCTGGGAGCCTCTGAAGGATGCACCCTGCAGCCCTCGGCCATGGGATGGATGGGTCAGGCTGGGGGATGTGCATTCAGGGACGTCCCCTGTCCTGGTGTTCATTTTGGGACCGAGATCAGCATCCTTCCCCAAACTGCTCCGCTGCCTGGGATGCTGCCAGCAGTGTTGGGTCCCTCCCTGTGGGAAGCCACATCCATCTGGTGCAGCAGATAGGAGCTGGTGGGGACAGTGAGACTCATCCAGCCCCTCAGGAAGGAGGAAGGGGGGGAACGGCTGGAGCAAAGGAAATATTCACTCTTTGGAGGAATAATAACTTCTCAGGCCAGGGGAGCATGGTAGCTATAGTGCCCTTGTTAGCCCCTGACACCTGCCTGGCTTCTGCCCTGCTATTAATACAGAGCTGACTCATGGTCTCCGCAGCCCCTCTGGGTGGGTTTTAGGCTGCAAAAATGCTCAGCCTGGTTATTTGAAGGTGTGTTGCACCTATTTCTGAGCAGCTTGGCTAAGGCCAGTGATGAATAAAGGAAACTGGGTTCTCCCTGGCCTTGTGACCTTTGTTCAGGAGATATTCCAATGTCCTCCTGCACTGCTGCCTGTGTGGTTGGGGGCCACCTGCCCTCCTGTGAATTGGGCATGTGGCAGCCCTACTTGCAGCCACAGACCCCAGTAGGACACCCTCCCACCCCCTCTGCCACCAGCTCCCATCATGTTTGCAAAGGAAATCCATCAGCCACCTCCAGTCCTTTGCCAGCTGGGCACTCCCACACTCCCTCTGACTGTCTCCTCCCTTGAGCTCTGGGGTCCCAGTCCACCCCCCACAACGCTCCACCTATCCCCAGTTATCTAACCAGGTTCACACAACCCACCATCCCAGTATCTGACATTCTTCCACATCCTTTTTCCTTCCCAATTGGCATCCATTTCCCACAGGGTTCAAACCCACCTGGGGTGGTCCTGGCTGTGTGGTCCGATCTCCTGCCCCATGGATGGCTACACCTGGGCTGGAGGTCAAGTAAGCCTTCAGGAAAAGGGTGAGGAGTCCTCACTTACGGACTTGCTGGGGAAAGCTGCACTTTTTCCATCTCCCCCATGGACAGGCAAAAAATGCCTCTGCGCTCACAAGCATCCTTGCCATGCTGCTGCTTGCAGTATCCTTCAGCCTGGGCCGGTGGAGCTTCTTAAGCATTGCCTGGGCTGCAGGGGGACCTGGGGGGGCTGAGACTGTGGTCCCTTGTGGGTGTCTTGGGAGGGAAGTGAAGCAGCAGGTGGTTTTTCTCGCTCAGGGCATGATGCCCCGTGAAGAGCGGAGGAAGGTGTGAGCCAGCAGTTTGGCCTCATGGAAACGGAAACCGGAGAGGGGAGATTTATCCACGGGCATTATGTGTGGTCTCTACAGAAAGCTCGTAATGCAGAGAGGTCAAGCGTTTAGCCAGAGGGATGTTTGGCTGATGGCTGGGGAATATTTTGTTTATTCTGTTTTTTTTGTATACCTTGTTACTATGGCAGAGGAACTGTGTCCCAGGAGCACATCACTTACTCCCAAGCAGGCCACCCATTGCCATGAGATGGGGAATGTCCTGGCTTCATCTGGAGCACCTGGGACACAGCATTTGAATGGAGGGACACTCCATACTAGCATGTAGAAGGACAGGACTATGCACCCCATGGTGGGGCCAGACCCTGCCTGGCTTTCCAAGCTGAGAGGATGCTTTGTCATCAGTGCTGAGTCACCTGCTCTGGTGTCTGGGCTGCAGCTGGATGGGGACACCTAGGCAGGTTCTTGGTCCTCAAGTGCCAGAAGAGCCAGGAACTTCACATGTCACCTTTTGGTCTCAGGTTGGTCCTTAAAAGTCTAAGCCTAACCCTCCAGCTCATCTGTGTTTTGTTAACATTGCCAGGTACTGGAGAAGGGAGAACTGTGACAAATCTCACTTCAGTGTTGCTGTCAGGGTTATGCAATGTGCTGGCAGCCTGGAGACCTATGCGCTATGGAAAGAGCTAAGGGAACCCAAAGGCAAGGGGATGGCAACAGTGCCGGTGGGGTCTTTTGTGTCAGATGCTCTTCTTTTTTTTGGGAAGTGCTGTCCTCCAGCAAGCAACCCCCGGCATCCACCCTACAAGGACCTGCTGAAGCTCACCCAGGCCTTGGAGGGCTGGGGCAGGAGTGCAAAGGGCTCTTTGGAGTCTTTGGGTTGCATTTACTTCCACATCTCCAAAAGAAAAGCAAAACCTTCTTTTGTTTTGGTGGATGTTTACCCCTGCCAGGAAAGCCGTGGCTGGTTGGCAGAACATTCCCGGGAACCGATTTCACGGCAGATCTCATAGCAGTGGCTATCTCCCAGCACAGCCTCTCCAGCTACGCGTTCCCACCGGCCATGCCATGGCTAGGATGTTCAAAGGAGCGTCTACTCCCACTGCATTCCTGTGCCTGCACTCATCTGTAAATCGGCTCCGGCAGACCAGCACAGGGCTGGTCAGGAGGCACTGGCAGGAAAAGAAATGCCTGCAGTTTTCTTACTCCAGACCATCTGCACATCTTCAGTCCAACACTCTCTGAAAAGTTTTCCCTGGATGAGAGTGGTTGTCTCCACTCAGCCCTGCTCCCGGCATCCTCCCTTGCTCCTTTCTGTGGGAGCTGGGCTTTGCAGTGGGAGATGATCCTCTCCACCAGTGTGGCTATTTCCAAGACCTTTCATTTCTTGGAGCTGGAAGGAGCTGCAGAGCCTGTTGCTGGAGTCCAGAGCTTGGCCACCATCCCCATTGCCCTGGGTGCCCAGCGGTAAATCTCTATGTACTTCTCCATGCACCTCAGCAGAGATGTCTGACAGAGATGCAGATTCTTGGTGGGGCTCCTGCCTGAGCTTCATACTGCCAGTTTCTGAGCCCCTCCTTGCAAAATTTGCAAGGATGAAATTTTCTGGGCAGGGAGGAGAAGGGGAGGGTCAGGAGAAGAGCAGCAGCCCCTGTGATTTTCTGAGTTGCTTTCATCTCTTCTGGTGGATTTTCCTTTCTCCCTTTGGCTTGTTTCTCTCCTCTCCTGTCTGCTCATGGTTTGTGGTTTCCCTCCAGCATCACCTGAGTAGATTATGTGTTTATCTGCAATTATGCGACACATTTTGGCTGCCTCCTTGGTTTCTGAGGTTATTTGCAAAGCCTTAGCCCTGGCCAGCCCCAGGCTCTTTGGGGTCCCCCCCCTGCACAACATCCAGGCATGTCACAAAAGGGTTTCAATGCCTCATGTTGCCCTGTCCTGAGCATCTGTGGGAAGGCAGAAGTGTCCTATGGTTGCCCAGGCCATTGGGGAAGAGCCCAGATTCCCCATGCATTGCAAGGCATCTCTCATTACAACATGCAAGCTCTTCCTCCCTGCAAAACCTCCTCCAGCAGGCTTTGTCCTTTTCTGCTTAGCCTCTCTCCTCCAAAAGGCCCTTCCTGCTCAGCCCCAAAATGGACTATTGTCCTCCTCCCACCCTCCAGCCCTTGATCTTCCTGCCAGAGAGGCTGGCCAGCCCACCCTGGCAGGCAGCTGCCTGACAGCTCTCAGCTGTGGGCTGCCTGGCTGTCGGTCCCTGCTACCACCTCGCTGCTGCCTGCACCCCGCTCGTACTGCTGGCAGCCCAGGAGCCTGCCCTCACCCGCTCTGGCCCCGCAGACAGGAGCTGGGGGCTGTTTGCTGCTGCTCCAGCTCTGAGGTGCCGGCATCCTGGCAAGGAGTGGTGGGAGCGATCAGAGACCCGTGGCATGGGCTTGCCCTCTGGGCTTCTTTGCACCTTGTAGGGTTACTCCTCCTGGCTGTGCATGCCTTTGGCTCCCAGGTCCTGTGGTCCTTGGGGACCCCTTTTGTCACCCAGTAGAGGAAGAGAGGATAGAGGAGGCTGTGCTGTCCATCTCAAGCTGTTTATTTCCTATAGACGCCAAAGGAGCTGCAGCTCAGCAGTTTCCTGGACTCCATGCACAACCTCAGCTCCTCAGAGGGAAGACAAGCTGAGACCTGTCAAGAAGTGCATGGTCCAGCTCCCCTGCTAAGAAGGTCACTATGATCTGAAAGATCAGCCAGCAAGCTCCTGCCCTTGTGCTCCTACTCAACGTTTCCCCCAGCATCCCACGCTCCAATATCCCTTTCTGCAATTTATGCCCCATGTTATACCCCTGGGGGAGGATTTATTTTCTTTGCAGCAGCCTTTTAGGGACTTGTGGACTTCCCACTTGGTGAGAAGTTTCATCCCATGGTTTGTGCTGGTGGAGGGTGGGCTGGTCCCACTGTCTCCAAAACCAAAGGCATGGCTGGGCAATGCACTGACCAACACTATGCCTGTTCAAAATCACAGGCCTTTTTTCTTTGGAAACATCTATTTTTTCTGTTTAGGAGGATAAAATGAAGGTGCCCTGGGTTGCTGTGACCTAAATGAGAGGAGGGAATGCAACCTCACCAAGTTTGAGGGTGACACTAAATTGAGGGAAGTGGTCAATATGTTGGAGGCCAGAGCTGCTGTTCGGAGGAACATCAACGTGCTCAAGAGGCTGGCAGGAAATTCATGAGACTCAGGGCAAAGGCAGATCCTGGCACCTGGGATGGATTATCCTCATGGAACAGGATGCTGGGAGGGACAAATCGGGATCCTGTCCCCCGTTTTGGGCTCCTCTACAAAAGAATGGTGTCTGCAAACTGGAGTCGATCCAGATGAGGGCCACAGAGGTGGGGGCTGGAGGATGTGATGTCTGAGCAGAAGTAGAAGGAACCAGGTTTGCTGGAAATGGAGAAGGACCCTGATGGGGATCTAACAGTCTGTGCCACTACCTAAAGGCAACTGTATGGAAGAAAAACCCAGCTCAGGTGTACAGAGAAAGGACAGTAGCAACAGGAACATGTTGCACTGAGAGAAATTCTGATGGGACATAAGGAAAAATTTTTTCATCCTGGAAGTGGTCAAGCACTGGAACAGGGGCCCTGAGAGGCTGTGGCCAAAAAACCTCTCCATCCTTGGAGATTTTCAGGACTCAAATAGACAAGGCCCTGAGCAATCAGATCTAAATTCAAATTTAGCCCTGTGTTGAGCAGGGGGTTGGATGAGAGACCTCCAGAGGGCCCATCTGACCTACATTTTTGTTAATTTCTATAATTTATCATGTAAAATGTTTTGCAAATTGCTTCTTCCCAGGTATCTTCACTTGTACACATACTGCCTTGCAAATCACAAGCTGTGCAGCTAGAGGAGTAACCTGCAGTTTTGCCCAGAACATCTGTAATTACTCAATGCAATTCCAGGGTGTGCATTAAATGAAAGGTAGCAGGAGAGGGAAAAATGGGCTGCAGCTAAGGTATTAGACAGGAGTACCCTATAGCTTATTTCAGTTCCTGAGATTGTCATTTGTTCCCTGAGGGATTCTGGACAAGTTTCTAGGTAATAATACTTTTTAACCTAAGCTGACTGTAAGTGCATTTCCAGCACCTAACAAAATGAGACCTGGATATTTTTTTTCACAGTGGGGATTGGAAAAAGTACTGCGGGACCATCAGAAGATACAAATCTTCCTAGTCTCTGCAATACATAGAGAAGATTGTACTTAATGCAGTGCTCTGCTTTGCATGGGTGAGATTCCCCAGCAGCTGTGAACATGCACAGAGGAAGATGGAGTGAAACTATGCCCTGTCTTTGTATAAAATGGAGATCTTATAGATCTTATAACCTTCTTGAGTCAAACATAGCTATAACAAATCTGGCCTGTTTCACTGCCTTTCAGTTTATACCATGGCAGGCATATCTGGCAGACTGTTCAAGTCATGATTGGCTTTTCAGGTGCATCAGCCATACTTCCACCCCTGCAAATGTTGGTTTGTCATATGGGAAAGCCTGTCCAGCTGTCTCTCCTGCATTTCAGCATTTCTACTATTTGCCTTCAGTCTCCAGCCAAACCCATCACTATACTGGCCAAGGTGCTGGGAGGAGGAGGGGGAGATGCCACTGCTCTCTCCTGGGTGGCAGGACAGATGTTGGACTGTGCATCTCTGCCTTGGAGGAAATATGGAGACAATGCTTTGGAAGCATGAGAAGGAAATCCATCGAAATCTGCCTTGTCTTCTCCATTTCCTCCAAAGTCTGCTTACTCTTGCCACTCACATAGCAATACTAAGAGAAAAGGAAGAACTGGGTGGGCAAGTCTTCTCCATCCTTAAATGCAAATGACTGATGTGTCATTCCCCATTATAGCATCTGTATGATAAGACTTGCAGATGTTTCCAAATTCTATTAGAGCCACCCACATTCCAGCACTGCCCCCTCCCTGGGGACACAGGGATGACGGCATGGGGTGCAGGACCTCACAGCTGAGCCTGAGCAGAGATGAAAGATTTTCATGACAAACAGCTCTGGGCTGGGATCAAGAAAGTGATGTTTTCAGCCTGTGAAAGGGATGATTAATTCCACAGTTCTGTCCACCTGCTCCTTGCTCTCCTCTTATTAAAAATATCCTTGGAGTTTCCATGTAACCAGCTCATGGGATGGGTGCAAGCAGCACTGGGGGTGAAATCTCTAGGCAAAGACCAGACTGCTTCTTATGAGCCATTTAGAGTGGCTGCCCCTGCAGAGCTCCTGGCTTCTCAGAGCTGATCTGGGAATGGAGATGGACACAGAGTGGGACTGTGGCCATTCCCAGCCAGTGGGATGTCTCCTGTCCTTGACCAAATTAAAGCAGAGATCAAGATCTGAGCAGAGCAAGTCTGCTCACTTGCATGGGCTGAGCACCCCATATCCATCCCAGGTTGCTCTGCATTCATTATTAAATGCTGCCAGGTAAGGAACATGGGAAACAGGGAGGAGGAGGCAGTGTAAGACTGGTTTGATACCATCTTCCCTTTGGTAAAGCTGCTGCAGAAATCCCCTGTGGGCAGCATGCCGGTCAGGGTAGGGGTGTTTGTGATTTGGAGGGTGCCTCCTCAGGCTTGTCTTTGAGTGGATGGGCCTGGAGCAGTCCAAATCTGCATGCAAACCCATGCAGACAGCCTCATTCACAACCCACCTCCTCACCAACTGGCTCTGTAGGGATCGCTAACACACCTATCTCAATGCCTCTGTAATACACCCTGAAATCACGAGCTGGTAGAAAGACAAGTCTTGCATGCTGTTGCAGTGTGTGGGTCTGGCTGGTTTGAAATCCATCTCTATTTGCTCAGGACAGTCCCTCCTGGGGGTAAGAGGCAGGAGCTTAGCCACCTCGCTTGGCAGGCAGCACACAGACATATGCACGGACACGTGGCAGGTACCAATGTGCCCTTGGCCTCCCTCCCTCCCTTGTGCTGTGCACATGTATGCAAGAGAAGTTCCACCCCAAAGTGCCTGGGGACTGAAAAGACCCATCCAGAGAGACTGATCCTGCTGGGAACTGATTTCTCTTAAAAATATGGGGTGTTAACAGAGGCACTTCTAGAGCATCTTATGTGAATGCATTAAAGTGTGAGGAAGAGGAGCTGGGTAAGCAGGAAAGACCTGCCAGCAGTCGGTGCCTGCATCTCTACAGGGGTAAAGGAACCACCCCAGGAGTGGAAAAGGATGGAGGAGGTTATGGGAACAGCAGCAGCACCTTCCCAACCCCCAAGGGGCTGCCTGAGCCATTGTGCTGGCGCAGCAGAGCCATGCCTCTGGAGCTTGAGTGGGTGCTGTGGTCTCCAAAGTTGTGTCCAAGTGACATGTAGTGATGTTCAGTGTTGCAAACACCAGCCATCAGGTCCTCAGAGTTCCAGAGACCGGAGGCCCTCTGGGTTGTCCCTTTGGGATTTCTGTTTTCAAGCTCTGTCTTCTCACAAAGTCCAGAAATATGGATTGGGTTTTTTTTAATGAAAACTGTAATTCCAGGCTGTGGCAGGGCTCCAGAGGCTGGGTTTTTAAGAGTACCTACAGTACTTCAGGTGTAAGAGGCACACAGGATAAATCGCCTCGTATTAAACCTAGCCCTGTGGTCTCTGTCAAACCTGTCCAGGGCTGTGAAAAGCAATCACACTGTATTGAAATTGTCTCAAGTTGTTCCCAGTGAAAGGTGCTGGGCTAATTCAATTAAAGATCTAGTGCAGATGGATTTAGGAGCTGGGGTGGAGGATGAAAGAAAGCAGAGAAAAAGGGAGAGATCCCTGTGGAGGTGGGGAGCGATGCTCCCTGGGCTCTAAGTCCATCACCTAATTGCCCTCTGCTTTGAATCAAAGGGACAAAGGCTGCCCCTTGCCTCCTGCCCCCAGCACGGCCTTTTGCAGGGGAGAGATTCGGGGTGCCCCTCTGTGCGTGCAAGGAGAGAGCTGCTTAACTCCCCTTTGGTCTGAAAGGATTTCCCCTAATCCTGACCTCTCCTGGCACTGCTCAGACGCCGCTGCTGAGAGCAGGGTGTTAGTGCTGGCTCTAATCCCACCCCACTGCTCTCCCCTCCACGGGGGCACTCACCCCTTTTCAGCTTCTGTGTTTGGGATTGAAAGGCTTGCAAAAGCCTTTGGAGTTCAGCCTAAGAGCCACATTCCTCAGGACACAGCCCACTCCCTGGGAGCCGGATTGCAGTGGCGAGGATGGAGCTCTCCTAGAAACCCCACTCGGATGCCATGGCTCTGTCCATCTTCCCCTGACTCAGGGTCTAGAGGGGAAACAGGATTTGGGCTTTCTGGTAGTGGAGCTGAATCCCTTCTTTTTTGCTTGGGATGCTCTGGATGAGCTGTTTCCAGGAGCAGCAGAGAGCCCTTGCAGGACAGTGTGATCTGGATAAGGATGCTCTGCCGTCAGATTTATGTCTCATGCTGCTGAGGCTGCTATTGCCAGACAGAGCTTCTGCCATGCAAAGTGTTTTCTCCCCTGCAAAGCCTGGCAATGAACATGCTTTGCTGAGGAGCAGGAAGCACAGATCAAAGTGACACTCACTCCATGGATTTTTCTGTTACTTTTCACCTGGTTAATTGCTGTCTATTAATGGGCAAAACCCTGGGCAGGATTTGCCATGAGAGGACAGGCTTGATGTGGTGTCAGGCAGCTACTAAGGCTGATCCATGGGTACCCAGAGGTGTCCCTAGGGATGCATGCTACCACGTGTGTGATGGCTGCAAAGGCTGGAGAAGTGTAGGATCAGGGCTGCAGGATGGTGGGAAATGGGGTAAAGAGGACATTTGCTCTGTGGTTCCCTGGCAGCTCTTTCTGCCCATGGTGTCTCATGCTGGAAAGGGGAGAGGCAGATTCATGGGCAAGCAGAGACCCTAGTAGGGAGGTAACTACAGGACTACGAAGGGCCAGCTATGAGCTGTTCAGGTAATGAAATAAGGGGATCTGCAAATGAAGTAGCACTGGGGCCCTCACAGAGGTGACTGATGGCAGAAAGGACACACGGCACCTTCCCAGATCGGGATCAGCAGTGCTGTGCTACCTGCTGTACCGGTGGACACGTGTGCTGCATAAAGCATTTTTCATGTGGATGCAACAACCGTTCAACTAGCAGAACTGCATCTGCTGATCTCCAAGCAGCACAGCTAGGTGACAGCCCACACCTGTGCTCAGCTCTGCTGCCATAACATGGATGGCCGTGGAGCAGGGAGTACTCAGAGGCTTGAAAGCTGCCTGATCGGCAGGAGGAGAGCGTGTGGACAGGGTACACATGCCAGCCTGCGTGACCCCCCAAGCCCTGCAGTGATGCCTGCAGGCCTTAAGGCATGTGCTCTTTCCAGAAAGCCAACACAGGTAGTGATGGGGAGAAAACGCTGTTGTCTGCACTGCAGTGCCAGACTGCAGCATCTTCTGCAAGGTGTGTGGTGAAGAGAAATTCACTGGCTGGAGTCACATGACCTGAGCTGTTTGCTCACTGCAGTTCACTTTGTCCCAAGCAAGGGACAATATCCCACCATCAGCCCAGCCCTGGGGACCTCATGACATCCAAAAAGAGGCATCAGCCCTACTAGGAGAGGAGCAGGCTGCAACGTGATGACTCCTCCTTATATGAGACACTCCTCCAGGGACAGGGACGGCACGGGGACATTTCAGGAGTGCTGCAAGCTCTCGGTGATGCTGGGGAGCTGGGTCAACCCTAAATGAATCTGCACGGGCAGTGTCAGGTTGTGTTTGGATCTAAGTTAGGGAGTCACATTCGTCAGGTCCAGTGGCCAAGGGGCTCTTTGTCTCTTCTTGTCTGGGCTGTTGAAGGCTGTGGAGATCAGGTTTCCGAGGTGCTCTGGGCTGTTCAATAAGGGAGACCCATGTGTGAAGCTGCAGGGTAAGTTTTCCTGCTGCCAGCCGTGCTTCACCCAAAGACATTACATCGGGCTCTGAAAAGATGGGGGCATTTTGGACTTGGGCCATACCAGCACATTCAGCTGCAGATGGTTACAGGAACAGATAACTGGTCCTGCAGAAATTCCAGGAAGTCTGATCACCCTGGAACATAGATCCTATTCACATCGTCTGTAACCTGAGAGCAGCTCTTCGGAGCTGGGATTAGTAGAAGTATTTGGCTTCACCTGCCCTAGTCCCAGGGAGCTGGTGGGCCAGTACTAAACCCCTGCCGGTGGGGAAGAAGAGGAAGGGATTTCTGCAGGCTAATGCTGGTCCTGGCATGGGAGAAACTTGCTTCTGCTCTGGTAATAGCCATGGAGAGGTGTGAGCAGGGGCTTTACCTGGATAACACCCTTCCTGGATCAGTGAGAGGTACGAAATCTATATATCATGTGTCACATATACACTTTGCACACCCAGACTTGTCTGCAGTGTCAGGCATGTGCACGGATGCACTCTTGCCTTAACACCCCAAAATATTGCAGCCAGCAGAGGTGTGAAAAGTAGGGGGTTGCATTGTGTGATAGGGTAAGCAGGGCATAGGAACACAAAGCACACACTGCCTCTGGAGCCACTAGCAGGGGAAATGCTGAAATCTACAGCTTTTTCTTTGCTGAGGTTTATCCTGCTCCCTGAGACTAGGCAGGGACCTGGTTGCCTGCCCCAGCCCCTGCCCTGGGGGATGGCACCTGGTCCTAGAACAGATCCAAGGAGGAGATGGGGCTCTTTCCCCAAGGGCAGGGTATTAGGCATTCCAGAAATGATGCAGGCTGGGCAGGGAGATGCCCTATGCCCGCCTCTGGAAAAGGTGAACACAGCTGTGTGGGAAACCCCTGCCTGTCTCTGGAGTTTGCAGCACTGCTTCCCAGAAAAAAAAGAACTGAGAAATTGCCTGGTGCTGAGGAGTCAAGCTGGAAAGTTGCAAAACGAGCTGATAAACTGGACAGAAACAGTCACCAGGGCACACTGCATTCACCAGGGTTGGAGCCAAGT
Organism: Pandion haliaetus; assembly: GCA_013401275.1. Classification (NCBI taxonomy): domain Eukaryota; kingdom Metazoa; phylum Chordata; class Aves; order Accipitriformes; family Pandionidae; genus Pandion; species Pandion haliaetus. The sequence continues at coordinate 181,267 of VYZV01011941.1, forward strand.
CAGATGTTTAGCAGACCCTGCTGTCTAAATTTCTGTCCCAGAACACTGGAAGCTGGTAAATAAGATACTGATTTTTTGAAAGAATGACCTAGGAAACTAAAGGTCAGTGAATCTGACTTCTGCCCTGAGCAAATTATCAATATTATAATAAAAGACCAAATGAATAGACATGTGCATGTTAGCCTGGAAGAAGGTTAAGATGACTTCTTGCTGTTCAGGTGGTGCCTCTCCAGTGCAGCTAGCTGAAGGAAGAAATGTGTGTGTAAATCAGGAAGAAAAATTATCTTTGATTTTTCCAAAAGCTTCTGATAAACTCCATCACTAAAAGCTCTTATTTTGTCACAGCCTTAGCAAGAATGTCATTTCATGAGTTAGGAACAGGTGAAGAAGCAGACTTTGCAAAGGGGAGACGCTAGCAGGTTTAGATCTAGCTAAAGGAAGTATTTTTCTACTGTATGTAACTAAACAGTGGCACTTACTGCCATGCAGTGTTTGTGAAGGCCAAGTGCATTAAAGGCTCCAAAAGGCAAGCAGATAAAGCCACACGGGACAGATTCATCCAACATCCACTGTCTGTCAGCTGGGAGGTATCTGAAGCACAGTTGGCACACGTATTTAAATTTCTGTGATTTGTGCTGATTCATATCATGTCCTGCTGGCTATGAAGCCAGGGTGGGATGAGTGAACTCGATTTTTCTTTGTGTCTCACCACCCCAGCAGTTGTTGTATTCTGATGTTACTTGGGCTTTTCTTTACATCTCTTTCTCAAAGACCCATTTTGCTCATGCCTGAGCTGATGGCTGGTTGCAGAGGTATCCCTGTGCTGCTTGAGTGGTCCTGCATGCTGATGGGGCTGGGGCACGCAGTGGGTCAGGGCAGGGGATGCACATGCGGAAATGATGGGAGCAGGCTGGTGTGGTCCTCACAGAGCTGAGGGTCCCATGGAGGTGAGGAAGGATGCCCTGGAGAATGGATGCCCCTTGAGTGCAAGCAGTGCTGCCGCCCCAGCGATTTCTTCCCTAGTAAACCCTGATGGACAGCACTGGCCCCCGCGAAACCTGAGGCCACACTGGGTTGATAACAGTATCGGGGAGATGGCTGCAGGGTCAGAATACCAGCCCCAGCCCCTGCCATACCAGGAGGGTTTCCAGACACCCAAAACCAGCCATCAGAGACACGCTCGGCTGAAAAGCAGGCACTGGAGAAGACATGCAAGCAGGCCAGGCCCAGGGGCCCATGTATTTGGGGAGGGATGAGCCTCTGGATCAGTTGCCAGACAAAGGTGAGCAGATTCAAGTCCTTCACCCTGCTCTGCTCCAGCAGGCAAGCCTGTGGAGCAGTTGGCCTGAGAGCAGCAGCTGCATTAATCCTGGTGCTGTTCTTTATCTAAGACTCTGTCCAAAAAAAAAGTGTGTGTCTTGCACACCCTCCTGAGCTTTCTGTTTCCCTGAGCTGTGCAAGGCAGAGAGCATGGCATGGAGGGACAGATCTGATCTTCTGGTCTCCCCTTCTGCCAGGATCTTGCTGAAGCAGCAAGCTCAGATCCGTGGCCAAACCCAGAACAGGACTTTGAAAGTGAGATGGCCAGCCTTGAGTCCAGAGAAGCAGTGAGCAACCAGGTCCCCAAGTCACTTGTTCCCGTATTTTACTGCTTCCTCTGCTGCAAAGTGTGTCTGCTGCATTTCTGGTCTCTGCAGAACTGAAACCTGTCTGCTCTCAAAAACGTCCTTGCAGGTGTGCAGGTTGAGTTGCACCTCGAGCATCTCTCCCAACAACCCAAAGCTGTTGCTGTCTTTTGCTCGGAGGCAGCATTTCTAGACCTTGAATCATGCCTGTGCCCCTCTCCTGCATTTCCTCCATGTTGTCAAGAACTGCTTTGAAGTGCAGACAGCAGAGCTGTGCCCATATCGCAAGGATGGACTTGCTCCCGCCATGCATGGAGATAGGCTGCTTCCCCTCTATTCACTGCCCCTTTGCTCAAGCCTGTAAGACTGTTTGCCAAGCTAAGCTCCCTTTTGTCCTGGGAGCTTATGCTCAGCTCATGTTGTTTCCACAATCGCCTAAGGCCCTTTCAGTGCTGCTGCTTTCCAAGGGAAAAGACCCTGTCTTGTAAGCATGACCCCCAGTCTTCCTTCCTAGAGGCATTTAGCCACGTTCAATGTGCAGTGCTTCTAAGCTCAGGTTTCCATTAAGTCCGGAGCAGTGGGGAATGTACTTCGTGCTGTCATGGCTTATAACTCCACCAGGTTTCATCCCTTGCCTTTAGTTACTGCACAAGACCCTTTATATACCATACCCTTAGCATCTGGTCTGGCAAGCTCAGGCAGGATGGATTTGGGTTTGAATGACCAGGTTGATAACATTGTGCAATAAATGGTACAATAAATGGGATGTAGTACAGCCCTGCAGAAAATCCACTGTTGCTGTGTATGGTGTTGATTGTTTAGTCTCAGAAAGGATGGAGGAGAACTAGAAAAGGCCCAGAGAAAGATGTTGAGTATGATCAGAGATGTGGACTAGTGGCATGAGGCCATGCTGGTCCAAGTATGGGCCAGCATGGGGAGCCGGCCACCTTGAAGAACTGAATATTTTGTTACGTCAGACATCTTTGTCTCCCCATCACCCCCAAACTAGTCACTAGGATGGAGTTACCTACAAGCAGTCTGGGTCTGAGCTCCTGGTCCGTTTCACATGAGCAATTTGCACAAATAATTATGTTATCTGGTCCCAGACATGGAGACCCAGATCTGGAATGTATCAGGTAAGCATGCTGATACTGAGCTGAGGACTGAATTAGTAGCTCACTGAGCTCTGGGTTTCAGCAGGTTGGGAGCTGCTGCCTGTCCATCTGCACTTGGGGCAGTCTCCTCTGCCTCCAGGCAGACTGTTCCCCACGAGAGCTGCCCATGCCAAGCAGAAAGCAAGGGCTTTATGCATCATCCGCTCCACCTAGGTGTGGGAGAGACCTGTTTGTTGGCCTCAATGTTCTCAGCTTTGACTCCAGCTCAGCCAGACTAGTGAGAAGACAAATCTCTGTGACCACTGGAAAGCAAGATCTCTGATTTTAGGAGGGAAGCTGATATGGCTCTGTCCCCCAGGGCTATCAATCTGTATTGACTCTAAACAGAAGAATTGCTGTCTGCACCAAGTCTTGGCTAATTTTTCCAATCCCACCGTACAGCACCATTTCACTTTGGAATAACCCGAAAGAATGGTTGGATGGCTATAGTCATCATGGCTGGGGTGCTGCCAGGCTGGAAGGGGATGGAAGGTCAGGCACCAGGATCTCATCAATTGGGGACTGTGTCATTGTTGGTTGAGGGCTTTCCCCTGCCACCAGAGCCATTTCTGACTCAAAATCCCTTGGAGCTGGGCAAGGAGCTGCCACCCAGTCCATGCAGCCAGCCTCAGGCTGCCCATGCTTGGCTGATAACGGGTTTTTGAACTGCTTCATGGGGGCTTGGAGCAGAGATGGGACAGAAGGAAGCACAGACCTGGGAGCCAGGGCGATGGGTGATTGCAAGGCTGGACATCTTGTTTTAGAGAGATAAGGTTCAGGTTTGTGTAGAGCTCTTCATCCTGGCAGCACCAGCCAGTGACTGGGAAAGCCCATTTGCGTTAAGGTCTCAAAAGCTTCATGAGGAATTTACTGGAGCAAGCAGGCAGAAGGCCAGCTGGGGTCTTGCACCTTGATTTGGACAGCTTCAAAACTGTCTGTATTAAGGGATTCAGTGCTACTGTGGCAAGTTGCTGTTCACTAGTGGGTGAGGACCAGGTCTGGGTGCTGGACCAGTTTTAGTTCCTGTTCATGATACTCTTTTGTGCTCTTCGAGTGTTGTTAGTAACTGAAGGGCTGAGTTAATGACCCCTCCAACCCTGGCACCAAAGGAAGGCCCCAGGCTTCCCAATTCTCTTTGCAGGTGCTAGAAATAATTTATTTTCCTTCCTTCATGGTCCCTTCATGGCCATGTGCTCAGTGCTCATACCTCTGTGACTTCCTGGTACCAAGAGTCTGCAGGGCATCCAGATTTAAGTATCTACGCATAATCCTCAACACAGCTGGCACAAATGCCGGTCCTGGATCCCAAAATACATTTGGGTGGGAATGAAGTATCCTTGCAATTGCTGGGCAGATACCGCCCAACCAAATGACCACAAATATTCAATTACAGTTTGAAATGCATTTGTGCCAGTGTGCTCTCTTGAGAATGAGCTTTCCTAGGCAAACACTCAGAAAACCCACATCGTAAGCTCAATTTCTCCCTGAAAACAAATTTCTGAATCATTTAAATAACACTAATGGTGCGAACTGGGGATCTGGCATCTGAGACACTATGTTCAAAAGGCAATCAGAGCTCCCTGCTTGGAAGGGATAAGCAGGACAAACAGCTCACCTCACCTGGTCGTCAACCCCTCCTGCCCCATCCTTTTGTCCGATAGGATGGCAAGGGTCACATCTGGGCTGAAGCCATCTGTTTGGAGTGTCTGTCCTTCTTTGGTGTGTTTCTACTTCTGTGGTGGCCCAAACAGGAGGCCATGAATATTGACGATGAGACAAGGAGCACCTGGCCAGACACAGGCAGGATCCCATCCAAGTGGCTGCCACTAGCTGGAGGCTGATCTCTGCGGGATGTGGACGTACTTCTTGCTTGTCAGTGCCCCATACCCTAGTGCTTTTCCATGCCCTGGCACCCTGGGTCAGCCCCCTGCCCAGTGCACAGTACCTTCTCAGGGTGGCCTGCTCCAGACCATGGCATGATGGGGCATTTCCCCCGGATGGGAGACTTGGAGCCCAGTCCTGCCATTGCCTTGCAGAGCCAGCTCTGCTAGTGGGGGGAGCGTGACCTTGTGACTCCCCACAAATCCCAAATTAATTAATCCCGGGGACGCTGGGGCAGCATGAACAGGCCGTTTGATTTCTCTGCAGTTTTTTCCTTGGGCTCAAAGGGATTAGTGCAGGCGGGAACAGGGAAACATAACAAGGGGCTCAGCTTTCAGCTTCCACTCCCAGCCAGCAGATTTCTGTTCTTACCAAAGGTATTAGCAGCAGTAATCCACAATGTCTCCGAGTGCTATCTGTGTGCGGCATCCTCTTCCTTTCCCCCCCTGCCCTCACATGTGTGCTCTCATACTGAGCTCACTCGTGTGTGTTCATGTCCTGCCTGACGAACTCACACCATCACAACCCTCTTGGACACATGCCCCTCAAGGCACATCCCACTATATCCTAAGGCATCTGCAATGCCCCACACAGCGCCCACCCAAATTACTGTGGGGCCATGCACTTGCACATCTGTCCCCATGGTCTAACACACTTTATGTGCAACCCATTGATGCGTGTTCTCATGCACATGTTCTTTATCATGTGTACCCCACTGGACTTGGGCATGTTTGCATCCCTCCCCATGCATGCACAGCTCACTCATGTAAACTCATGTGTGCTCACAGCTTGCCCATCATAGTCTCATCATCCTCCTCACATGCTCTGCACCGAATACTGGCTCGTCTCTGCAAGGTCAGCCTGCTCATGTTGTACTCTGTGGGCTCAGATAATTTCTCTTATGCCATTCCTCCATGACTCCTTGTTGAGAGTGTTAGGCACGCTGGTCCCCACTGAGAACTGCACCATGAAAGTGGTGCTCCAGAGTCAACATATGAGGCTCAAACCCTTTCTTAGAAAAAGTTTTGTCACAGCCTGAGCAGACACCAACTACAAGGACCGAACAAGACTTCTGGGTTTGGTATCAGCTCAGTGCAAAGAAGCCTTCAGTGGAAATGGCTGAGCTGCCACCATCTGCTTCCTCCGACAAATCTGCTAGCACCATTGCTGTCTGGCATGCCTTTTAGTATCCCTGGAGTAACTGGGAGAAGAGGGCATCCCTGTGCTGCAGTAGGTTTGGGCATCTTTGGGAACGCTTGGGGTCACTTGACTGAGTCACCAGCTTCAGTGCCTGGCCATGACCTCTGAGGTCCCAACTAACAGGGAGATGAGGATGGATGTATTTAGTGGCCCATGGGCACCATTCATTGCCTGGTATCTAATGCCCCTTCATCCTGCCAGGAAGATGCGAAGACCCAGAGGCTCCTGAGCACAGTCACCCTCAGGATAAGGAGAAGCAGAAAAGGGTGGAGTATACAAAAGTAATAGGATTTTGTTAAAACACCAAATCACAGGGGTGTGAGAAGTGTCCTTTGACTATCAGGGAGGAATAAGTCAGCTGAGTCCAGAAGTCAGCTGAGCCCATGCTGCTGCTAACTCAAAATAGACATGTGCAAGATCTCACCCCTGTGTCTGCTGTTATTAGCCAACAGCATCTGCCATGTGCAAACACAATATCCTCTTTTCCAGGAGAGGGGAAGGGGAGAAATATAAACAATGAGAGAGAATTGGGACCCTCCTAAAAATGATCAAGTTGTCCACCAGCCAGAGCCGTTGAAACCATTGAAACAGTGGGGAAGATCTGTGAAGGTAAAAGATTTTCCCATGAATCTTTTCCAAAGGCAAATGGACTGACTGAGTGTTGATGAGGGAGGGAGGGATGGCAAAGCCACAGATGGAGCATGACCAATGGCTATGGCTTGTCTTTGGGGCAGCAGCAAGTGTGGATGGATGAGGAGCCTCAGATGGGTTCAGTAGCCCCAGGGGTCCAAGCAGAGAACTGGTGAGGAGATGGCTGCTGCTTTGGTATGCTCTGCCAATGGGAGCAATGTGGGTGCCAGTGGTGCCACTGCCACCTCCCAGAAGGAGGCCACCAAACAGCAGCAGGAGCCATTTTGCAGTGAGAGCTGTTTAAGAAACTATATCTCTGAAATTCATGTCACACCTCTGATGGGAAGAGATTCCTGCTGGGGGATGATTGTTTAATCCTATAGGAGAAAAAAAAAAAAGAAAGGGTATAACAGGACCTTGCAGCTTGAAATTGAAACTCAGCAAAATCTGACTAGAAATGAGGAATAGGTGTTATCACCTGGGGGATTAACCACAGCAACAATCTGCTGTGGGATTTGGGGACCCTCCAGCACAGTGGAAGCCAGGTTGTCCCTCATTTTATCTGCACTCTGGGTCCAGCCTGGTGTCTTTTTTACAAGAAATTTTCTGAACGTTAATGTCTCAGTGACAGGAAAATCGCTATACTCTGAGACAGCCTGAGTTTGCTTTATTGCTGCATCTTCACATATCTTTTGCGGTGGACTTGCTTACCTCCTCCCTGAGGTATGAGGATGGACAATAGAGACATTTGCTGATCTCTCACCCTCCAAGGGAAGCTCACAGTGATGTATGCTTTCCTCTCCCCACTTTCCCACCTGGTTGCTCTATTCCTGCACCTTGCAGCAACCTCAGGAGTATGAAACCTGCAGAGCAAGAGCCAGTGTGAGGGTGATGCCTACTAAAGGGCACCGGTAAGTCTTCCACCACCACAAAGTGATGTGGTAAGAGATACGCAATCCCCACTGAGAGAAAGTCAACCTTCAGAGCCTGGTCAGCAATGCTTGGGCTGAGGCAGAGGACAATGCAGCAGATGGTGATGCTAAGCCGAGTCAGAAAATCCCTGGACCAGCAGACTTAGCAGGTTGCTAATGCCAGGGTGAGTTTTGCCTTGCTTAAATTTCTGAGACATCACAGCTGCATGTCTTCCTTGGGCTGCCTTGCCAGCTCCCCATCCTCTGTCACAGCCTGAATTGCTATCTCAATTCCCTTTTGTCTTCCTGCTATTCAGAAGGACCCACCTACACTGGAGCCTGGGATAGGCAAGGGATTCAGCTGCAGAGAGGACTCTTGGGTGCTAATGTGGGCTCAGGAAAGCTGGGAAGCAGGTGACTGTAGGAACCACTTAGCGATGGATTTCTTCATGTGCTGGAGGCAACATACTCTGCACCCAGGTTGTGGTGGGGAAGACAGGAAGGCAGGCATCTGTTTGGCTGCAGGCACTTGTCTGGATGGGGGCACCATCCAGATGCTGGATGGCCCCTGGTACCTACTGGTCCTAGGCATGTCCTAGCAGAGTAGGGGAGTCTGAAGGCAACATTAGAGGCTGTTAAGCTCCAGATAAGCTCCATGGAGAAGCAGGTGCCCCATGTCGGTGTTCTGAACTGCTCTTCAGGGTTACATGTTGTCTACCTAGAGAGCTTGGGTGCTGGCCTGGACCAGATGCCTGGTCTGAAAGCACTTCACTGCCCACTTATAGTGCTGGACATGAACATCAGGATGTGGCCTTTGTGCTGCAAACACATGAAATAACTAAAAATGCCCCCCCCCCNCCTTAAAGATTTTTTTTCAGTGGGTGAATGGAGGGTTGCCCAGCTGCTTTCCTGTGGGCATCTCCAGAGGAGGGAGCTGGAGGGAAGACTTGTTGTGACTAAGAGGGCATGTCATTGTTGAGCACAGGGTGAGGTGTGACTGGGGTCATGGTCACAATGCAGGATGGAGAGAGTTGAAGCTGCATCCTGAGGAGCAAATTAGTGCATCGTGGGGCCAACACAGTGAGTTTGAGACTGCTGAGAAGCTGCTGCAGAGGTGAAACCACCAACTTCCTAAAGAAGAAAGTCCCCCACCAAGAAAGTTTTCTTTTAATGCTTTTTTCCAGGATTTTTTTTTTTTTTCTTCAATTGCTGGTGGGAAATTGCAGGATGAGGTGGAAAGTCCAGTCACATTTCAAACTCAGCTTTTCAGTTTGCATTTCAAAGCCTTTCTTTTGAAACTGGAAATAGGAAGTTTTCCCTCTTTCATCTCAGTTTGCTGCTGAGGGCAATGAGATGACTCATGTCTTGGAGTTTTTCTTCTCTACCTTTTCGCCATTTTATTTCCCCTTCATTTTCTCCAACTGCAGGAAAGTTATCAAGTAGGAAAAGCAACATTAAAACCATGACACCTTGTCAACTGGTGACTCGCCCAGCACTGCTGAAATTTTGAGACATTTTAAATGGAAAAGAACCAAGAAAGAAGGAGGGATGACTGAAAACGGTGATTTATCAGAACTAAAGACACTTTTCAGAGGCCAGCATTTACGTTTTCATAATTTTGAAGCAAAATAACTTTTCTGATTTGCTTCACATCAAAATTTGCCTCCCCACAGGGAACATTTTCTAATAGAAATGATCTCACTTTAAAGTTTTGGCAGGATTTTCTTGTGTATTTTTTTCTCCTTGGAACTGTGCTAACACTGGGCTGTAAAAGATGACAGACTGGCGAGCTGTGTGGGTGCTGAAAGGGCTGAAACTGCTGCTTTGTAGCTGCAAAACTTGTACATGTAACCAGTGGAGCCTCCTCCAAGGTTTTGCAAGGCCAGGGCTACGCACAAGTCAGGAGCAGCTGCTGCTGCCTGCACTGCCTAGTGCAAAACCTTCACAAGGAGTTTGGTGGTGATGCATTTTAAAGCAGGACCCATTTCCCTAGCTGACAGGGAGCCCAGGAGCCATGGCTCATGGAAAACGAGTGTACCCATCTCCCCCCACCCAGCAGAGAGCGAAACAGCTGCAGTTTTCCTAGGAATTTTCATGGGTACTTAGTGCTGCAGGGCTGCAAGAAAGGGTTAAAGTGTTTTTGGTTACGCAGTGCACAACAAACAAAGGGGATGTGGTAATCCCTCCTGCCACAGAGTGAAAAGTTCACTTGATATGCTACTTTACACTGATTCTCACAGACTCTGGGATTAAACTGGACACACTCTGACGTCCAGGTTTTCTAGCAAAGGGCTCCAGCCCAGCCTGCCGCATTCACTTCATATTTGGGAGCATATTCTCTGAAAATCCTGCTGACAGATGAAGAGCAGGAAGACAGCCAGTTTCCCATGGAACAATAACTCCATGCAAACCGCATCTTGCAGTGCCCAACCTAACCTTGCTGGGGCGGCTGCTGGGGATGTCAGCTGGAGCAGCATCTCTGGGTCCTGGCCAAGCCCCAGGTGCTGTCAGCCAGTATTGTCCTTCTGGTGCATGTCACAGGGTCTTGCTTTTATGCCCTGGCTCCCTGCCAGGCTTTGGGGCTGAGCTTTGCTCTGCGTTAATGAGTTACATGCCAGGGAGCTTTTTCTGAGTTGGGGGCAGAGGATGTGGGAGCCCAGCGCTGGGGTGAAGTGAGATGCCTTGTGCCATGGTTGGGCTGGGATGCTGAGTGAGCCGCTCTCCCTGGATGCCCTGGCACTGCTCATTTCCACGCTACTGTGTCTTAAAAAGTTTTTTGCAGAGTGGCCTCATTTATAGGAACAATTATCAGAGCTCCCCTAGTTGCACCTTTGTCAACGCTGCCAGGTCCACAACAGTTCAAAGGCCAGTGGCACATAAACACGTTCAGGACATTTGTTTTTATGGGATGTTTCTGCTATTTGGCAAAAAAAATGACAATCTGACTATTGGGGAGGGCAGATTCCTTTCAGCTCCAAGGGGATGTTTGCCCTTCAGGTGTTTTGGGTTTGCATTCTTCAGCTGGATGGCAGGGTCTATCCAGCTTTTCCTTTGCTGGGATATGTGGCAGTGGCCTTTTTGAATTCAATGCTTTTTCTTTTTTCAGGTGAAACACTGAAAATTTCCTCTGAAAGCAGATGTTTTAATAAAAAGGATGCATTCAGGTGAAAATATGATTATGTCTTAAAAAAATCCTTTTGGTGGATGATTTCTGACCAGATTTTCTACAGATGCTATTCAAGGAACATGGTGCAAAACTTCCCTCTTGTTCAGTTCTTCAGCTATTTCCCTGCTTAGGGGGACCAGCATTAGCTCCTTTGCCAGATTCTGACCCAGTGGGTGTAAGAATAAGGGAGAAGCTGCCCTGGTACCCATGCCAAGGGGATGCCATGCAAAGTCCCCACAGGAGCCTGCCCACATGGCTGTTCCCAGCTGCTCCCTGGAGCAAATACTTTGGGTTTGAAAACAAAAAGAAAGGTCTCATGGAGACATGGTCACCAAAGGCTGCAGCCTAAAGCTTGGTGTGACCAGCACCGGTGGGAGGCTCTGCTCTGGCCCCAAACCGTGCTGTGGACATGCACAGGATGAGTCTGGGCAGCTATGTTTTTAAAATTAAAAAAAAAAAAAAAAAAAAAAAAAAGGCAATCTTTCTCCTTCATAGATGTCCAGAAGGATTTTGCTCCAACATCTCTTGGCCTGAGATGAAGTCAAGCACCAAATTTAGTTCAAGTCACAGCAGTGGTCCCAGTATTATCTGATGCCCTTTTACATTTACCTCTGGGGTGTCAGGGGGAAGAGTATGTCCTGTTTTGACCCTTCTCTGTGGCAGCTCTGAATGGAGATGTCTTTCCTAAAACTGATCTTCTCACCTCTCCTTCTAGACCACTGCAGCCTACAGGGGCTGGGGATGCCTCATGGGGACATCCATCACCCTCTCTGAACAAGGAAAGGAGGTTGCCCTGGTGTGGGAGACCTGTGTACTGTGGGTAGGTCAAGGCCAGGAGGGTGGGATTAGATGGGGAGAAGCCTTCACCCTGCAAGAACCACAGAGATGGCACCTCCTTGGCTATGCACAATGTGGTCCCTGCTGTGCCACGATCTGCTGTGCATAACGTGTACCACTACCTCCCACCCCATCACACCATGGCTTGGGTGATGCTGAAACCCAGCCTGTCCAAAACGGCAGGACCTTGATCGTGCAGAACCTAGGGAAAGCCAGGCTCGGGTCTGATCCTGCTCCATGCTCTGTGCCCCCAACCCACACTGATGGCAAGGTGAGCCAAGAGGGCTGGAGTCTTGCAGACCCTGCCCCATAACAAATGTGATGGGCACAGCCACACGTGGGCTGCTCCCAGGATTGATGGAGCTGGTGCAGCATGGGGCGGCTGGGGTTTTCAGACAGCCAGGGCTCCCCAGGTGCCTCGCCCCTGCAGTCCCCTGGCTGGGGGAAGAGAAGGTGCTTGCTAACCTCCAGCTGTCCATCCTGTCCAGGCCAGTGTGTCTCTAGTTACAGGGTTATTGGAGCAGTGAACTGAAAAATGAAGCCTTCCCCTGCGCCATCCTCCTCCTCTCCTGTTCCCTGTCCTTCCCCCATGCTCTCCATCACTTGCCACTTCCCAGGGTGGCCCACCACGCTCTACGCCCTCTCACCAAACCTCGTCCCTCACCCTCACAGCCTCCCCCCACCATCATCATCACAGGAATGGGACATGAGGGAAAAAGTGGGGAAACAGGTTGAACTGGTGGGGAAGAAGCAACGAGAGAGACCTGCAGCTCTTGTCCCTTTGGGAGCTTCAGGGGACCATCTGGCTTCCAGGGAAAAGGGAGATTTGGAAGGAAACGGCCACTAAGACAGTTTCCTCTCAGCTGAAAAACCTCCTGGAAGGATGAGACTCCATCCTAAAGCTGGCCTGCAGAGACCCCCTCCACCAAGGCATTCCCACAGGTGCAGCCCTGTGTTGGCCAGGGTACGTGCGGGCACAGACACAGGAACTGTGAGAGCTGGCTGGAGCTTTGCGAGCCCTTTCATCATCCTCCCAGTGACACTGCACCAGCTGGGGTTTCAGAGAGCGCCCTTCAGTGTCAGGAGAGGCAGCTGCAGCCGGGTGTTGGGGATCGGTGCAGGAGGGAGGAAGGGGAACTGTGCAGCTCCCAGCTGGGGAAGGAGGCTTTAGGTTTTGGCTGGACCTCAGTAGCAGCTCTGCTGGCAGCGTCGGTCTGGGAGATGCACTGTGCCTCATCCTCCAGCCAGATCCAGCCCGCTCCAGGCCCCCCGCGCTGCCACTTGTGCTACTGTGCGCTGCCAATCGCACACTGAGCGGCCACTGCGCTGGGCTGATGCCACACACACAGATGGGTCCTGGTCACCCATCTCTCTGTCTCTGCAAGCAGGAGGGAATGATGAACACAGCCGCACTCCTTGCACCCTCACCCGGAGGGTCTGGGATGGTTTTGAGGTGCATGGTGGGGGGCCAGCTGGGGTGAGGGGTTTGTGCCTGTCCTGTCTGGGACTTGAACAGGGCAGCAGGGTGGAAACACAGCACATGGGGCAGGTTTCTACCATGTCACTTATTGCACTGCTGGGAAGCATTCTGATGCTGCGGGTGAAAGAGAGGGAACAGACCCCGCAAGAAGGCATATCTCCAGCCCTGGCTGGGTCCCAGGGCCTGGGTGACAGAGCTGTGGTCCCATTGTCCCCACGGCCCCGTGTCCTCGCAATGCTCTGATGGCACTGCCGAGCGAGCACCGGGGGGATGTGGGAACAGCTGCCGGACAATGCTGTGCAGCTGCGTGCTTTCATGCTGGGTAATGCACCAGAACCACACTGCAGTGGGCTGCTGTCCTGCCTGTTCCTATGGAAACTCCTTTCAAATGAGAAAGGCAGACAGACAAACACCCACCGAGTAGTGCCAGGTGCTGGCAAGCCCTCGTGGGAGCTGGGGTTTGGATGCTGTTGCAGTCCTGGTGCTGACTGGGCTGGTTGCAGCAGCCGCTGTGACCCCAGCATGGACCTGTGTGGAGCATGGCCGGCCAAGAGGGCCATTCATTCCTGTGGTGCTTGAGCCCCGTGGGAGGACTTTTGCTGAATCCCCACAACCTCAGGGTAGTAACGCAGGTAGTTCTATAGAGAAATGAGCTACTGAAAGAGAGAGGGCAGTTCACAGCCCTCTCGCGGGTTTGGGGACTGGAGCACTGTGGCAATGGGAGGGAGGCTGCCTGGCCATCTACAGCTGTGCAGGCAGTAACAGACCAGAGGCAGCAAGGAAAGATTTGGAAGAGGGAAGGGATCTGATGTGTCTCTTTTCCTAGTGCATGGTGCTTTCCAACCCTGGAGGTGAAAGGACGCTCTGTGCATGAGAGGCTGGGGTGGTTATCCACCACCCTGCGGGTAGAGTCATGCTGAGGGAGTGCATTTCTGCAACAGAGGCTTCATCCTGCATCTGCAGTTCAGGAAGAAAGAGCCCTGCAAAGAGCTATGTTTGCAGCCAGCTGGCATGGGTGCAGGAGGGACCAGGTGGATGTGAGTGGGGAGGCAAGGAGCAGGGCTCCATCTGTCCATACTTTCTGCAGGGTGCAGGGACCAGACCATGGGAAACCACTTGAATTTCCATAGCAGGATGGCAGTTAACTGTGGAAACCATGGACCTGCCTCATAGAGCAGATCTGTGGAGCATGGGAGGCAGATGTGCCCTCGGGGAAGAGCTGTCCTGCTGCCCCAGAAATTGCAGTGGTTTAATTAAGTCCATGACATGTTGCAATGCAAGTCTCCCTGCCCCAAGCAGCAGCTAAGGATGTTCAGGGCTTGATACAGAGGACAGGGATGCTGACATCTCTCCTCTCCTCTTTCCTCTCCTCTCCTCTCCTCTCCTCTCTCCTCTCCTCTCCTCTTTCCTCTCCTCGTCTGTCCTCTCCTCCTACTGCAATACAGCCCAAAATAGAGAGTTTTGTCTTCTGAACACATTGGTGCAGTGGCCAGTGGCCAGTGTGGCTTTTTGACTGCTAGCTCTCAGCTCCTGGTCTTGCAGGTGTCCCAGGGAGGTGGCAGTGAGGGAAGCAGAGGTATCAGGTCTGCACAGTGAGGAAAGAAATGCAGCGATGAGACAACCCTCATACAGGGCCTGGGGGAAAGGCTGACACATGCTCTCCAGTCGAACCATGCTCTTCCTCAACGAGTTCGTCCAGACTGGATCAGCTCCTGCCACCGGATCAGTGGCAGCTGGCAGTGCAGAAGTGCATCATGATAACTCAAACCAGGGTAATGCCAGCCTTAGGAGGAGGACAGTGGGAATCAGGGCAGACTTGAAGGTGACCTCTGGCATGAAATATTGCTTAGAGCCTCCTCACTCACACATCTCTTTTAGCAGTGCTTTCTGCTCTTTGCTTGCAGAGGGTAGATGGGACCTCTGCAAGCCAGCGTGGGGCAAGGCTGACAGCATCAGCCTCGACAACCCCAGCGCACCCTCCGAGCTCAGACTGCTGATTTGGCTTCCGAGGGTGAGGGCAGGTGTCTTACAAATATCTAGTTCGCCCAGTGTGCACTTGGAGCAGCAGTGCCTTGGGCCAGCAAGTAGCTGCTGGAAGTGGAGAGCCTCCTCCCATACCACCCCAGGGACAAGGCAGTGCCACGGGGACACTGTGGCCTTTCAGAGCAGGACTTAGCTGGCCCAAGTGGGGAGTGCAGCTGTGTGGGATGGGTGGCAAAGCTGCTGTGGGTTTACTGGAATGGGAGTGTGGAGGCACCTGCTTGGGCTGAAACTAAACACAAGTGATGTAAGGCAATGAGTTCATACCATCTTGCCTGGGCTGCCAAATATCTTCAGATGGGCCTTTGCTAATTGCCTCAATGAACCCATTTCTCTGGGCAGAGGGGGCTGGAAGTGATGTGGGTAAAGCCATCTCCTGGTCACATTTAGTTAGGTTTCTGTGTTGTTTGGAGCTCTGGCTGCTTCTGAGGGGTGCTGGTCAGTAAGTCTCCACCCTTAGGCTGTGCACAGCATGCTCATCAGGCAGGTATCGCTCTCGTGTTTCATCCCCCCAACTCTGGGACAAAGTCCTTACCTGGGTATGGAAGGTGGTGAGCAAGTCCTTCATTACTCAAAATGAGTTTTAGCAAACAGGGAGATCAGGTGCTTCCCAGAAGATTGGTAGCTGCTAAATCTGAACTGGTATTAAGTTTTAATGAGGCTTCAGCAGCTTGAAACTCTTTGACCATATATTGGGTTTCTGCTTTGGAATAACATTCATGATATCTTTTCCTGTGCTCTCTGAGACATCTGGGTAGACAAGCATGCCCACAGGTGACATTGCTGAATGATCATACAGATGTCCAAGTCAGAGGGCTCCCTGATGGACTCAGCAAATCATTTTGGGACCATGATGTCCAGTTGTCTCTTGAGAGCCTTGCAGATGTGCTGTTGAGGTCATGCATCTGTCATGAGCTTAATAATGCCAAGCTTATTGGAGATACCCCAAGTCAGAGCAGAGCTACAAGCTCATCCATTTCGAGTTCAGATTTCTTTCACGCCTGAAATAGCCTGGTTGCCACAGAGTCTGGCAGCAGTAATTTTTGATCACACAAATGTCTTCCCATCTTCTAGTGCAGATGCCCATGAAGCATTATAGTGGTGCACAAAGACACCTTTTTGTGGGAGGCTTTCTGCTGGAAGGGACTGAGCTGCATGTGAAGATGGCTCAGCTCCTGTTGCCACATGTTGTGTTGTGGTGATGTGATCTCACCTGCATGATGTTAGCCTGGGCAGGGTTAAATCTTGTCTTTGCTTGATTCAGTCACATCCAGCCTTGGAAGGAAATTGTCCTGAATATACAGAGGCACCAGGTCTAATAAACATTTCTGATGGATAAGTTTCTCTGAATTTCTTTTGATTGCTCAGGACATTGCCATCCCTATAAATACAAAGTCAGGCAAAAATGCCAGGAGATCTGTGTGGATGAACGAAAAGCTTCCAGCCAAACTCAAACACAAAAAGGAAGCATACAGAGGGTGGAAGCAAAGAGGAATGGGAGGAGTGCAGAAACATTGTCTAAGCATCCAGGAATGAAGTTAGGAAAGCTAAGGCCCAACTGGAATTTAATCTGGCCATGAACATCAAAGACAACAAGAAGGGCTTCTGTAGAACATAGGTGACAGGGAAGACTAGGGAAAATGTGGGCCCATTGCTCAGTGAGACAGAGGACCTAGTTACAGAGGACATGGAAAAGTCTGAGGTACTGAATGCCTTCTTTGCCTCAGTCTTTACTAGCAAGACCAGCCTTCAGGAATCCCAGGTCCCAGAGACCAGGTGGTATTTCTGGAGCAAGGAAGATTTCTTCTTGGTGAAAGAGGATCAGGTCAGGGAATACTTAAACAAACTGGACATACATGATGGGATGCACTCATGAGTGCTGAGGGTACTGGCTGATGTCATTGCAAGGCCACTTTCAATAATCTTTAAGCTATCATGGCAACTGGGAGAAGTGCCTGGAGATTGGAGGAAAGCAAATTTCACTCCTATCTTCAAGAAGGGCAAGAAGGAGGACCCAGAGAACTATGGGCCCATCAGCCTCACCTCGATACCTGGGAAGGTGGTGGAGCAGCTAATCCTGGGAACCATTGCCAGACACATGGTGGACAAGAAAATCATCAGGAGTATTCAGCGTGGGTTCACCAAGTGGAAGTCATGCTTGACCAACTTGATAAGCTTCTACGATGAAAAGACTGGCCTGGTAGATGATGGGAGAGTAGTGGACATTGTCTACCTAGACTCCAGTAAGGTGTTTGATTCTGTCTCCCATAGCATCCTCATAGACAAGCTGTTGATGTATAGGCTGGATGAGCAGACAGTGAGGTTGATTGAAAACTGGCTGAATGGTGGGTGGAGACCAGTGGAACAAAGTCTAGTTGGAGGCTGGTAACTGGTGGTGTACCTCAGGGGTCAATGTGTTGGGTTAAACCTGGGTACATGTCTGATCTCCTAGAAACATGTCTATATCCAGCTCCTAGCAAGCAGCTGCTAAAAGTTGAAATTTTCTTGGGAAAGCCTTGAGGAAAAGCTCCATCATCCAGTGAGTGCTTGCTTTTCTTGGGACAGTTTGGTGACCCCAGGCCTTCACCACAGATTATGTCAGTCAGCAGTAAGGACTGTAACCCTCCCCAGAGTGATCCAGCTCATCCCAAGACAGATACTTAGACGAGGTCATCACTGCGGATAAAGAGAGCTGAGGGACATACTTAGATATGGGGTTCTAACTTTCGGGCATTTGTGACTGAGTGAGATGGAAACGGTGAATTTACAGGCAAATACTCATAATTTCCAAGCATGTGATACATCCAGTTAGTGCACGGTCACGAGTAGCTGTTGTTTGCCAGCTGCTTCTCTCCAACTAATTGCTATCAGACTATTGACTGAGTTCAAACGCTAAGTGGCTTAGGGTGGATGGTGGGTGCGTGGAGTGGAGCAGCCCCTGTAGAGTGAAGAAAGGAGTTAATTCTAGCTCTTTTGCATAGCATATGACTTGCTAATTTTCAGCTGCTTGCTGAGACTTGATTTTTAAACTGCTTTTCCAGTGTGGGTATTATCTTCTGACAAGTTGCGAAGAAGCAGGAGAGTGTGAGCAAGGCTGTCCAAGGGGAAGTGGGAAGGGGAGAAATGCAGAATATTGTCTTCAAACACAGCACAGAGAAACTGAGGACATGTCTCACAAAAGCAACCTGGAGTGGGTTGGATATGAAGTGTCTGCCCTGGTTGACCCATCCAACCTGTACAAAGAGCCACGTCACAAATGTATCCAGAACCACAGACCCTGCAGAAGCACTGGACTCTTACAGTACGTTCAGCTGGGCCACAGACCTTGCTTGATGCTGTCCTAGGGTATGATCCAGCTCCTCCTAAGGGCCATCACACTCTCTGTCCCATCTATGGGATGCTTTTCTCCAGATCATGGTAAGCCCTGATCCAGCTCTTCCCAGAGGGGTCTCCGGAAAAAGCCAGGGCTTGGCAATGCAGTGGAAACTCTTTGCGGCTGGTGTTTTCTCTATTAGTGCTTGTTTTTCTAGTTCACCAGGGCACATGCATGGAGCAAGGAGAAAAGAGCTACCAAAAATGTGGGATAAGGCCAGGCAGCCTGGGTCATCCCTGGAGGGTCCAACATGGACTGTTGGGCACCTGCTGCTTCCTGGCCTTTCAGCGCTTGCTGGACAAAGCCCATCTCCTCAAGCTGAACCCTTGGATTCTCCCCTCACAGGCTCTGTTTTCAACTTAGCCCCACTCTGACCTGAGATCAGAGTAATGTGTGGGTCCAAGTGGCCTTTTCCCTTCATCGGGGTCCAAATTAGAGCCACCCTAGGGCTGCACTGCCATGCTTCAGTAGCATGTTGAAGATAGCCAGAACATGGTGCTGTTCCTGCTGCCCAGGTGAGCCCCCTGCATCAGGGTTGGGAGCAGGACGTGGAGAAGACACGTGGGTCTCAGGGGGATGGAGAAACATCCTCTGGACTCCTGTGCCGTGACATCATAAGGGCTGCCCCATGGCATGAGCACATTGCTGGCAGGGCTGTCCCTCCCAGGACCTCCCACCCCAGAGAAAGGAGTGAGAGCAGGCAGCAAGGGAGGAGTGGGAAGGGAGGGGGCAGGAGAGGGAGAAGAGCCCTGAGAGGGAGGTCCAGCAGGTTTTGGAAAGCGCTGCATTTGCACAATTCAAATGGCCTGAAAGGAGCAGTGAAAGGAGGGGGCAGGGCTGGGCAGCAGCTGCCGGGGGGGTGAATGTCCCTGCTTTCTTTCCCTTAGCTGCCTTTGTCACCTGCCCACAATTAGCCACAATTTATCACCCCAGGAGCCTGAAATAAGTCACTTGGCCACCTGAGACTGCCCAGCCCCTCCATTTCCAGAGAGCAAGTCTCCTCTTTCCCATGGATAGGCAATTAGGTGACTGCCTACCCTTTGTGTGAGCTCAGGGTGGAGAAGGCTGCTCCTTCCCCACTGTCCTGGGGAGACCAGCTGTTCTCACTGCCCTGCTGGTCCTGCTTGTGCTGGGCAGCAAACCCGGGTTGGGACTGAGGTCTCTGCATAGTCATGGGGAGAAGCAGACACTTTGGGGTATGGTTCATTGTACCTTGCAGAAGTCCAGCCATGCTTCATGCCAGGCAGTGTGCAAAGCTCCCTGTGCTCCTCTCTCCAGCATTTTACCCAGCTTGTTTTGTGCTCAAGGCTATGGACAATGGTCTTGGATAAACATCCATCTTCCCTTCATACAGAGATAGCTCATCTGGCTGTACCTTTGTCAAAGACGTGTGCTAGACTCAATGAGTATGCTGGTGCAAAGTGATGCTGTGTTGAGATGCCCTCAAAGTCCAGCCTCATGTGCCACTGAGACTCAGTTTCCACATTTTGTTTATGTTCCTTGCTACAGAAAAGCAGCAACTGAGCATAAAGGCTGATGAGACAGTGCCTGGCAGGACCAGTTTAGGGCCACGCTTTGCACTGGCAAAAGCTGCCCCTGAATAGGAGTCATAGTCAGTTCAGCAGGGCTCCAGGAGCTGGGCTTTTTTGCATACCTCTGTCTGTGGATCTCTGTTGCAGCCCTTGTCTTGCACTGCGTAGTCCCCTGCAACACCTTCTCCAAGCAGGGCTTGTGGTCCCCCAGATGATGGAGGTAGGATAGTTTGCTCAGGTAGTGGAGAGCATGGAGAGGGAGGTTTAGACCTGCTGTCCTCCTCTCCCTGCCCCCCCCCCAGCAGTCCCCCTGCCCAGACTTTTACATAGTGCTGCAGAGAACAGCAGGACTTTACACCTTGCATGGATGCCAGACTCCTGCCCCTGCCTGTTGCTGCTTGGATGAGGGGATAAGGTGTGCCCAGGCTGCTACAGACCCTCCAGCCCTTGTAGTGTGCTCTGTCAGCCTGTATCTCCCATCTCCACACTGAATCCCTGTCCATTGAGATGCTTCTTACTGGGCCCTGAAGGGACTGGGCTGGGTTTTGCAGGGCTCTGCACACCACACGAATCTGCCTGTTCAAGCTCCTGTGGTAGGAGCTGAGATATCCTGAGCAGCAAAAGGTATGGGATGAGCAACAGGTCTCTCACTGTACCTTCATGACAACACATCTGGCAGGCCCTGTCTCTGTGCCTGGCACCCAAAGAGATGATGGGCACATCCAAGGGCACATGGGGTGATGGCTGGTCCAATTCAAGGCATGGGTGAGCAGAGCTCCCCAAAAGTCCACACACTCTCTGCCACACCTCTAACCTAGCCCTTTTTCTCCCCAGAGCTGAGTTTGCCACTGCCACTAAATTGCCTCTTGCCTGCAGGAAGAAGTCTTGAGCTGCCTCTGTTATCACCACAAACACCATGGCAGTGGGGAGGGATGGGTGGTAGCCCTGACAACGCAAGTAAGCAACTTGTGCTGCGCAGTGTGACCAGCAGCCAACTCATCCCACCAGGTAGACCTCAGAGCGGTGACTCATAGGGGTGTCACAGCCAGTGTGCTCTAAGCTGGGGTGTGGGAAGTGCCCATGGTGCTTGGCAAAGACTCGCTGATTGATAGGATGAGTGCACTTCTGCTGATAATATTTACGGCTACCTCCAGGGAACATGTCCAAAGCTCTGGTTTTGCTGGCTTGTTGCTTCCCTGCCTCTTTCCAGCTGTCATGTTGCAGACACAGGCTGTGGTTAACATCCTGACCAAGGACCTCCTTCCTGCTTCTTCCTCCATGAACTGGTCATGAGGTGGGTGGCCTTCAGTTTTCATGAAGCTGTGTGTGTCCCATCCCATTCATCTGCCCATAGCTGTGGTTGCTACTGGTGGCCATAAGCCACTAAAGTGACACTTATTTCATCCTGCAAAGGGGAGGCTTGAATGGGAAACAGAGGTGACCCTGAGGTGCTCCCTCGAGCCACTAGTGTCTCTGAAAAAGCAAATTGCTATAGTGGTAAGAGAGGACACCTGGAAGAAGGTGTGAACACCAGTCTAACAAGACTAAGTGTCCTGTCCATCAAGCTTTCCCTCCCTGATGCGAGCATGAGCTTCTGCCCTTGGCTGGTGGCTTCTGGAGCACCTTAATGGTGTGGGTATGGGGCTGTCCTCCCACTACATGTTGTTCAGGTGGGTGGGCTCCAAATCCTGCCCCCCTTGCCCCTGAGTACCTGCACCAACACTTCTCCCATCCCAGGGCCCCTCTTGTTCTCATGTCCAGCCTGGTATTTGAGCACCTGCTGCCCAGGGGGGTCCAAGCCTGGAGCCAGGTGAGGTGCAGCAGGGCAAGATGGGTGGCTCATCCCTGACAGGTCCCAGCCCTTGTCCTGGCCACTTCCTAGTTCAGGGAGCTGTTCCTGCCCTCTGCATTGTGTTGTGCTGGAGCCAGGTGGTTTCCTGTGAATGCGCGGAGAGCTGGGCTGTCCCCCGTGGGGTTTGGTGGTAGCAGTGGGAAGCCACTTTCCCTCACCCTGTGGAGGGAGGTGGTTAGTGCAGCCCGTGCTGGGAGATGCTGGGTGGTTCATCTGCCTCTGACACATGGCACAGAGGAGAGCAGTTGCTGTATTGTTCCCGATGCCATTTGATCTGAAGAGCCTGGGCACAGACAAAGCCTGCCAGAGCTGCCGTGCAATCCCACTGGGTCTCTGGTTACCAGCACTGCATGCCTTGAAATGATCCCAGCTACACGCCTGGGGCTGGCAGGAGCAGAGCAGGGTGAGATGCACTGGCCAGGGTGTGGGACCAGGTAAGTGTCAGTGGTTTCCTCTCCCTTCGCCAAAATAATGCACCCACAGGGGAAACTGCAAAGTAACTCCATCCCATTCTGCTGGCTGGATGCATGTCCTTCCTGGTGCTTGCTCCCAGGACCCAAGATCTCCATCGGGCAGGCTGAGCCAGCGTGTGCAGCCAGTCACCATTCCCCATCATTGTGGATGTTGGTATTTGATTTATTACCTATTCAGGAGGAACTCTTAGACTTTCCTTCGGAGCTGGAGGCAGATCTGAGCAGCTGTGTTTGGCATGGCGGGGTCTAGCAGTTAGAGCCGGAGACGAGACGGCAGGACTCCTGAGCTCATTACTGTAACGAAGCTTAGGGAATTGGTTGTTGGTTATGGAGCTTTCCATTTAAGGAGGCCAGACTAGATGATGGTCCCTTCTGGCCTTAAATTGTATGAAGCTACAAATAACTCAGCCAATAATTAGAAATTTGAGTCTCATTCCTGTGAATATTACAGGCTTGTTGGACTAGAAGCTACAAAGGCTGCACCAAGCTTTCCTTGTGTTTAAAGAGAAGTCATTTCCTGGTAGTGGGTCCCCTGTGCAAATCCCAAGACTGATGTCATTGGTGCTGGTATGGGAGCATGTGCAGGTAAACGACATCACTGTGAACTTGTGTCACGCCCTGCATCATCCAGATGTGGCAAATAAGGATAATAAAGAGGGAAAGACCAGATTTCTCATGATCATGTCTCATCCATAGTTTAGACTGACTTTGGTACCCCTATCTAAACCCCACAGACCATGGCAGAGCTTCTAAAAACTAAAAGCCATGCTTGGTAAGAAAACTTGGAGGAGAAAATGCCATGTTGTCACCATGCAATGTTCACCATCTTTACCTGCTAGTCACGGCACATCTCCAGAAGAGTCTTGTGTCCCTAAGATGTCCTGCCATTGCTTTTGGCTACGCTTCCCATCCTCTTCACTTTGTTATTGCCTTTCATTTGCTGAGGTCAAGTCTATGTGCAGGGTAACCCTGCTGTTGGGTCTGTGTGGGGGCATGGGTGAGGAAGGCATGAGGAAGATGGGGGATTCCTGTTGTTCTCAGCTCCAGGTTCATGGCCGCCTGAGCCTAAAGGAAGCTGTGAGGAGAGGTTTGATGGCAAATTTTGGGAATCTATTATCAAATACATCTCATGTTAGGAAACATCCTTCTCCCAGTTCTTTACACAGACCCACCCAGTGTTGCCTGCATCCTCTCCTTTTTTCTCCTCACTTTCCACATACGTAGCCTGGTTTCACACAAGACACTTCAGACTTTCTTCTTTGTTTTTTAGCCTCTATCCTTGCATTTATCAACATTTCTTCTTTCCCTCCCTGGCTGCAGCAATAGTCCCAGAGCTGCCAGGAAGGTGCTGCATCCCTAGTTCTACAACTCAGCCCTACCACTGCCTCCTCTGCCTTACAGAGTTGACCTGGTTGATGGAGGCAAGCTCAGAGTCAGGATATAAACCTGTGCTCAGCAGAGCTTGGCTGACCATAACTGGTATCTTTTTAAAATATAGGGAAAGGCTGCAGTGAACCAGAAGACTGAGTCCCTCTCTTCTTCCACTCCTCAGTGCACACATATATAGCCTCCAAACGGGAAACAGCCATGGGAAAGCATATCCCTTGGGACCAGGGTAATGAGTCCCAGGCAGAGAAGAATGCACAAAGGGAGGAAAAGGGGGTGGCCATGTTACCTAGGGGATTTGCTCCACAACAAACAAAAAGGTGTGACGAAACACTGTGTTGCACATATGCAAACAGTAGCCAGAGGTATTTCCTTGAGTGGGGCCTGAATGCCGGGGCTGAGAGCTCAACAACTCAGCATTGCACAAGTGAAGGGTTGGAGTCTAGTCTGTTCTTGTTTTCCCAGTTAAATGCCATTTTTTAAATGTTTTATCCTTCATGTTGTTTAATCTCTGCCATAAACTATACAGGACACATCATGAATTAGTGCTACAGAAGATGCCTTGGCTTGGGGAGTTTCCATTTCTTGAATAAAACATTGCTTCCCCTTATGGTTTTGCAGTTTCAGCACACACATCCCTCTCTTGGATCTAGAAAGCAAGGGTAAAAACAGGGTTCATAACAGCTACTGAGAATCTTTCATTCATATCTAAAAAGACCTGAAAAAACCCTTCCTATTCATGTCAAGCAATCTTCCTGAGAAATCCTTTCTGCATTGTTTTTTGCTGACATCTGTACTGCCCCAGGTATGATTAATTCTTCTGCTCACAATAAAATGCTTCTCCTTTGCCTCTGGAGCAGCCTGCAATTTCACAATTAGTTGGTAAAACACACCATGCATTCACCTTAAGCAGCAATGTGAACCCGGGCAGCTTTGCTCCTGACAGCACAAGGGAGATTTGCCCTTGAGGGGAAACCACTTGGCACTTGCAGCTTTCTGACGAAGGATGTTCCTGACAGAGTTCAGAGGTGTTGGAGAAAGTGGTTTAGGTTTCTCAAAGGGCTGGTTGTTCTTGAGAGGCTCTTCCCGGGGTCTGCGAGGCTCAGGGTGGGCTTGGAAGGAGGGTGCATTTGGGAAATCACTGTGGGCTCTGGGTCAGGCTGATCCCAGCACCGCCCCCGGCACCCCCCGCCTGCCATTTCGGAGCATACCTCTCATTCCTCCTGCCTCAATTACTGCAGCTGATCCCTTCCCCACCGGAGCCCCAAGGGCAAAAACTGACACCCGCTGATCAGGCTTGGGCTCCTCTGGATCCCCAGGGCCCCGTGGGAGCAAAGGGACCTCTGCCAATGCTCCCAACCCACAGCATGGGCTGCCCTGCAGAGACCCACCATGGCTCCGGGGATCTGGGGGAGTCCCTCCAAAGAGAACCCCAGGCATGGATGCTTTTGCAAGATGACAGAGGTTGTTGGGGGGGCTCGGGAATGCTGGAGTACCACAGGGTGTTTGCTAGCATGTGCAAGATTAAGTGAGGACTGTGGGGAGCAAAGCTGGTGCCAAGGTTAGGACAGGCTGGGCTGAGACTGGGGTCCCTGGGAGTCCCTTGTAACTCTCTGGGTCCAGGAGAGGTCTGCGGTGCTTGTGCTGGGGTCACTCAGTACTTTGCAGCTGGAAAGCCCCCCTATAAATCCTGCTGCAGGGAGCTCTCAGTCCTCACTTGCATGTGATGATAAAAGATGCTAGTTTGCGGGGGGGCTGCTGGCAAATATTGCCCCATTACCTCCGGGAGCACTTGAGGCAGGTCCATGAGGTGGTCTGTCTGTGGGGGGAGTTAATGGGGGTTAATGCTGGGAGGTTGCAGCATGGGGCGGGTTCATGCAGCCTGGATGATAATTTATCTCTTTTGTTAACTGAGGAGAACAGGGCCCGATTACTGAGCCAGCACGTGAAGCCAGTGGAAAGCTGCAAGAGCTGGCTGACTGGCATTGAGTGTAAAGCTCCCCTTATGGAGCCCAGTGCTCTTGTTAAAACTTTAGGGCTTGACTTCTCCTTGTCAGCTGCTGCAGCAGAGTGTGCAGCCTGCTCACAAGAGAGGTGTGGAGGAATGGATCAGCATCTATGTCCCACTGCAGAGCACCTGGGATGGTGCCAGCTCTGGTGTCTCAGCCTCCCCTGGGAGAGCTTGGCAGAGGGAGACGTAAATGGGTACCCCTATCCTGCATGGCTACTGAACTGGGACCCCAACTCTACCTTTGGTCCAGATGAATTTGGGAAATGAACAGTGAATCAGAAAAACAATGCTTTCCTGAATCCATAGAGACCCTGAAACAGTTGCTCGAGGAGACGTCAGTTGCTTCAGCAAGGACCCTCTGACTCCATGTGCCAGCAACTGGGCATTTTTCCAAAGTGCTGTGGTTGTAACCAGTGCTGTGCTGCAGGGAGCATGGTGCTCATGCAGACGTTGAAGCAGGATGTAGGTGAGCAGAGAGTCACAGCTAGCAGGTACCTGGCTGCTGACACATGCTGACCACTCCTGTGCTCAGGAAGATGCCAGGAAAGGCATCTCTGAGCACTGGGAATCACTAAGTACAAAGCGACAGGCCATTACTATAACACAACTTCTTCAAATCAGGCATCTTCTGCAGCTGGGGAGATGTCAAAGCTTTAGCAGGGCTACTTAATGGGAAAGGTACCTGGTGCTCAGGGACCAGGTACAGAAGATGCTGCACAAAACCTTCAAACACAGTACAAATGAAAAAGATGGTGACCTAAGGCTGGACTTCCCATCATGTAAAGCTCCTCCACAGACCCCCTCAGCCCTCCTATTCCCACAGGCCATAGCCCCAAACCTGTGGCTGAGCCACCCTGCAGGCATGCACAACATCTTTTTCAGTGATATTGGAGGCTCTCTCTAAGGTGAATCCCTCTCTGCACCATTGTAACCTGCCTTTACCACCAAGTCAAACCCATGGTGGCTTGTGGCTGCACTCAAGGACTTGTGCCTTGGTCGTGTATTTCCTGGCCACATTTGTCTGTTCAGCTCCTAAACACCTGCTCTCTAAAGAAGTGTTTTTCCCCTCTAGATAATGCATGTAAATTCATATTTGAAGAGTGAAGAGAAGCTCATATAGGCTGGCAACGCAACTGGGTAGGATGGCATGGGCCCACTGGAGGGATGTGGAGGAAGAGATCTGGGAAGCAGAAAGAGCTGTAATATTGCAGAGTGAAGACAGAGAGTAAATCTTTAACGTGATGCAGCAACAGAATAAAAGACAATGGCGTGGGCATGGATGCAGATGGAAAACTCACAGTCCCCTGTGCTGAAAAACTTCAGGAGGGACCAGCCTGGTGGCTTCTGAGTACCACATTGCCAGGGCAAGCCTGGAAAGGAATGACCAAGGGAGAACCCAGCCTGGAGAACCCAGCCTGGAGAAGCAGGTGAAGGACTAGCTGGAGACAACCTGCAAAGGGAACAAAACAGCCTTGGCTGCCATCCCGCCCTGCTCTGTTATTGCAGGAGCAGATGGTCTGAGAGCTGTTGTTCTGCTCTGTTCTCTCGTTCTGTCCCCCTCCCCCCCCCCCGCCCCTGTGACTGGATGTTTGCATTTGCATTTCAGTCCTTGTTTAGGCTGGGAGACTAGATGTTGACAAGGGAAGTAAAACACTGACACTGCTGAGCAGAAGGGAATGAAATCTAAGGTACTCATAAGGAACCGGACTTTTCCAGACGGCTTTATCTGAGGTTTCTGTGAACTGCAATGGCCTAATTAATATTTTGACTAAAGGGAGCCTTGAAGGACAGATTCTCCCTCCTTGTCACGGAGCTGTGAAGACACAACATGCGTCATCCCCTTATGCTTCTTTAAATCCTTGAGTCAGCTTGACTAACCCAGGCGGCCCCATTTCCACCTTCCCAACATTTCTAGAGGGAAAATTGAGAAAAATGCTCTCTTCATGAAATGCAAATTCCTGTCACTCTTTTTCCCAGTATTAGAAAGAAGGAAGGGAGGCACAAACCCATGGTGTAAATCCCTTGCAAGTCCCCTACCTGTCCCACTTTTAATTAAATGTTGCTAAATTATTATCTTCTGCATCAGCAACCTGGTGGCAGAGGCTGGTGCCTAGAGCAGCAGAATGGAGAAGCTCAGGCAGGGCTCAAGGGGAACTTGAGCTTTTTGTAATTTAGACCTCACTTCCCTGAGTTTTCTGAATTCTTGTGCTGTTGGTTACTGAAGGCAAGGGGACAAAATAAAGGTGAAAGGACGGCTTTTCTGCACAGCTGGCATGTGGTGGGGAGCCACAGACATCTCTCAGTGTGCCTGTGGTCTCCTGCATGGAGCTTTGTGATGCTGCTTGCTCTGCTGTTGCATCCCAGGTTTGCACACCTGTCTGGAAAATGGATTGCCCCAGCACACTGAAGGCAGGGGCAGATGGGCGGCTGGGGTCTCACTTCTTGTCCTCACCCCCCTGGGGAGGAGGGGAATCTGTGCCACCCTGGGCAGCTCCAGCATGGCCACCGTGGCCCAGACCACATGATGTCCAGCCTGGCCAACTAAGCCCCACGTCAGTTTAAGCATCAAGCCCACCATCGAGCTGGCTGCTTTGTCCTCCCTGTGTCCGTCCCTGCAGCCGCCCTGGGGCAGCTGCTTCCTCCTGGTGCTATTTGGGGTGTTGCTGTGGGAGGCTCAGCAGATTCTCTGGGGCTGTGGCCCTCTAGGAAGCCAGATACCAAATCCTCTCCCCTTCCCAGACCCTCCCAGAGCCAGAGCCTTGCCTCAGCATCTGTTTATAACTCCTGGAGCTCACCAGGCTGTTTGGTTTGGGATAAAGCGCAGTCTGGCAGGACTCCTCCCTGCCACCACAGTGGCATGCGGCTGCCTTATCTCTTATGACAGACCCTTTCCAAGAGCCCTGGGAGCTGGGCTGCCCTCACTGGCCCCAGAAGGCGTATGCCCGGGTATGGGTGTGGGAGGAAGCCAGCAACACCAGCAGGGTTTAATCATCCAAGATGTTCTGAGGAGCTGGGTGGGACGGGCTGTGGTGGCAGGCAATGGCGCTGGAAGCCCTGGGCTGGATGCGCCGTGGGAACTTGTGCAGGGGAAGAGAGCAACTGCTGGGCTTTCTGGGCACGGTGGCCGCAGGGAAGTCTGGATATCAAATCCCAAGCAGAAGAAAGCTCTTTTGCAACCAGCTGGGTTTGGGGAAGGGTAGCAATTCTGCACCCCAGCATGCCAAGATGTGCTCTGAGGCTCCCAAACAAGGGGTGACTGGCCAAGCAAGGCACTGCCCTGTCCACTCACTGGCATGAGGACCTGGTGCTGGGGTGCTGGGGCCATAAGGTGAGCAGTTGCCAGCCTGGGGGGATGCACATGGGGACATGGGATGGTTTGCCCCTTCCCTTGTTCTGCCCCATGAAAGCATGAAAGGAAAGGGTTCTTCCCTGCATGACAGCAGCACCACCAGAGTGCTTCCCCACCGGGACAGCCCAGGCACCTGCAGGAGATGCCATGGTCCGGGAGACAGTGTTGGCAGCATGGACATGGGCTTCTCCCGGCACAGGGGTTTGAACTTCATGCCCAGCCCCTGTTCTGCACAGTTGTCCTACAGCACCCTTTGCACAAGCTGGAGCTGGTCTCCTTCCCTGGTAAAGTGTATGGTGCTTTGCTGTGTGGGTGGGGCAGGAGGACAGACAAGCCATAGAGAGCTGGTGGGCGCAGCTTTGCCCACTGGCATCACTAACACAAATACCCTCCTCCACTCCCCAGATGTGCCATAGCAAGAGGATGGTGCTCTTACTGCCTGCACAGAGGATGCTATCAAAGCTGTGGAGCCCGGGGTGGCTCCAGCCCATCTCTGCCACCCTCTATACGCTGGGTCACTGCACTCTCAGACCTGCAGCACAAGGCACAGCCCCTGAGCCCGGCCTCCCACAGGCAACAGGCTATGAAATTCCCTTTTCCCAGGCTGGCAAATGGGCAGCGGCTGCCTCCTGCCACACTATCAGTACGGGGTGATAACGGCAGCTTCCTGTCACTGGAGGCGCTTGCTTTCATGTCTCACATGAGTTTATGGACAATATTAGCATGAAACAGCTTTTAACCCTAGACTTTCTGCTGCAAAGCTCCAGCCCTCATCTGGGCATAAGGCACTGGGCCAGTACCTGTGTGATTTAATGTGCTTATGGGGAAAGCA
Source organism: Pandion haliaetus (assembly GCA_013401275.1). NCBI lineage: Eukaryota > Metazoa > Chordata > Aves > Accipitriformes > Pandionidae > Pandion > Pandion haliaetus. Next base: position 210,999 of record VYZV01011941.1, read on the forward strand.
GAGCCTGAGGTCAGCCTGGACCTCCTGGAGGAGGGCGAGAATCAACCAGCATTCACTTGCAGGCAAGTCACAAAACCTGCCAACACCTTTGCTGACTCATAAAAAATGAAAAGTTTCGAGGAGAGGGTTCAGTTTTCTGCAATTCTGATGGGGAGCAGGCAGAGGGCCAAAGGAGACATGTCTGAACCCTTCTAGCCACCCACCTTGCTGAGAGCTGCCTGCCAGGACCTCTGCCTGGCTCCATCATGGGCAACTTGGAGATATCTGGGTCTGTGTCCAAATCATGGCAAAACCAATATTGACATGTCCCAGTGCCCCAGGGAGGGGGGCTGCTGCCTCTGCACAGCTCTCCTTGCTCCCATACAGCTGCTAGCAAGCAGCTCAGATGGCTCCCATGGGGGAGAAGGTGAAGTGCCCATTTCTCCTGAGTTGGACAATGTTCATGTAGTATCGCTGGGGTGGATTCAGCCCTGCTTCTGGTAATTCTCTCCCCCACAAAGACTTGCAGCTTGCCTTGCTCTTCAAAGTCACTGCCTTACTTGATCCATGAGAATCTGTGCTTCCACACAACCCCCAGATTACACCCTGGTGGAGTCCACTTCATATTGGAAGCACTCTAGATAAGTACCTCTCATTGGATAATGTTTCTTTGCAAACCTGGGAGACTTCTTTCTGATATAGCACGTATGAGCCCTCTGCAAGCTGTTGGGATGAGTCACTGGGCTTGTTTTGCAAACCCATGATCTGAATTTGCTAAGACATGTCCAGAGGCTGGGGGCTCTGCTCGTTGGACACTGAGGTTCCTGCAAGACTTGGCTGAAGACATCCTTATGAGAGCAGATAGGAGATGTTTGTCTTTCAAAATCTGTTACCATCTGCAATTACACTATTCCCACTGGCTGAGTTGCTTATGCCTTGTGTGCATTTTTTTCACTGTGTTTGCAGACTGGGGGCAAAACTTTTCTGTCCATGCAAAACACAGCACATAAGAGGCCGGTGACTTGTCCCCTCTCACTGCACAGCTGCTGTCAGCTGGAGGGAACAGTTGGGCTGTAAATCCCAATGCAGATTAGGGCAAGGGATGCTTGGACAGCCAACGCCTGGAGGGAAGACTGAGGTATGGAAGGTGAAGGGGAGGTTTGTTGGGACCACTCTCTGTGGCTCCCAAAACCTTGAGCTGAATGTTATCAGTGCAAGACTGGAGCTTGTTATGGAACAGGTCATACAGGCAAGGGACTGGAAAAAATGTGGCAAAAAGCCACAGAGCGAATCCTATCCTGGCAAGCTGGGCAGAGGGGAGACTTTGATCTGCTGGCAATGGAGGCAAAGCCTTCCTCCAGACACCACAAAGAAGAGATTTTTATGGCATCCTGTATATGAAATCCCCTGGCAGGGCATGCTGTCCCCTGCATTTTTCACTCCCTTTTTCTTCTATTCTTCCTCCTTCTTTCCTCACTCTTCCTCTCTTCTTCAAACACTGAAACATGGAGGCAGAGAGACACAGCTGAAATACTATGGTCTTACTGCTTTATAGGGGTTGGGGAGCACAGTGAGAGAGGACAAGAGTGTGACCCTCCAGACTGCTCCTTCAGTGTCAAAAAAGGCGCAGCAAATGAAACAAAACCCAACATATCAAGCATTATTTTTCCCACAAAATAGTGCTTTTAAATCAGCCAGTCTGTTGAGGGGGTGTCCACAAGCAGCACCCCTGCTCTAGAGACCTTCTCCAACTATTTGGTATCCATAGTCTACTGCCTCCAGTGGGGACTCATCTGCCCAAATGTAGATCTCCCATGGAGGTGTTTGTAGTCATACAGCTCCTTGCATGACAAGGTGTTGGTCTGGACGGCCTCCAGGTGAAGCCATCTATTACATGTCAAAAAGTAATCCTGCTGCTGAATAAACTCCACCCCAACTCCAGAGGAAGATTGCTGCCTACCTGCAAATGAAGGCCATGATAGCATGATCCATATTGAAGGCCCAGTATGAAGCTGTCTGGTTGTGCCAGGTTGGAGCAAAAAGGTCACAGCAGAAAGACCACAGCCAAACAAGCACAGAGAGGTGGCTGCCATAGGAGTTGACATGATGCTGGGAGAGGTATGAGTGGGGCATAAGGTATTTCTGAAGGATAACTCTTACCTTCTTTTCCCTGTCAGGCCTTTCCCAAATCACAGCTCAGTGGGAGGCTGGTAGGAAAAGTCTAGTTTGGTCTGGCTGAGAAACAGGAGCTCAGAACATTGCATGGGATGGGCAGAAAAAAATCGAGATGCAAAAAATCCCTGATCCTCCAAGGATGAAATGCTTTGGTGTGAATGAAGCTGCATGTGGCAGAAAAGGGAATGACAGCTACATGGAGTGACCACCTACACCTAAACACAGGCTTTCTGCTGGGGGCACCAGGATCAGCCCATCTTTTCCAAGCAGCCCAAGTGGTGGGAAGATGGATCAGGGCCTCAGACACATGGGAAGGTCTCCAGTTGTGTCAAAGAGGTCATGCCAAGCAGGCCGGGAGCAAGGTCCTGTGGGGCCAGCAAGCAGGAGCACCGGCTTTGGAGTGGGCAAAAGAGGCCAAGTCCTCATGGGGAAGGGGGTCTGAGTTCATATTGGAGAGTTGGGAAGAAGTTGGGACCACAGTGCTGCAGGAAGGCCAAGGAGCTCAGGGCAAGCTGTTGGTGGAGAGAAGAGAGAAACTCCTGAACCATCATGAGTAACTGAAGCCATGTCCTGAGCCACCTGCAGCCCTGGCCTGAAGCCAGGAGGGATGGGCACCTAAAGATGAATAACCAGATGTGAAGTTGAATGGCTCCCTCCCCAGACCCTCTGCTGACTGTAGGGACAGGGTCCAGGTTCACCGAGCACAGGTGCTGGGACATTGCACTGTGACAATACCAAGCAGCTATTGTACTGCTTCAATAAATTGAGGCACCTTCTGCCCCTGGCCATGAGCTGGTTAATGGTGGGCTGTGCTATGCAGCAGTTCTGCTGGAGCAGAATGTGGGAAGCACCTCAGGAGCACTGTGAAATGCTCATGGGGCTTTTTCACAGAGCTCACGTACGAAAGGTCAGTGCTCCATTTTGGGCCTTGACCAAGAGGTTCAGATGACACTCAAGTGCTCTTTCTCCTACATCTCTGCCCAGGCATGAATCAAGTGGTAAAAGGTGAAAGAGGGGTTGGAGAAATAAGCCTGATGGGGTTCTGGGAGTGTTATTTCAACAACTCCAGAAAGCATGAAACCAGCAGTACTTTGCAGAGATGGGACCATACGCTGACCAGCCCTGTGCTATCAAACCAGGCCTTCTCTAGGTCTTCCAATTCTAGCACGAGGTATTTTTAGGACAGAAATTGGAAGAGGTAAAGAAAGAAAATACAGAACATTAAGTTAAAGAAAGATAAGAACCAAAAAAGGAGGTCTGTAGATTTTTCTTGCCTCACCCTCTCTGTCCTTCCTTTAGTACTCAGTGACTTTGTGGCAACCCCTCTCTGTGTCCCTAAGAAGTCTTGCTCTGTTGTCACCTTTAAGGCCAGTCTGTCAGTCTGTTCCCTGCTTTTCTCAGCATTTTCACAGCCTTTGCTAGGCCATAGTCTACTTTCCTGGAGATACAGTCCCAGTCTTGTCTTTGTCCACCCTTCAACTCTGTCTCATTCCCCTAAGCTCAGTGTCCCATGCCCTCCCATAGGAGGACCAAACTCTCCTCCCTTAGAGGGGCTTATCTGCTCCTGCCTTTCAATTTTTTAAAGAGCATGAGGACAAAGAAGCACAACAGATCCCCTCCATCACAGATGGACACCTACAAGTAAGCTCCAGGTCCTCTGGAGATGATTGAGGCTGGGACAGGAGGAGGGAGCCTTTGGGGTGGGCACAGTGATCCAAAGAGATCTAACTGCAGTGGGACAAGCTGCCACCGCCACCTGCAGTGGGTGCCACAAGCTGGAGCTACCTATCCCAGAGTCCCTAGCAGGCTGGGAGGAGATGGGGCTCTCTTGAGTGTGGAAGGGCATCTCCCGTCTGGTGATAGAGAGCTTGCAGATACCTCAGAGCTGGCACAGGACCCTGCGAGGAGCAGGAAGGTGGCACCAGCAGCCAACATCACCCCAATGTCTCTGTGAGCTTGTAGGGGGTGCTGGAGGGCAATGGAGGGGAGCTTTGCCCATGAAGCTGACCCCCCAGGCATGAGGCACAGGGCAAGCCTCACAGCATGGAGTGCACTGTGTCCAGGGGGTCTGGCTGGAGAAGATGGTCCTGATCACCATGACTCTTTTCTTTCTCAGCTTTCTGCATCCCCAGCCTCCAGCATTTGCACATCAGGGCATTAATTCAAACACAAACATTTCTGCCTTCCCCAGCTTTCTGCAGCCCATTCAGCACTCCTGCACCATGTGTTCGTTCATCAGATTTCACCCCATTCCTCACCACAGAGCTGAAGGGAATCTGGACACCAAGCCCTGCTAGAGGCTTTATGAACTTCCTTCTTCATAGACCTCTCTGAGTCATTCTGCTCTTGCCAAACATGTCCAGAGCATCACCTTATTTCAAAGCTGTGGTGGGAGCCCCCATGCATAGGCAGGGGTCCTGCACCTCACCAGCAGATGCAAACTACTGCTGCTCTTGTTTCTTCTGAGGCGGGAGCTTTTTCTAATTTACACTGCTTATTTTGAAACTGCTCATGGCTGTTCCTGTATTTAAAACATTTGGAGTTCTGTGCTTAAAATACCTGCAAGGACTCTCAGGAACTGTCAGCACAGCACAGAATAGACTCAGGCTCGCAAGCCTTTAACTCACCCTGGGACTATTTGTCCTTTTGAGCTCAGTGCTGGAATGCTTCAAGGTGTTTAGGCAAGGCCAAGGCCAGGGCATGGGAGTGCAGGTCTTTACCAAGCTTTGCCTGTAATTGCCTCCACGCCTGCACTCCCCTGTACCCTGCAAAGCAGAGAGAAGGGAGCTGTGCAGACAGCCAAGGAGAAAGGTGAAGGGGAGGAACTGAGCTCCAGCCCTGGGAAAAGCAGGACACAGGGTAGAGGGCTTTGCAAACACTCGGCATGTGATAAGATGTGGCACTGATGCACGAAAGTGGTCCGTGGTTATTCTCACGAGCAAAACTCAGCAGAGAAGAGTTGGAAGAGGGGCTGAGAGAGCCCGGGGAGGATCAGGCACTGCTCGGCCGAGATGCTGAGTGTCAGCTGGTGGTACTCTGCTCTCCAGAGCTGCTGCCTCCCCAAGTTGAGGTCATTAAAGATGTCAAAGAGCTGTTTTTAACAGGAGGGGGTGTTCAGCTCGATGCCTGGCTCTGCTCCAAAGGGAATAAAATCACAAGCTCCCCACCTGCGTGACATGCAGCAGCAGTGCCCAGTGCTGAGGGCTGCAGGTCCAACATTGCTGGCGGAGGTGTTTTGGAGGCCCAGGGCAGCACCCCAGGGTCCTCATGGGCCCGGGGTGATGCTGCAAGGTCGAAGGTGGCTGGAGGGTGCCCAGATTTGGAGCCACTTTGGCTGCACCTCAGAGGGTCTGGGACCTGGGAGGGGTGTGCCAAGCAGCACCCAAATGCAGTGGAGGGGGCCTGGGAAGGCTGGGAGAGATTGAGATGGTACTCAGTGGCCGCTGGAAAAGGCAGGGCTGCAGAGCCTGGGGAGATGGAGGGAGGGGAGGAAAGCAGAGGGGAAGGCAGGCAAGAGTGGACTCGGTCGGGAGAGGAAGGGTAATTCCTCCTACCCTGTGGATCACTGTGGGAGGACATCAGGGTGCTGGTTGTGATCCCTGGTGGCTGAAGCCACCTGAGCTTTTGCTGATGGTCCTGTGCAGTGGAGACCTGCCCATGCTGGCAGCTTTGCATGATGGACTTGGGGTGGTGGGCACAAGCGCTGGATGGGGAGACAGAAACTGGCTGGGGTGGGGAAAGAGCTTGCAGGGGGCAGGAGTGGGGGACCCAGAAGGACAGGATGTAGGCACTGCTGAGGCACCCCAAACTGCTTCTTGCAGGGGTGGCTGGCATGGGGGAGGGAGATGGTGCAGTGGAGGGGACAGGGACAGGCCAGCAGTTGGGGGGGCAGCCCTGCACCTGGAATAACAAGGTCCAGGCGCAGGGCCTGACAGCGGGATGGGGGCTGAGCTGGAGTTACAGCCCCCTGGGGAGACCCTGGTGGCTTGGTGCCTGGGAAACACCTCTGAGCCAGCGCCCCTCCACCAATGAGCCGGGTGCGCAGGGGGTCTGCCAGCCCTACGTGTGCCCAGCCGGGGGCTTTGCCCCCCCTGCCCTGGCTGCCTCCATGCACCCTCTCTGCTGCACAGCCCCCGGTACCCTCTCTCTTGCCCCCCGTGGGGGACACCTGCTTCCAAAACTCCTCTGCTTCCCTTTGTGCTTTAGGGACCCTGCGGCTGTCTCTTGACCCTGGACACCCTTGTGCCCTATGTATCCCCCCACAAAATCTCTCCATCATGTAATATCCTCTGCCCACAGCTTTTCTCTGTCTACCCCAAACCTTTCCCCACTAGCCCACCCCAGCATGAGTTTTGCTCCCCTCCAGCATCCTTGCAGGGCTTAAGCCCTTCTGCTGCCCTCCCTGCCCCAAATCCTGACACTGCTTGCTCCTACTCCTGTTCAGCAGACCATTGCCCTTTTAAATGCAACTCATCCCACACCTTTTTCCCAACACCTCCCTCTCCTCCATCTCCCTCTGTGCTCCCTGGTCAATCTATCCCCAGAGATGGGGTAGCCAAGGAAGAGCCACAGCAATGCCCTTCACTCCTTTCCCATTCTCATGGGTGTGCTCACACCATGGAGGATATTGAGAAAATTCCACCTCAGGCACGTGTTCCACTTGCCCTGGGCATGTTCCTGGTAGGGTCCAGAGCTGGTCCTCACCATGGGGGGTACAGCAGTCACCCCTATCCTGCAGTCAAGGGCTCCCTCTCCTGCATTTGCCCCCTACTGCTGGGCCTTCCCCAAGGGGTGGAGGGGGATGCACAGCCCCCCAAACCTTCCCAACATCAGGGGAATCCCTCAGACTCTTCCAAGCAAAGGGGCTCATGCAGACCCTTTGGTCATGCCTTTAGCCTTTACACCTGCTGTGACCTTCCCCAAGCTGACTTCATGTAGATGCCTGTTGCCAGGGTTCAATCCAACATCAGTGCTACCTAGCTGCTGCATGGAGAGCCCATCCCCTGGCCACCCCACTCCCAAGGAGCTATCTCTAGGGGTGGAGGTGCCCCTTGGAGTCTCCTGGCTTTTCCCATGCAATGAAGCTTTGGTTTACAGCAAAGCTTTAGGAGTTCTCCGTTTTGCAAGGGACAGGCCAGGCAGCAGAGCTCCAACTCATTCCTCATAGCTGAAGGCTGTAACCACAAGGCTCTCATGTTTTTCCACTGGGTGATGTGAACTACATTCCTGGCAGTGTCACAGCCCAGGTTCAGCAGGATGAGGAGACTCCTCCTTGTTCCCAATCTCATCTCAGATGTCCTCTGAGCTTGGGCACTCTTGGGAGAGGGACTGGGAAAGGATGGTGAATGCTGGGTCTGAGTTTCCCACCTCTCAGCCACATCAGGTTTGGAACGCCCATTATGCAGCCCAGCTACCATGCTGAGCTGGAGGCTGAATGTTTCAGGCTGGACCTGCAGATAGTAAATCAGAGGCACTCCTTTTCTGGGTCGCTGTCAGCCTTTGGGAAGAAGGAGGTGCTCAGAGAGCTTCACAGATTGAGGGACACTAAGCAGGAAGCTTAGAACATTAGAAGAAAGACTTGCCAGAAATCTTAAGTCAATGTCTTGGGGGGGGGGGGCTATACAGGTTTGATAGCGTTCTCTTGAAAGCTGTCCTAGATGTAAGCTCCTTGCTTGCCTTTTAGGCAATCAACTGCCTTGGACTTTGCCTGAATTTCCCCTGGTGACTCAAGCCTCGGGAAAGGCACTGGGAGATGTGCGGAGCTTGGCTGTTCTGGGCGCTGGCTCTCACTGTGGTCTGTGCTGCTCCCACTGGTATCTAATCCACCTCTCCATGTGGGAGGTGATCTTGGAGCACTGCTGAAGGATTTCTGCAGTCATGGTGGGAGGTTCTGTAAAGGAAGAAACAGAAATCCCTCCCACCCACCACGACCCTTTGCAGAGACATGGACAGCCCCATACAACTCACTGGGACAACTGCACAGTTAGCAGAAAGACCTGGCTTGCCCCAAAAGCCCTCTAAGACCATCTTGCAAATTATTTCCTTTATGAGTGCAGACCCCAGCACCAGAAGGGGAACCCCCAAATGCATAGTGTGCCCTGCTGGGAGCACAGGGGTTCATGTTGCTTCCCAAATCCCCCAATGGGAGTGTGCTGCAGGCAAGTTCTGGGGACTCGCATACCCCAGCAGTCTGACTATTGCGTCTCCTGCAATTAACTGAAGGTGATCAAAGAAGGAGGGAATAGTGGGACTTAGGAGCTAGATCTCCCCAGTGGAACCTGGGAGCCTGGTCTAGCCTATTTAGTTAGGTAAGGATGGTCACAAAGTCCAGACAGTACCCAAGCAGGTAGGACTCTCCAAATCAGAAAGCTGAGAAGGTCTAAGGCAGGAGTCACCTGTGCTGCCTGGAAGTGGGGAGATGGAGCATGGCAAAGCTTCTGCTTTCCTCTGGATGGGGACAAGCAAGGAGGAGAGGCTGGTGAATGTGAGAGCTGATGCATGCAGCATGCATCCCTTCCCTCCTCATGGCAGCTTGTCTTTGCCATAGGAGACGCTGGATAGATGATGAAGCTGGGGAGGGTCAGTCTGCTCAGGTCAGAGGTACTCCAGACGTGGCACTAACAGGGGGTGTTACTCAGCATCACCCTCCAGAATGCGTTCTTTCCTTTTCTTCCTCTTTTTGCCTTTGGGCTCCTGCTATGTGTCTTGAGGCCATACTAAAGCCCCTTGAATCTTGACATGCAGACTGGGGCTGCCAGCACCTCTGCTCCTGACCCATAGCCTTGTGGACATGAGATCTTGCCCAGAAAGGCTGATCATAGTTTGTCTGCCCAGTAACCTGGCAACTGCACTAATGCATGTGTGCTCATAAAACATCCCCCTGAACCAGAGCCAGCACCCACCGACGACTGTATCCCCTTACACTGGAGACATGCTGTGCTCCCTGCATTACTGCTTCACTGTGGGCCCTTCTGAAGGGCAAATTCTGTCCCACGCTTCTGTCTTATTCCAGACATATCTTCTCCTCACCCATCTCCATACTGTACCCCACGTTACAGTGGGATGCTCAGGGGTGGAAGAGGCTCTCCGTATGGAAGGGAAGGAGCTCAGCTTGGCATCAACACCACCAAGAAGCACGTCCACCATCAGGAATGCCTGCCTCAAATCCACCCACTCGAGAAATGCATTTCAGCGTTAAAACCCAGGTCTGGCTCACCCCTGCCTGGTTGGTCACCAGGAGAAAAGGTGGCTGCCCCATGCCAGAGAGCAACTCCTGATATGCTGTGGGGTAAATGCTCCTGTAAGATGTGTGCCTAGTGCCCAGGTCCAATGCCTGTTCAGTAGGTGTGCAGGGCTGAGCTCCGCTGGGGTCGAAACCTCCTAGCCTTGTATTCATAGATTTATAGAAAATATTGTTCCAGTGGTAGACAACAAGTTTGAAGATTTTAAGGCTTATTTGACTTTTCTGGAAGAGACTAAATCGGGCACGTCAGATAAAATCTGCAGCCCTGGAGAGAATGGCTCATGCTCCGCAACCAGCATCTCTGTGATCTGGGTGGCATTTGGAGGAAGGCTTGGGGGCTGCGCTGGGGCAAGTCCCTTGAGGAGGATATGGGAGGAGTCATCTGGCTGTTTGAATTTTGTGTCTTGCGGCTCCAGGGGTTTCCTGAGCCTGGAGGGCAGAGGGAGTGAAGTGAAAAGAGAGAGGTGGCTGATTTATAGCTTACCATCTTCTCTGATCTTGATCGCCCTTTGTCTTGGGAGTCTCTCTTATCCAGACATGGAGGTGGGAGGAGGGGATCTGTTTCAGAGATTGCTGAACTCTGGGTGTTTGCTGTTTCCTGGAGATCGTTTGATGTTCCCTTTGCTTTAAAACATTTTCAACGTTAAGTTTCTCAGCCTCCTGCTGCACCTTGACTCTCGACATCGGGGCACGATCCATCATGACTTACCCAAACAATCTCCAGCAAGACGAGACCTCCCCATCTCCAGGGATGGTGAGGCAATGTGTCCCTGCAGGATCAGGCGGCAGGGCTTCTCAGCACCTCACCTCAAGACCACGGGCTGCTACAGGCTATCCATTGCTCATTCCCTTTCAGCGTGGTGGGGGATGATGCGTGCCAGAGCAGCACTGAGAGATGTTGGGAAGGCTGGACTGCAAACAAGCAGTGTGGACTAAGGTCTGCCTCTTGCTTTTCTCCAAGGCAGCCCAGCATGATGACTTCTAACAGGATGAAAACCACCTCTCTGGGTGAGATGTCACCAGGCTTGTGCCCTTAAGTGAGTCCTATAGATATTGCTAAAAGCTTGATTTAGGACTCAGTAGAGGAAGAAGTGCAGGAAAAAAACCCCTTTCTGACCTGAATCTGTACCAGGCTGTGAAAGGTCTCCAGCTCAGACAATATTCTCTCTTCTCCAGCATGTGCAACTTGTCAGCTCCGGTAAGGGACATCAGGTCTGTAATTAAAAGACCATCAAACAGTCCTTTTCCATAAATCCTCTCACAGCATTGTCAGTTAATGAAACTTACTTCATTCAGCTGGTGCCATTTTCCAGAAGAGACAGGCCAAAGAACAACATCGCCTGTAAAACAATCTTTTTTGTTCTGTGAAAGTAATTAGTTTTGCTTGGACTTAATGTGCTTGGGGGTTAATTATCCTAAAACTGCCCATGAACTCCCATGATGTGGGGATATTTGTGCTGGGCTGCCGGAGGTGCCAATTCTTGCAGCAAGGCTCTTTAGGCGTTTTGATGATGCTCATTGTTTTCCTTGAATTCTCAGCTTAGCAGCGTTGTGTGCTTGCATGAAAATTTGCTTTCATAGCCTGTCCCCCAAGAAGTTTCTAGACTTCATGGTTCAAAACCACAACCTGAGAGCACCTGGGAGCAAAAAGCAAATAAGAGTTACTTGTTTATTACCAGTTTAATAATGGTTTTTATGCTAAAGTCATAATTTTTCAGAGCCTTGAGTTACGATTTTTCATGGCCGGGGCTGTCAATGCCAGCCTGACCTTACAAGAGTCCTAGACAGCTTTTTTTGGGGTGGAACAGGAGGCCACAGAGGGAGATGGTCCTGGGCTTTGTTTGCAGCAATGTGCTTTCCAAGTGCAGAGTCTGTAAAGATGAGATCATGTCAAAGCTGCTGGAGGTTGAGCTTCAGCTCGGGAGGGGCTTTTAGGTGGAAAAAGGTGAGAACTCCTGAACTTTCACCGCATATTAGGGTAGAAAAAACCCATTCAACAAAAATATCTCATAAACTGCTTTTCTTTCTATTCTTTTTTCTTTTTTTAAAGAAATGGCTATACACAGCCATTCTACTTGTAACCTAGCCAAGAATAATTTGTGGCAGGAAAGTTTGAGCATTTGTAAAAATAAAAAAANAAAAAAAAAGAATGCACATTAGAGTATTTTAGTGTGAACCCAAACAGAAAGGCGGGTATTCAGAGGGCAGGATAGCATGACACTCTGCATTTCTGGCCATGTGTTGAAACAGAGATTTTTTTTCAAGTGTTTGTTTTATTAATCACACTACAGAGCTCAGTGCAGCACTTGCTGATTTTTGTCTTGTTAACTTTTTTCTGTCCCGCTGCCATTTGGTCTCCCTCTGAGCTCTACACCTGCTTCCAATGTGATAAATAGGAGCCTCACGTGCAGTAGGAGCAGAAAGCCACCTTTCACCTCTTGCACTGGTCCTAGCAAATTTTGGTAACTGTTTACCTTTTGCCATCCTGTTGCATGGGTGCTTTTGACCGCAGGACTGCACTGACTGCAAGGGGCTTCGTCTGTGGTCCTTATTCACATGGGATGGATCTTCTTCATGCAAGCACTTCCCATCGACACCAGTGGACTCTGCCACAAGCAGATGCATTGCAAGCAGTGGAGCTGTCATGCCAGGGTGTGTTGGGAAGGGAATCAACACCCCACTGCACTTCCCCAACCCACCAAAAACCCACAGATTTTTGCAGTAAATGGCCAGGGCCAAAATTTCATAATGTCCAGTAGGGAGCAGGGCAAGGGAGGGCAGTGGAGCGGGTCTGCTCTGCCTATGGGATAACACAGGAACATGGCAAGATGAACAGGTGGTGGTTGGGGATGATAAACAGGAGTATCTCCTCACAGAGCTATTTGCCACAGAATGTTGCTGAAGCTGAAAGGTTAAGTGAGATTCCAGCCCGGGCTGGACATTTGCATGGCTAACAAGAATATCCAGAATTATAATAGTTAATACTGACACCACACTCAGAAGAGATACCGGATCTGTGGCCCCAGGGCAAACACCGACTGTAGCAGATTAGGGAGAGGCCTCCAGTGGGGAATGGATTTGGAGGGGGGGGGGAGGGGATTAGCTGACACCTGCCTGACATGGGGACTCGCACCTTTCCTGAGCACTGGACGTTAACCCCTCCAGTGGGCAGCCCATCTCCCACCAGAGAGTGCTGATTCATCAGGATGGAAATATTCTCCAGAGATCCATCGCTGCAGATGAAATCCTGATGGAAAACTGCCCAGTTTCCTGCCAGCATACCTTTGGCAGCCTGCCTGACCAGCTGGTAGGAAGAGGAGAACATGGGAGCCTGGCTCCCAAGATGTTAAACTCTCCCAACTCCCATGCAGACTGCTGGGCGAGGGATGGTGTGCTCCCAGCTGGTGGACCACAGCATGGTGGGGTCTTCCAGCCTTCCAGCTTGAGCCCACCAGCTGTGGGAAAAGGGAGTAAGGAGCCAGACAGCTCTGTCTTTTGCAAAGGCTGCTTCTGGGTTTTTATCTCAGATTGAACCCCCAAATAAATCTTGAGTCACCAAAAAGCAGTGGCAGGGCTTCACGGTCCTCCTGTCTGCTGCCTGACCCTGCTCATCCACTCCTCTCTTCCTGTCTAATGTCCTTTCCCTCTTTTTCCTATCTCTGCCCATTGCCTGGGTGACCAAATGTCTTCCAGGGTTGCAGAAGATCCTGGTGGGCTCCTTGCAGGCTCTCCACCAGGCAGAGTTGGTGTGTGTCCAGCTTTGCTACTGGACAGAAGAAGCTGAGGTGGGTCTCTCAGAGTTTGGCAGCCCCAAATCCAGGTCCTTGTCTCCCATTCCGGTACTGACATAGCAACATGGGGACACCTTGTCCCAGTACTCCATTGTACTGGACATTGTACTGGACTGTAGGGATTCTTAGGGGTCCCTCATTCATCTTCCTCCCAGGGCATGGATAAACAGGACATGAACATGGGGCTTTTCCATAAATGCAATGGTATGAGTCCACTCTTAGCCTGACTCCCCAGGTCCTGTCTCTGCTGTTTGAAAGTGGCTGGAAATGGCATTTTTTTCTTGCTTCGGATGCACACTCGCCTTTGCCAAGACAACCCTGAAACAGAAAATTCTGCCAGGGTTTTTCCTTCCCGAGAAGGTCGCCTGTGCCCTGGCCGTGACAAAACTCCCAACAGCCCATGCCACCCCTCAGATAAGCCACCTCTCAGAGGAGAGGTTCAACAGTGACCGAAAACACTTGGGATATTAAATTCTTGGGCATGAAGGCTGTGCTTGGACGTGCCACTCCTGGAAGAGTACACAGTGCCATCTAGCCGCACTAGTCCGAAGTACAGAGCTTTCTGCAGGTATCTTCCCAGCCCCAAAACCCAACCCTCTGCACCCTCGACCTCAAGTAGCCTTGCCACCCCTTTTCCATCACTGACCAACCTTCAGACCAGGCTACTGGGAGATTAACATTGCCAGCACCTTACCCACGGGTAGGGGGATGTGCTTATTTCAGACATCTGCATTTGGTTTTAGCTTATGGTGAGGTTTGGACCTAAGCAACCCAACCTGGCTGAAAGGGTGATGTTTTTGGTGAAAGCTGGGGCTTAAACTGACTGGTCCCATTTCTTCACAGTTTCCTCCAGGGTGGTGGCTATGTCTCCTGGTGTTTCCCTTCCATTTGGTGCTAGGGTGCTGGGGGACCTAGTCTTCTGTCCCTCACTGTTACCCAATGGCTGGAAGAAGCACAGAGGGGTGCTTGTCGTGGGTTCAGGCATTTCCCCAAGTCATTTCTTCTGGTCCTGGCCATTATTTCCCTTCTTCTTCAACTGGTAGATCTCAGTGCTAGCCCTGTGTCGTGGTTTCAGGTCAGCTCAGCCGGTAACAAAGCACCACGAAGCCGCTCGCTCACC
>VYZV01011941.1:225991-257680 GCA_013401275.1 Pandion haliaetus
ACATTTTGGGGCAGCGAATTCTTCCAAGGAACTTCTTAAAGGGGCCGCCTCTGCAGCCCCCCTCCCCTGCCACCAAGGAAAACCGCACCACACAAACCCATAACACCCTGGCATCCAAATCTGGAGAGACATCAGGATGTTAGGATAGCTGGAGAGCTTGGGGTGGCTTCAGACTCCATCTAGCAACATGCTGAGCTCCAGCTTCCAGCACAGCCATACTCACAAACATCTACCTCAGGTGTCAGGGACTGTGTCCTCCAGTTGGCTTCAGCCAGGGGTTTCCTCTGATGCTGTGGCATTTCACCTGCAAGGAAATTGTGGGTCTTGCTGGTGCGGAGTGCTGGTTCTGGGTGCCCACAGAGGGCAAGTCTTGTCTCTTGGAAATTTCACAGCTGGAGTTGACAAGGCTTAGACTGTGCTGTTCACCATCTGTCTCTCCTTTCTTCCCCTCTACCTTTTCTCCTTCCCTCACCAAAGGATGAGATGGAAAGAGAAATGTGCCGCGCACCTACCCTCTCATCTGGCATGGAGGGAAATTTAAGACCTGATCTAGCTGGACTAGGATTTCACTAGGACTTCAGTCCTCTGTCAAACCTTGGCACAGCTACTGGATGCCTGACAACCATCTTCAACTGAGCCTCGCTCCAGCTGCCATCATCAGCCAGGAACACCTGCAGGTCTTGCTGCTGAACTCCTTGCCTTTTTGTAGTCCCCTCTGCCTCTGATTCTTTGCTACTTCACCTGCTTTTCTGGCCCATCCCAAACCCCAGTGCTGAGAGCGTTTTTCACTGTGCTGTGTCAACTATATTAATTTGAATCTTACCTCACATTGCTTTTTTATTCTGGTCCATTTCTAGCAGCTTCTTCTCCCACCTACTGCTCCGTTGCTAGACTATGTGGAGCATCTTGCATAAATCTGGGAGGAGTTCTTGAGTATCGTGTCTATTACCTTTGGATGTGTAGTACTTGTGGTTGGAAATGCTCTAAGATGCCCTTCACTAGCTAAGATCCCATCACCATGAACTGTATAAGAAGAATGGGCAGGATCTTTGGCAAGATCAGTTCCTTGGGTCTTCTCTAGTTATGTGTGAACTGAAATCTTTACGATGCTCATAACTTGGCAAAAGTTGTGACAACATTGAGATACAGGCACTCACATACACACAGACAAATTCTTTAAGCAAAGACCAAACGCTATTTCTCCTTGGCCCAACCCTTCTAGCTTAGGTTTCCCCTGCAGACAATCCAGCCCATAACAGTACCTGAAGGTGGGATTAACTGAATAATCTGTAGACACCAGATATCTACGGGAGAGACAGTTGTGTAGGCACCTTCTACAGCAGCAGTTAATGCCAAGAAACTTCATCCTACCTGCAATGCTTGCCTCAGGATGATGTGATTTTTTCCCTAGAAGCCCCTATTTCTCTCCAGTGACTATAAAGGCAGGCAGCTCTGTAGCTGGCTGAGATGGAAAATAGCCCAGCGGTTAAAGTCTGGTGAAATGTAAGTAACTGAAAACAGTGTTTTATAATAGGAAATACTGCCTTAACACCAGACCTTGCTGTGAGACCCACCTGTGACAGTGCAGGAATGGAGGAGGCAGAGCCAGGTCTCAGTTACATCCTGCCTCCTGGGTAATTTTGTGCAGGGCTCGGTGTTCAGCTGCAGTTTTACATTTATTCCCCACATGCCCTGACCGTGCTGGTGTGATTTTGGAGAATGGAAGAGCAAAACATGTCCTGGCTCTGCTGAGCATCTCTTTGGCCACATTGAGATATCCCTGGCTGAGGGGTCCTGTCCACCATGGGTGGCTGGGTGGGTGTGGAACCAAGTTGGACAACTGCATCACACTGCTTAGTGGGAGAAAATGGGAGAAAATGAGAAGAATGGGAGAAAATGGGAGAAAATGAGAATGGGAGAAAATTAGTTTCATCCAGAGCTATTTTGCATTAACATTAAGGAGAAACATCAACAACAGTAGACGGAAATATGACAAAACTGGAAAGTTTTCATCCAAAAAGTGAAATTTTCTGGAAGCTCTGAAAAGCATTTAAAACCCAAAAATGAGGCTGCAGCTGCACTCCTAGCTCGATCAAGTGTAACGTTGCCAACCCTGGTGATAGTATTGCAAGTGTCTCTAAAATTATCATTTTCTTTAAAGCTCTGGCTGCTGGAGACAAATAAAAAGCATCTATTAAAGAATCATGATTTTTAAACCAGTCTCATGATTTCTGGAGCCTGACATTTTAAAGATGGTTGAATTGTTTCACACCTGTGACTGGCAATCCTGTAGGTGCCAGAATACAGCTGGGAACTCACACAAACCCCTGAGCATGAGCACATGTGGGTGTTGGTGTGTGCTGAGGTGCTGCCAATGCACATGATTTTAGCCAGTAGTTGTCTTCCTAATAACCTGAGATGCTGGAGTCTTGTGAATAACTACAACTCTTGGCTTTAATTTCAAATAAAAATCCTTTTCTAATCCTCCCAGTTGCAGAGGAAAAAACTTGACAGAATGTTTTGAAAGCAGCTTAAGCACCCCAAAAGCAGAAGGCCTATAAACTAAATTAACAAATGTAATATGTAAACAAGATTGCAAGTGGCTTAAGCCAATTCCACACTATTTTGAAGTCTAACTGTGCTCTGTGCCTAGCTTGGCTATGGTTGGGGTGGAAGGTGATGTGAGCAAAGGAAAAGCTATCATCTGCTCTGTAGCTTAACTCTGTTTCTGGGTCTTGTTCCTTAAAAAGCCACCTCTGGAGCACCTTTCTAAAGGGCTTTACAGGAGTGAAGGCCACGTGCATTCTTGGGGAGGGCAGGGAAATTTTAATTTGGGTAAATTGTGAAATGCACAAGGAGAAGGGCTGGATGGACAGGTTCCCTGGCGCAATGCAAACCCCAAAGGAACAAAATGGGACCAAACAGGTCCTCTGGCTTCTCTGAGGCTCCGCATTCATGTCCTGCACCTCATGCTCTGTGTCTTGGCCTGACACCGGGGCAGGGATGCTCACTGGCTCTGAACTGATAGTGCATGTTATAAAAGCTGTTTGGAAACAATTCCAAGTGTCTTACTGGAACCTCACCACTGCTTCTGGGAGGCTTTTGGCTCTAAGGCTCCAGTTGTAGCTGCAGACATTAAGGTCAAGAGGAGGTCAGGTTAAAAATACAGGATACAAGCGCACAGCCCAGACAAGCTCCATCTGACACCCATGGCAACTTGGCTGCGTGGCTGCACACAGACCCTTTGGCCTTGCACAAATACATGGTGAGTACGTGGGAGTGTAATCATTGCTGGTGTTGTCATGCTCTAAGGGTAAAAGCAAGGCAAAGTTTGTGGAAAGACACCATCTCGTTTGTTAGGCTGATTGCTATATGCAATCCTGTATGCTATATGCAATTCCTGTATGCACAGGACCACAGGATGACAGGATAGTTCAGGTCAGAAAGGACTTCAGGAGGTCTCTGGTTCAATGTCTTGCTCAAAGCACTATCACCTGTGAAATTAGGTCAGTTTATCCCAATCTGGTCTTGAAATCCTTCAAGGATGGAGTTTTGCACAGCCTCTCTGAACAACATGCTCTGCTGCTGCATTGTGCTTAGAGGTAAGAGAGGTTGAAGCCTCTCTTAAGGAATACATTACACAGACAGACATGCACAGACATATATGTACACACACAAACATGTACACACACAAACATATACACACAGAGGCAGGGAGATGCTCCCATTCACTGTGCTCATCTTCTGAGATAAATGCTTGAATTACTTGAGCTAAAAAGCCAGCCCCTGCAGCAAGACCCCCAGATTCAGCCAGTTTGGCCCCAAGGAGACATCTTAACACCCCCAGACCAGATATTTGCATCCATTGCCCCACCAGCACCACCACAGACACATCTGCATGAAGCCTCGGTGGAAACTCAATGAGGAAGAAAAGGAGGCAAAGAGAACAGTAATACTGGGAGCTATCATGTCCACAGCACAAGAAGATCTTCCATGCTGAGATGAAGGGGAGCTGAGGTAGGACATCCAAGACAGCGAGACCTTGGGGAGTATTTGGTATAACACCCTCCTGAGTACTTTGGGATGGAAAGGCTGAGTGCAGAGTGGAGGAGGACTGAATCCAGTGTCCCCATCCTATACCTCTCTGCCCATTTAGATTCAGGCCTGGATCATGTTCCTTCACATATGGTCATTACTCAGAGCTTGGACTCTGGAGAAGGGCTTCCACCAGTGGCAGCTAATGCCAACAGCAGCTCAAGGGCTTGTAGAGATGGACCTGACAAGAGGCACCCTCAGAGAAGGTGGGACTCAGTGTGTGACTGTCTGCCTGCCCATATCCCAGTTTGGAGAGGATCAAAGAGGGACCTATAAAATGCATTTGAAAGTGCAAATTCCAGGTACTTTGGGAGACAAATGGGCATTTGTTTAAGGACTCAGACAAGGAAGAAGAGAAAAAACCCATGGAAGTCTAGGCAGATCTCCCTGGCAGTCTCTCTGACTCTTGCATCATTTGCAGTGCCCTCAAATGGTTTTCAAACCAGGTTTTATTCCCTGATTGAAAGCAGTGCTGGTTTAATTGAAATGCTCTTAAGGTACTCAGTGTAAGCAGGCATCCAGCCCGGGAAACTGCAGCCAGGACAGTGAAAGTTTGTCAGAGGCCATAACAACTCTAACTATAGGCTTCCCTAATTCTGCTGCCTCTAATAAGCCTGGAAATAGGCTTCTCCTTGTAAAATCAGGACATGAAAGGCATTAAGTGTCTCCTGGCAGGATGATTGCTGTGAAGGGTCTTTGGGCTGCTATGAAGTGAAGGACAAAAATCAGTGTGACTCAGAGGCTGCTTTGGCTGAGTGGGACCTTGCCCTGCAAATAATGCTGCTGAGAGCAGAAGGGGAAGGTTCGGATTAAGGCAGGTGCTGGTAGATACTGGAGTGATACAGATTAGTTTGGGAACGAGGAATTCACAGGTTGATGGTGGTGAAGATCAGTGAATGCATCATCAAATAGGAGCTGATCCATAAAACAATCTGCCACCACTCAGCAGAGAGGTTGTGCTGGGATGTCCCAAAGAGACAGTGATAAATGGAGCAGACATCCCACCGGTCTGTGTTATCAACAACAAATGCTTTGACCCTCTCTGCTTTTGTCCAAAGGGTGCTGGTATATCAGAGAAACCTCCCATGACCACAGTGAAGCTATACTGGTTTACACTGGCTAAGACCCACACTTCCCAGGTAGTTGATATACAGAATGGAAAGAGGAGCTGGTCCCCCATGTGAACTCATGACTCTAGCTGGCTGGAAAAAAGCTTCAAAGCAAATAGGATTGATGGACAAAATAAGCAGAGTGGGAGAATGAAGAAGAGGTGTGGGACATAAGGGAAAGAAGACCTTCCCCAGGCTCTCCTATCAGCCCAGCCACATGTGAATCAGGGTTTGCAGGAGAAAGGTGCCAATGGCAGCATGACAGCTGAGATAGATATTCATGGACACTCATGATTCAGCTGTGATGAAGCTTTGCACAAGTGCATGAAGAAGTTTGAAGGGGGCCACTGCAGGGTCCTTTGGAAATCTCAGCCTTCCTGAACCGACCAATGTCATGCCCAGTCCTGCAGGATAAAGAGGAAAGGGTTAACGGCTTCTAAAACCCTGTTGCATTGGGAATGCAATAGAAAATCTGAAAGCAGGTCAGTACCTCAGCTGCTTCTGAATTCTCATTAATTTGTATTCCCCTCTCATTTATTAATAAGCTGACTCACACTCTATTTGCTTTCCCTTTGCTGCAATTTGCAAAATTCCTTCTTATTCCCAGTAGTCCTCTTGGCAGTGTTATTTTTCTCTGTTTTTCCCTGGTCTTTATCATTTCCTTGCAGGTCTTAGCTGAGTTTGCATATTCTTGCTCAGTTCCTCTGGCTCTTTCTTTTCAGCCTTTTTCTTTTCAACTTCAGGCCTCCTAAAGCATCCCTTGGGGCTATCTCAGTGTCTCTGGGAGCAGCTGGGAATATCCTGCCACCCACCATGCCCGTGAAGGGGATTTTAATAGCTCCCTTGGACCTCCATTCCTTTTTTCTTTCCAGTCCCATGTGGGGACCTAGATGGCCTCCCAAAGGCTTGGAAGCTCCCAACGCAGGGAATCACAGATATATCAAAGTATAGCCAGCAGGTCCTGTGGAGAAGCTGATCTGCTTTTCACTGCTGTCTGCTCCCAAATGCTCTGTGGGTCGGTTATCGCAGTGGATAGAGCAGTTTCTTCTCCCATGCTCCAGCCAACACTGACCATCTTGCTCTGCCTGTGGTGGAGCCCAATCTTCTCCAACCTAAGCCAGGCAGCCTGTTACAGATGGCCCAAGACTGTGGTTCCTGCACCGTTGCACATCCTTTGCTTGTCTCATTTTGCTCAGTCTCAGTATCTTCACCCACAGAGAGCAAGATCTGACTGTGCGAGCCTATCAGGGGGTCACTGTTTGGCTATATGAGCACACCACAAGGGTCTGTGTGGCTATATGAGCCTTTAGGGGCTCTACACAATTGTTTTCCCAGATGCTGGAGAATGCCGCATGCCTGGCAGATGTTCATCATTTTGTGAGGCAAATGGGGCAAGAAGGATGTTTTTGTGGGTGTCAGCCAGGGCTCCCTGAGTCCTCCCCTTGTCCTTCCCCAAATTTGCCCACAAGAGGGAGGCAATGACTTGTGGTGTCCGCTCCCACGCCACATAGGTGTAGCAGGGTCCCAGCCATGACACCTGGGCTGTGTGGGGGCCCCTGGGCTGCATGGGGGCCGTGCCCACCCTGCACTGCACATGTGCACCACCGGAGCCCAGGAGTCTGGGTGGGATGGCCAGTGGTGGGTGGCTGGGTCTCGTCCACAGCTCATCTTGCCCTGTGTGGGAAGAGCCAAAGGAGAGCATCATCTTGCCTCTCTGGCTTTTTTTTGGTGTCCAAAAGTGGAAGGATGTTGTTGGTGTTCATTTTTTTTGACCTGAGTGAGATTTCTGTCCTCTGCTAGGGCTGGATGAGACCTGTCATGGTGCTGTGCCCATTAGCTGAAGACTACTTCTTCCCCCATGACACAGGTTGTCCTGTTGCTAGAAGACAAGAGCTGGAGGGTACTATCCTTGACAACCCTTTTCCGTATCTCTCCAAACCATCAGCCCTTGCCTATTATGGAGCAAAGAAGCCCAAAGCGAAAGGCTGAGGGACTCCCTGGTATATGTACGAATTGATCCTTGGAAATTGATGCCTTTCCATGGACCTGGGGAAGGTAGAAAAGTCCTGTAGGTGCAGGGACTCTGCTCAGCAGTCCTGGATCCAAGGCAGTAGCCCTGTTTCCAAATACTCCAGGGATCCAGCTCCAGGCAGCCAGGCTCCAGTGACAGTTTTGTCCCCATGAAGCTTGCCAGGACCTTTCCCACACTGGGGACCTGTTGAGGTAGCATCGTTAGCTCTGGTCAACCCAGGTAGATGGGAGGTCGGCCTTTGTTCTGATATCAAAATAACGGGTTTATCACTTATTATTTACTCAAATGCTGCCTGGATGACTTCAAACATAAGTGTGTCCCTTTGGGAAGTTCAAGAGAAGTTGGCAGCAGCCAGGGATTCCTGAGACCCTGAGTCTTTCCATTGTTCAAGACACCCCCTGCTCTTTGGGCTGGACTCATGCAGTTGTGATGCCCTCCTGGCTACCAGGGGCAGAGTTGAGGCTTGAAGCTGCTGTAAGATGGACCATCCCAGATCATGCCTCCTGGCAGGCAGCGGACTCTGGGGTCACCCACCCCAAATAAGCAGTTCATTCTTCCATGCAGAATGGCCTCGCTCCAGCAAGGGCATGGAGATTGCTTGCCACGGAGAGCTGTAACTTCAACAAAGGCGTACTTTCTCCAAACCGTGACACAATTTTTGGAGTTAAATAAATCTGTCATCCACAAAGCAAACTGCATTAAACAGTGTCCTCTCCCACTCTAGCCAGATAAAAGCTGGGCACTTTGGAAAGTGTTTAAAAACCATTTTTCATTCCCTTGTGTTCACTCTTCCCTCCTGTTGCATCCTCATTGCACTCACTCATTCAGGAGCCTGCACAAGGACCTGAATTTCTAATAGGAACAAAAAAAGCAGAAGGAATAAACCCAGTATTAAAACCCATTCAGAGCTTCTATTATTTGAGACCAAAAGGGGAAGGTCCCTTGCAGGTCACTTTTAAATGTGTCTGTCTAGAGGCAAAGAGATTCAAAGTGCATTTATCATCCTCCTTATTCATTCTCTCCGTCGTCCACAGTGACCCAGGGATTTTTTCCTGCTTCGTGATGCAGGGATTGCTATAAACCCAGCTGGGTTCAGCCACCATGCGAGGAAGCAGGGTTTTCCTCTGCCTCACACATCATCAACGCGGCTATGAGCTGCACACTGCTGTTGCAGCGTTGGTGGTGGGTGGAAGAGGCCTGGGATGACTTGTCCCAAAACTCAGCTGGGCTGTAGGGCAGTGAAACCTGGGCTACAGTAGGAGCAGCCAGCTGGAACCTTTTACGCATTGTAATTCACCAAAAATGGGGTTTCAGCAGGACCAAAAGGAGCTGTAAGTTCAGGTTTCCGTCATTTGGATGTGTGTGAAAGTGTCAGCATAGTCCTGCTAGATGTTTCCAAGGTAAAATGTTTCATTTCAGAAGTGTCAGAGTATTTCATCAGACAACCTTGAAACAAATCCCTTTTTCTATTTTCATAGGGCATTTTTATTTAAAGGCTGACCCAAAGCAGGAGAATATAAGGCTAAGCAAAAACACTGGGTATCCCAAAGGAAAGGGTTCCTATTGGGACCAGGGGAGAAATGACTCCAAAGAAACCTCTTGTGATGATTCTGATCCCTGGGCTTGGTCCCCAGCCCCAGGGTCCCTGACCCAGAAGTAGACTGAACATGGGGAAAAACAACGGGTGCAGCAGATCAGCAGAGTCATGGCAAACTTTAGGACTGGTGGGATGGTGAGGAATAGCAAAGAGGGAGCCATGGAAAATGGCATGAATGGGGGAGACGAAAAGGTAAGGGCAGCATGTGGGTGATAGCAAAGGAGGAGGAGAAGTGGGAGAGGCAGATCTTCTGCTTAGCTTTCAGTGGTGCAAAAGAGAACATGGTGGGAGAGAAAGAGGCAAAGGCCAGAGTAAAGCAAACTGAGGCATGGCTTGGAAGAAGGGTTGGAAGTGTTGGGGTTTCCTCCCTCTTACTCTGGGGGGTTTTGCTGGGAAAAGGACCCCATGGCCCATCCAGGGGTGAGGTCCATGAGGCTAGTTGAGCTTCACTGAGGTTCAGGAGAGGAGTTCAGTGTTGGTTAGGCTGTGGAGGGAGCAGGGCAGCCAGGCTGTATGACCCAGAGCCTGGGGAGTGCAGTGGCCATGTCCCTGGTGGGTTGTTGAGACAGGCAGGACCCACATGTGCCAGTGGGACAGAGAAGGAGTCATGGGGTAGTCTCTTCCTATGGCTCAACATCTCCAAGTCCTTGTACCCTCCAAGATGCTGATGTGAGAGGGGGTCTTTCTCTTCTTTGGCACATCTGGCTGGTGGCTGCTTGGCCATCTTTCCTTTTGCCCCACTAGTAACAGTCTGGCTTCATGTCTTAGCCTCATGGCATCCCTTTGCAGCCTTGTGTCCCTTCACACACTGTGCGGGGCTGCTCTTCTCACCGAGGCCAACATTGTCACCCATCAGTCAACACAGTGTTACCTCAGCTCCAGACCCAGCCTGGTGCCTTTTAGGTCCTCCCATCTCTTTCCAAACAGGTGGCTATGAATTAATGAGGTCTAAGGATAGTTAGAGAGTTATAAATATCTTCTGAGATGATGAATTTTAATCAGGAGCCTCTAGCAAGCACAAGATGAAATCAGGAATGAGAATGATGGTCCCCCAATGGATCTTCATTAACTATTTAAATGACTGAGGTCTTAATTAAAAGGCTCAGGATTTAGCTGAGGGATTACAGATTGCCCGGGGGTAGAAATCAAAGACTTCAAACCCCCCTTTTTACAGAAGGTAATGAGCTTTTATATTAGATTAAAAAAAAAAAAAAAGAAAGAACAAGGCCTTGCTGTTTTGTCTGGCTTCTTCACTCATTTAAACGATGCTCAGATCTTGAAATGTGCAGCCTTGGCCTGACAGCCCCCCTGTCAACATGCAAGTCCCCAGACTGGTCCTGTCACTGCCTCACCTCCACGTCCCACTAAACCCTTGGGCATGGACAGCATGAGGGTATCCATGTTCCCCTTAGGGAATCCCCCAGGGATTCCTGATCTCAGGGGAGATGTCTGCAGGGAAGCATTGAGATGGGCCCAATCTCCCATCAGCTTTACGACTCTCCTCCCTTGCTTAGTTGCTCTGAAATATTTTTCCTAGAGAAAAATACTGCATATGTTCTGCTTGTGTTTGTGAAGAGTTTCGGGATATACAAACCCAGATTTTTTTGACAATTGTAGTATTTGTTCATGCTCAACCCCAGGTACACATACCTCCAGACAGCAGTCTTCCTCCCTGGGCAAGCATTGATCTTTTCTGCAACGCCTAACCCAGAAATTGTCCTCCTTCCTGGAATGGAGGGACCCTCTTGTCTATATTTCTACCTGCCACCAACACAACTCCACCTTGTCCAGGCAGCCCGTTGTGTAGGTGGCTCTCCTGAGGCTGAATTACCTTGGGTGTTAGGGTGACTCCTGAAAGCTGGTGATGGTAATCCACCACAATTACCTCTGTTAATGCCAGGGTCTGCCTGTGCCTGTTGTCTCTCTGTCATGTCTAATGGACACGAGGAGGGAGGGGATGCTCAGAGGTGATTGCATGAGAGACCTCCAGGGCAGACAAGGAGTTTCAGCCCATAGAGCAAAGATGAGTGCTCAGACCTCCTGATCTAGTGCTTCTTTCCAAGGAGAGGGACAGACAGAGGTGGAGCCAGACAAGGGGATGATGCAGAGGGATGGGTGGAAAGAGACTCCCAGAATGAACAGCTGAGGTGGAACCAGCTCCAAAACCTGTGGCTGGGGCTGACTCCTGGTTCTGATAAGGCTCAGGAGCAGGTCTTGCACAGAGGGAAGGATACTTATGTGCCATGCTTCACAGAAGCTGTTCTTCACAAGCATCTCCATTCCTGGCGGCTCCTGAATCGCTGCTGCTCCTGTGGCAAGAAGCTCAAGAAGGGCTATCTGTGGGGGCAGTTTGAGGAACCCAAGTGAAGAACAAGCCATTTAGGAAGGGCAGAAACACTGGAGCTGGATTTCCTGGCTATCTGTGCCTGGAGGAACAGCCTCCATGGGGATCCTCTGCTGGTAAATAAGATCGGAACTTCTGCATGCAGCCTACAGGAATCTGTGAAGTCTTAGATCCTCCACCCTCCTCCCAAAAAATCTCCCAGGAACATATTGATGAGAACTGCACTAGATGTTTGGACATGAAGCTGGGCAAGTTTTCAGAGGGCTGAGAGAGATACACAGGCACAGAGTGCTATCCCATGACCTCTGTTTCATTAGGAAACTTGGCTAAAATGGACAGATGCACTTGGAAACCGAAGCGGGAGCCCTTTCCAAAGGGGCTGGCCTGGCTGAGCACAGTCTGCTTTGGAGCTAAGATAAAGGGCACTATAAAACCTGCAAAAGCCCCTGAACTGGTGTGCTGAGTCTCACCCTGGGCTCCAGGTCAGAGGGTTGCTGTGGCTCCAGCAGGGAGATTGAACTGCGGGTGGGAGCTTTGAGCAGCTGCAGCATGGGGCATCCTCACCTTGGAGGGGGCCAGCTTGGGAGCCCAGCATGCCTCCATGGATATGGTGACTCCAGGCTCAGCCATCTCTGCACAGCTCCCGTGGGACCCAGGGGTGACACCAGATGAACACCAGTCCTGCATGGCTCCAGGTATGAGGGTTGAGGGATGGGATGCAGTAGGACTGAGGACTGGCTCTGGCAGGGTCTTACATGGGGGTGGGGCTGGGTACCAACCTGGGGTATTGCACAGGGGATTTGGCTCTGTGTGAGAGGCATGGGGATGCATAAAAACTGCCGTACAGTCCTCCGTCTTCTTCACGCTCTCATAACAGAGCTCAGCATGTGAGGCACAGTTCTATACGCTTCTGCCCTTGCTCTCTACCCCAAAAGGTACCGCAGCCCCAGCATCTTGGCTTGCCTGGCTTCAGGGCTGCTAGATGAAGATGCTGGTTCCTCTGAGGACCTAAAGGACCATAAGAGACCCCCAAATTCTGTCCTTTGGGAGGGAGAATCAGCTTTGGGAAGAACAAGCAAAAACCTGGTATTCTGAGATGATGAGCAGGAGAAAGTGAGTCCTTCCATGGCACAGCAACACTGAGCAAAGGGGCTGCTTCGCGTCCTATGCTTGCACCCTTGCCCCAGGACTGTGCTGCCCAGGGTGCCAGGACATGGGGCTGGCTTCTCACCATTGAGAATACCCCATCATCAACCCCACGCTGGCTGACCCATGCCACCTTCCCTCCTGCCTCAGGCCCTCTCCCAGTGAGCCCTGCTGCAACAGGTGACTGCTCTGGGCTCCACAACCAGCTGATAAATCATCCGTATGGCATGCACAGGCACAGGAGTGGCTGATTTAACCTCTCCATGCTTTGTCTACCAAGGACTCCTTGCCACCGAGCCGTGTCTCCAGACAGGTGCTTGGGTTTCTGTGGAGATGGGGGAGGCAGCTGGACCATTATCTGTCTCGGACAGTGAAGATCTGGCAGGAGGGTCCTTGCTCATCCCCTCACTGGAAACTGCTGAGGGTCTGGAGGACTTTGGACACCTCCTTTGCAGCATAATGGGTGGGAAGGGTGCAAAGAAGTTTTGGGTCTGTGCAAGGCTTGTCTCCCTTCCATCGCTTCCCAATCAGATGCTGGGACAGAGCCATTATCTCAAGATCAGGGCTGGTTTTGTTGTGCAAAAAGCCCTGGAGATACTGGGGCAGGGGAGTTTCTCTGGGGATGCAGGGATGTGGGGAAGGGGATGAATGGGGCTGGTGAAAGGATGGATCGGAATTGGTGGCCCCTCCCAGCCACAGAAAGTTGAGGTTTTTATCACCCTCAGTGTGGCTTTCTAAACTCAAGGAGACTGGCCTTGTCCCAAACAGCCTACTGTCTGCAGATAAGGACAAGCAGGATGGTGAGGGCTGAGACCTAGCACTAGGCAACATTGATGGAGATGTTAACAACTTTAAATGGAATCTTCCCTGGTTTTCTTCCTCCTCTTGCTCATCTGTTCAAGGTTTGGTGACCATATGCTATTGTGAGCTCTTTGGAAGGGGCAATAATCTCCCGCTTGAAGGGGCAAGCTGTCTATGCAAGCTGCAGGGTTCAGGGAGATCGTTCTTGTGGGCAGCCTTGATGGGCACCCTTGATGGGCAATAGGAAATGGCTGCAAACAGGGAGTGACCCCTGGAGGACCCTGCCAGAGAGGGTGGCCCAGGTGTGACCTGTAAGGGGATACTGGGGTCAACATAGGCCCATCTCCCCCTTTTTCTGTAAATGAGCCCCATGCTCCTCACAGCTGAGGTCATGCATCCTCTGAAAAATGCTCCATCCATTCAATTGTGATGCTGGCCCCCAGTGCACCTCCAGGTGCTGGGTGTACCTTGCACACCCCCAGCTGCTGCCCGTGCTTGTCCTGTTGCAGAAACATGGCTGGAGCAGTGCCTGTGGTGCACTCACCGCTGCCTGTACTGACCCCATCGCCATCCCCACAACCCGAGGTGCGAAGGTGACTTCACCGGCTGCCTGGGGCTGGCTCAGGAGGGCCAGCAGCTGCGGGTCTGGCGGGGACTTACACCTATCACTCTGTAACTTCTGACAGAGGCTGGATTTGCTGAAATGTTCACTGGATTTTTTCCAGCCCGCTGGGGCCCATAAATCTGGCTGTGCAGAGGCTGCTCCTGCTCCTTCACCCTCAGTGAGCAGGGCTGGTATTTTTCTTGGAGGGTGAGACTGGTTGCAACCCTCCTTCCAGCACCTGCCACTCTACCTCGAGCCACATTCCTGAGCGGTGGTAGAGAACAGGTCTGTCTCCGCCAACGGGGGATGCTGTGGCCTCCGAGCTGGCCCTGCTTCCCCCGCTCCTCTGCAGCAAGGCAGTGAGGAGGTGTTGGTTTTCTCCCTGCTCCCACAGAAGCCCCTTTTCTCCAGCCATCAACCTGCTTCAGAGCCAGAGAGCCTGAGTGTGTGTTAGGGGCAGGACTCTGAAGACCATCCATGATGGTTTCTTCTTGGACAGGTAGATCAGAAACAACCTGCGGATGCTGTGTTAATGTCCTGTTCAGCATCGATTCCCCGGGGGACTGCCCTGGCTCAGCTGGGGATTTGCCATGGAGCATGGCTCCAGGGCACTTCGTGGGACTCTCCTCCCTTTTTCGGCATGGGTCTCTCAATACACTTCATCTGGAGCTCAGGAGATCTTGTTGCTGGCATGGGGAGCAACCAGAACCCAAGAAACAATCCAGGATCCCCAACATTGAGGATCTCTCCCCCCTGCATTGGCCATCTTGATCTCCAGATAGGTAGAGGACCAGCTGCAGCCAAGGGCTCAGCAGAGCTGGCTGGGAGTTGCAGCAGGCAAGGAGGAGGGAGGTGGCTGGGCTGGGGCAGCCTGGCTGTGGTAGGTCTGGATGCCCATTATTTGTGGGCATGCCCATCATTTAACATTTGTCTCACAGACTGGATCTGCACCATCCTGGCTGCTTTCATCCATTGATCCTTTACCTGTTCCTCAAGCCCCAGTCCAGAGGTTGCCTTTGAGTGAGGAGCTCTGCTTTGGCCCTTGTTGTGATGCACCAGAGAGGACTGTGGTGCCACTGAGAGATGCTTCAATACTGAGTGAGTGTCTGAGCAGCTCGTTCCTGCTCACCTCCCACCACAGTCCTCTTGCCCTGAACACCTGGATGGTGTTCCCTGTCGTCAGCAATTTCCAGACGCCCCATGGTCTCACTGTCAAGTATGTGTCCCAAGCGATATGGGATGCAGTACAGTTGGCTGAGAGATGCTGGGTGAGCCTCATGCCTCTTCTTGCTGAAAGGTGCCTGGGATGTGCATGTAAAAGAGGGCACTGAGATACACTCCTGGGCAGTGCATGGAAAGCTAACATTGGAGAGCTCTTCTGTATGCCAGAATCGTGTTACATGCCTTGCTGTAATTAGGCTCTGGCTTTCTTTGCAGAATGAGCAATCATTTCAGTAATCTGACAGAGCAGAGTTATGGGCATGTCAGGCTGGCATAGGGGGGCTGTAAAACCAGACCTGCCTGATCCGCAGCCATCATTTGTCAAAAGGAAACCACCTGGCCAGAGCAAAAGTGATTTATTTACTTCTTCCTTCATCCCATTCTTGCAGGAAGAATGTTGGCTCCCTGGGGAGTCCCCGGCCCCACTGTTGCAAAAAGCAGCCATTTGTGCCTTTTTTGGCTCTATTCCCTGATGCTTCTAACCCAGCATCATGCTCCACACATGAATCCTAAAAACCTGCACTTTCTGCTCCCAGAAACATCCTGCACTTGTCCCCAGTAGCACAGAGACAAGTTAGGAGAGTTTTACACCGGCTTCAAATGGCTCTGTTCTCCAGGTCTGTTCTGAATGGAGATGGGGTGACTCTGCAGTGGTTTGCCCAGGTAAAGACCCCATGCTTTCCCCAAACCTTTTTTGTTCTGCTTGTTTCCAGGAATGTTTCATAGGAAGTGTCTGATATCCAGCCACAGCCAAGGATCATCTCCAGCAGCTTGGCTTTTCTGCTGACCATCACCAACTGAAGATCATGCACCAGGAGAAGGTCATATAACAGCCCACAAGAAAATACATTGTTTCCCAGCCCCCTCCTGTAAGTTGTCAGGTATCTTACAAGTCGATCAAGGACTTGGGGTGCAACTTCATTCAAATTTAAAAGTGCATTCCCTTGAGCTGCCGAATTTAGTCTGAAAGATTCAGCCGAATTCCTGGTCCTCTTGGTGCCCTGTGGAGACCTGATAAGATCTTCCAGATCCTGCCACTCTCTGCCCACATCTGTTCCCCCTGTATCTGACCCTATCAATGCCAGCAGCACTGGACCACCTTTGCTGTGCCTGTTTGGATGCCCTGTGCATGACAGCATCTTGTCTTATGGTAGATGACTCATTTGGGACCTGCCCCAAGTCCCACCCTGAGATTTCCCTCTCCAGCCACATTATTAGCTCCCAGCCTTGATGGATGGGCTCGTTAGCCTTAGGTTACTCATGAAGCATCTTTCTTCTGTAGTTTCTGATTAAAAACATCTTTCTGTTTCATCTTTCTGGGAAGTACAGCACTTATTGCTGGGCTGCAGCTTCATTTAACCTCTTTGGCCTAAGTTAGCCAAAAATAACTGAATGTAGGAGGTTTTCAGAAATATAACTACTTCCCAACTGTCTCTTCTGGATGTGGAGTGACACTGCTCAAGTGTTGGTTGTTTGCCCTTTGAGAGACGCCACTTGTTTGGGCACTGCCAGCACACTGGCGTGCTCTTTGCCTCTGTGAACATTTTGTGGTCTGGTGGTCATGAAGGTTGGACTCAAAAAAAGGGAGGTTGATGTGTGTTTGGGGTGTCCCCATCCGCTCTGCTTTGGTACCTGGCACCTGAACATCTGCAGCTGACTGTGTCTCACCTGAGGTCAGCTTGGCCAAAGGCCACAGAAACTCTGTCTTACCCTGTCATTGAATGGTGATGACGCTGCTCAGTTTGTGCATGAGAGTCTACTGATTAGAGCAGTTGACTTGTAACCAGAAGACTGGTTCTCTAGGCTACTGGCACCAGAGGAAACTCTTAGGAAGGGCCTCACATGCAGCTTACACAGCTCCCTGAGGAGCTTCCTTGTTGGAGAGAACAAACCTGAGGATGTCAGACCCTTGCCTATGGAGCTCAAGCAACTCTTTGACCCCTAAGTGAGAACCTATGTGCTGGAGAGGTTCTCCAAAGAAATGCATCCCTTCCTGATCAAAAGAGAAAGTATTGGTCCCTGGGCCAGGTGCAGAAGGCTGTCTCCAACTCTGGTCAACCTCCTCACGGTTTGGCAGACAGTGCTGAGACCAGATGAGAGACAGCACCAACACTGTCCTGCCTCTGGTGTTTCCTACTGTGTCCCATCACAACATGCTGCCCAACCTGAGCTGAGCCCTGCATTTCATGCACAGGACATGCAGGTGCCTGAATATGCTCCTAGAGCTGAGACCTCCCATCAGGTTTTGCCTGGTGGATCACTGCAAGGTGTAAGGTCTGCAGGAGAACAGCTTCATCCCATGTTCAGCTCCAGCTGGATGACTGTCATGCCAAGGCAGGCAAGCTGCAGGTGAGTGAGTGTGTGCATGCAAGATACCGAGGCTGGAAGAGCAATGGTTTGAGGGGGCTGGATTACAGCATGCACCCAGACTGGTGTTTCAGAGTGGCTGGAAGTGCTCCCTGGTGTTTGCTTCCTTTCTTTCATCACTTTCAGGTCCAGAGAAACAGCTGAAACCTCTGAAAACAGCAAACTTAGAAGGAAAAAAAAAAAGCCAACACCCAAACCAAAAAGATCAAGGGAGCTCTGAGGGCTTTATTTTCTACGAACCTGGGATTATTCTGGGGAAGGCAAGTGGGGCAGAGAAGCAAAAGGCATCAGATAGCCCCTGTCCCTGATCCCATCGGGCTGTGGGTACTGTAAGGCCAGCCCATCTCTTGGATCCAGTTGGGCAGTTCCCAGGCTGTGGAGAGCCAAGACTCAGATTTATTTCTGCAGTTTCCCATTATCCGAATGTCCCGTTGGAACAGCACCAAAATGCAGGGCCAGGAGTTTTGTAACGCTATTTTCTACTGCAGTGCATGAAGCTTGCACATCCCATACCCAGCATGAACTTCCTGGTGCAGTCAAAGGGTCAGATGAGGCCAAAGTGATATTGTCCCTCCTGCAGCACCCCAGATATTCAGATCCAAGATAAACAGAAGCTCCCCCATGGTGTCACTTACAGGTGAGAGAAGAGAAGATACAGTGGGATGCCGTCCCCGGAGGAGGGGCATGTCCCAGCTTCATTGCTTTTTCCTAGGGTGCATGCTCAGATCATGCAGGGTGATTTGTACCTCTGCCCTGACCCTGGCTGCAACTTTACCCTTTGGCTCTGAAAGTTCTTCCTTCCCTCTCCAGAATTATTTCTTCATCAGGGAGCCAGGATCTAGTCACAAATTATGAAATAAGGCAAATTGCCACCCATCGTGCCCACAGTTTAAAGATGCTGCAGCGAGAGACACTAGAAACATTACACTTTGGGACACATCAAGTCACAGTGGCCAGCAAAGGATTAGCTCCCACCAGCATGGGAGCTAAAGGCAGAGATGTGATCTGTTCCCCTAACGCTGTTGGTCTTCCTGTAAAACTCCAGCATCACTTAGTGCGGGAACCCTTTTCCACTGGGTGCACACACAACTACTCTACAAATCACTGCTGGCCTGGCTGGGCAGGTGGAAAAAAAATATCACCTTGCTGGCCAGGAAAAGCCCATATACGTTTTCCTGCAACCTTTCCAGATAGAGGAGCTGGGTAGCAGCTGCTCTCCAAGAAGATTTTTGCACATCTGCAAAACAATGCTGTCTGCAGTCAAGGGTTTTTTCTGTAAAGGGTTTCTGAGGTGGCAAAAAGTAGCCACTGTGGGTTTCTGCATGTAGCACCTTACTCTTTAAGAACATGACACTGATTTAGAGAAATAACTGGTTAAAAGCTATTACCCTACTCACTCTGAACTCTGAAGCACTTCAGCAAAGCATCCATATCGGGTGAAGGCATCCTGAGTTTGGCTGGTCCAAGCAAGGTGGGTGATTCACCCTTGCCCAGAAGGAGCGTGCAGTCTGCTCCCCTTGCTGGGAGGCTGCTCCAACTCCAGACAGATGCTGTCTCGTACACAGGTTGCTCAATCCTTGGCAGCTTAGGCTGTGGAGTTGCAAAACATGAAGCTGTCTGTGGCAGTCACACTCTGGCGACTCATCCAAGAGCAAGCTGTTGAGCTCATCTGTCAGGGGTGCCAGGCTTTCCAAAAGCGGAGACAAAGATGCGGATAAGCAGGGTTTTAACAAGCAGTAAATTGGGAAAGTCCGTATTTCCTACTGAATCTGGGCAAGAAAAGCAGCTACTGCAATGACCCCAGTATTGCAGATGTCAAGACGTGTGCAAGGTGCTGGCTGCTGGCAGGGAGAGGGAGGGACGGGGAGTGAGGAGGGATCGTTTTTCATTTTCCAATACATTTTTCATTAACAAAGCACCTGTGTGGGTGCACATCAGGCCTCCTCTGTGGTGGGGAGCGGGGGCAGCACCGCCCTGGGTGGTTGTGTCAGCCCCTATCACAAGGCAGGGCTGTCCTGATCTAATGTGGTCAGAAGTAATCCCACACAATTATTATGAACAAGTGCTGTTTTCCTTGGAAATAAAGAGCTTGCTTTCAAAATATCCCATTTTTATGAAATACCATTTTTCTGCTGCCAAGTTTGATTGGGATTTTTTCCAAAACTTATGATTTTTTAAATTATCTTTTTTTAAATCTGAAACTCTCCCAAAAAACTCCATCAGCGAGAATGGAAAGAGCATGGAGGGAATGTGTTTTCTGTTGGCTCAACGCTGCACCCGGACTCAGTGTGATGAGTAACCTTGGCTAATTAACAAAGATACTGTGTTGCCCCAGAGCAATACACTTGCTATTACTGTGCATGGACAGCTTGCTGCAGACTGTGACTGTAAACCTGATGCAAGCTGAAAAACCGGCTTGAACCTGAAATTGTTCAAACCTCTTCTGATTACTGTTAAGAAGCTAACTTGCCCTGAGAAATTATGTGAAAGTGCAACATTTAAGCTATGTGTGGTGGGTCAGGGAGGTTGACAGCCTGTATACAACACTTCCTCTGCCTGCTGGGCTGGCAGACCCAATTTTATCATGTGCACTGATTTCTGCAATGTCCCTGAGGTCCCCGGGAAACATTTCTCTTTCCTTCATCTCTGAGGTCTGGCTGTGTATCTGCTCCCTCTCTTCCCAGAAGTTTTTTCCCTAGCTTTTCCCAGATTGCAGCCCCAGTTGCAGATTTCTCCTGCCTGCATCTACTGCTGCCATGCAACCATCTCCCCCTTCTTAGGGCAGTGCCAGGGAGGTGCAATTTGGCCCATCCTCCAGAGCAGTTTTCCTCCCTGGAAAGATCTGAAGAACAGGTTGCAAAGTAGCAACTTGCAACCATGCAAACATGGGGCAGGAGAAGGGCACGTGCCTCTGCGCGTTGTCACGTTGCCTGCTAAAACCAAACTAGGACAGTCCTGCTAATAAACAGCCCAGAGAAAAGTGAAGAGGAGGAAACCACAAAGTGGTGGTGCAGAGGACGAGATCGAATGCTGAGGAGATAAGGGTCTTTCCCATGGTATTTCTTCACTGCAGGGAGATGGTGGAAGAGGAGAACTTCTCTTGTGGCTCCAGCTCCCGGCAGAGGGGAGTGTGAAGCTTTGTGCTCAAGCTGCAATATACAGCCAGTAATGCTGCAATAGAGCAGCAGAAAAACAGATGGAAAAAGCAAAATCCAGCAGAGTCAAATCATCAGCACCCACCATAGCACGTTCAGCACTCTTGCCTAATGTACAGAAATTGTATTAGGAATATCTCCCAGAAAAGGAAAGTAAGAAAACCTCTTTCTCCTGGGCTAGCTTCTCCCACACAGGGAGGGGGGAATTGTTAAACTGGTGTAGGATAGCTTTTCCAACTACAAGACAATGAATGGCCAGGGTCTCTATGTCATTAAAATTGCCAGCCTATGCTTTAAGTGGCGTAGTTTGCAGGCTGAACTTTAAGGGTCCTTGACTGGTCATTGCAAAGTTTCCTAGAAAATTCTAGCATGTGAGCCTGTCATTGGCATCTAACACTGATAAACAATCCTCAGTGCTGGTGCTTTCCATCCCCAACACTGCAGTAAGAACATCGGAGGTTTCTCTTTCCTGTGAAAAGCCCATAAGCCAGCCAGGTAATTAATTTTCTGCTTTTGAGGAGAGCTTAGTCTGGCAAGGAGTTCAAGGCAGGAGCATTAGCAGAGCTCAGCTCCTGCTGAACCCCAGGAGAGATGGATGTACGTTCGCTTAGGGGCCCACTCAGCTGGGATGCAGCTAGTGAAAGCAAAATAAGCTTCTTAACAGGAATTGCATCCTGAGTCATTATTTTCGGATACTTGAATGTCAGCCAAGGACATACAGTGAGTATGTCCCAGCATGAGTCCTGTTGATTTGATTGTCCTGTTACTCCACAGTGCACAAGGTTGCTGCCTATTCTGGGCTTTGTGTGGCCGACCCAGCTCTGCCTGACTTCTTACCAAACCTCGGTGCTATCCAGCAACATGCAGGGCCCAGTGCATGTCTCAGAAAACCAACATAATGAGGAGGTGGTGTTGCATCCTGGGGTACCAGCATTACATTGTTTCCCCATCAAGTACATGATGTGTTGGAGTTTCACCATGAGCTGTGGCATTTCCACATGGGACATCCTCCAGTCAGGGGCAGCTCTTGTTACTCAGGGACCTGGAGGCTTTTCTGAGTTCTCTTACAAACGGACGGGTTATTACACAAATTGCAGCAGACATTTACAGCTTCTCCTGTCCATGGCTGCTTCAGGAGGTGCAGAAGGGAGGCTGGGGTGTTATTTCTGCCCCCTCTCATTGTTGCACTAGTCATCCTAAGGGAGTGGGGTAACAGCTTTCTCCACGTGCTGGGATTGGTGACCTGGAGGTCCATGTGAGGTGATTTGATGAAAGAAAACCACACATTTTGCCAAGTCTTTTGCACCGTTTGCTCTTTATTGACAACTGCTGACTGTGCCCCAACCAGCTCCCTCATGCAGTGGGTTGGCTGGTGGCACCAGGTCACCGTGGAGGTGCTCCTGCATGCTGAGAGCAAGAGCTTTGAGTTTACGGACAGCTGGTGGTGGCCTCTGTGCAAATCCAGATATTGCTCCCAAGTCACCTGAGCTAAAATGGCCACTTGGTTCAACAGGCTGGGCTATGCCTGCTCAGCACACCGTTTCTTTCATGTCCCCAAGCTCAGGGTCATGCCAGCTCTTGGCTCTGAGAGTTATGATCATCAGCCACCCTGCAGACTTTGCATCCTGGGTTGGATACCTCGTGCATGATCCAGGATGGATCCCTCATTCAGGCTTAGCCTTTTGATGCTGCTGCTGAAGTGGGTGCACATATCAGGGGTTTGTTACGGTATAATGCAACATGGCACATCACCTCGGGACATATGCCCATCTCCAAAGGGTGACACATCTTCCCTCCATGCTGCTTCTCCCCTCTGTCCCTTCCTTTGCCCCACCATGCTGAGCCTGAAGAGCAGAAAATGACTCTGCAGCAGCTTGCTGCATTTTTGCAGGGGCTGGGGGATCCCCTCCCCCCTGCGGCCGGTGCTGTGTGTAAGTGTTTTATTGTTTGCCTGTTGAGGTGTGAATGAAGTAATGGGCTTTCTCCGTCACTTCATCCGTCTCTGGCTGACAGCTTTGCTTAGACACATTGTGCTGTTCTGTATAAACCCTGTCACATTGCCATCTCCAAACAGACAGCTTCCTCTGGGAAACTGTAATCAAGCCCTCCTGAGCACTCAGCTAGCACTGTCCACGGCTCATAAATCACAGCAGCTTTCCTGGACAGTCGCAAGAGGAGACAGACAGACCGACACACATGCACCCAGCCATAGGGTCCCATGGCTCCCGGGCAGGCGGGTGGGCAGGCGCTGCAGGGTTGGCCACGGGCAGCAAGGCTTTCCAGGAAGGAGGAAAACCTTGGCTTCCAATGTGAGCATGCCAGCTGGGGTGCGAGGACCTCAATGACATGAGGAAATGTTTCTGCTGACCCCAGCGCTGCACCAGCCTGTGCATTGCCTGGCACTGCCACAGCATCTCTGGAGTGCCTGAAGTTGGAGGCACCTGTTTTGAGAGTCAGGGCTGACCCACTGGCAGTGGGGATGCTCACTGAGGATGGTTCACAGCCTCCATGCCCAGGCATTAGATGGGCAACACTTTCCCTCGGTGGTGCCGAAGTCTATTCTGATACTAAGTCATTGTCTCACATCATCAGAGAGGGATCATGAACCTGGCTGGGCTGCTGCTCCTGAGTGCTCAGTCATCTCAGGGTGGTGCTGGGCACCCCTCAACCCCCCATGCTGGGACGAGCATCCCCTGTGAAGTGCAATGGGAGATAGCATCTGGCCTGCAAGGATCAGCTGCCTTTATATCATGACTCCACTCCTCCATGCTGTACTCACTGCTCATCAAGTCCCAGCTTCAAACTGCTCAGCTTGTGCATTGCCCTGGGCCCCCTGGCAAGCCGCCTCTGCCCAGGACCTGTCAGTCCTCCTGGGAGCCCAGCCGTCAGTGCGTCAGCAGCAGAGCTGCCCCATAAACCTCTCAGCACCAGGAGAACAATGCATGGGGCTTTTTTCCATCCACCTGGGTTTAAACACTGTGTCAGGAAGCAAGACAGCTGCTCCTGTTAGCAACCCATGCCTCTCACTTGGTTATTTTAGAGACGATGCTCAAGCAGCTTCAGCTGAGAACGGGTGGGATGCAACCTGGCCACTACCATGAGCTGCCACCACCATCCCTGGAGCTGTGTGGGCAGTGGTGTGCACCTGTGCAAAGTACCTACCTGTGCACGCCATGGGACCAGTGTGTCCTGATTGACTGGGGATGGGGAGAGGTGGCTGAGGCTTTTGCCCTCCCAAGCACTGACTTTTCCAGCTGGAAAAAAAGTTGTGTGCTATTTTTTGCCAGTTTTATCTACTGGCTTGGGACTTTCATGCAGGTGGGAGCAGAAGCAGGGTGGGAATGACTGGTTCAGCACCAGCTGGAGAAGGTCTGTCCTCCTTCTGAAGGGACCAGACTCCCCGCTACATGATAGACCTCTGTTGCCATCAGATCAATATCAGAGGATGACAAGGCTTTATGGACCAAAGTCCTCATTTCATCCCCCCTTTTCCCTGAAGTCCATCACCAGGATATAAGCCTCCCTTTGCCTGAGCCCAAATCTGTGGTGGAGGTGCTGAGCTCCAGAAAACAGGCTGGGAGCTGCCTGTTTTGCAGCTCTGGTTCCAAAGGAGATGAAGATGAGTCACCAGGGCAGCACAGTTGGCGGGGAGGCATATATCTGGCCTGTGATGATGGAGTGTTAAATAGCAGTGAAGCAGGAGAGGAGAGGGGCTGAGCCAGAGTTGGGGCTCTCTGTGAAATACAAGAGGACTTTATGTCTCTTCTAGGAGTCTGCAGCAGCAGGCTGATGTTGAGCTGGAGCACTGTGCATTAACCTGGGATTACAAGAAGACTAACGATTGCCCACACGGTGCTGTCATTCCTCAGCGTGACGGATGCTTAAAGACTTTGCTGGCACGGTCCTGGAGGATGGACCAGTGCAGCCAGTGTGTGTGAGGAGAAGCTGCCAGTGGGGAGAGGCAGTGAGCCCGGGCCCCGAATCCCCAGCCCAATTTAGGAAACCATCAGCATGATGTGCAGCCCTAATTAGGGGAATAAACTTAGCAAAGAATTCAAACATAGATTTGCTCTTGCTGATTTCAGATTTTGCACACGTTCACTGGGTGGATGTGTTCCCCCAGGATCCTGTACTGAGCTCTGCACTGTCTCTGATTTATAAGGTCCTCTTGGACATGCTAAATATAGTATTAAGTGTAATAAATGTAGATCACTTTCCTAAATATTCTGTGATTTATGCCCAGGCTCCTTCCCCTGAGAGCTGGGCTCATAAATCCTCTGTGCAGAGCTGTTGCTGGGGGCACATTTCCTTGGGCGGGTTGGAGAGTTAATAAGTGGGAAGGGAGCACCAAGCGTGAAAGGGAGCAGGGGAGAAAAGCCAGTATCCGGAGAGTCAGAGAGAAAGTGTAGGGAGCTGTGGGGAAGGAGGTTCATATCGACCTTTTTTTTGGTGCATGTAGCACCCTCGTGTTGGGCAATGGGATGCTGTGATAGTCCTGCTGGGAACGGGGCTGTAGATATCTCCTCCATGCCAGGCAATAAGGCCCTAAAGGAGCCTGCGGGAAGGGTCCTGAAGCTCTGGGCACTGCTCTGTGGGTAGGAAGCCGCTGCTGTGGTTTCCAGGTTTGCTTGGCTGACAATCCTCCTGTGCCAGGTTAAAACTGGTTGCAACCTACTGGCTTGACCGCTCTTTGCTTCCATTCTCTGTGTTACATCCAACATGAAGATTGAACAGGGAAAATGCTGACACAAAGGCTGGAGGATGTGCTGGGAAACCCCGGAGCACAGCTGGAGGGAATGGGAAGGGTTTTACCTACATCCAGCAGAGCACAACCTGGGGAATGGAAGTCCCTTGGGATGCCCAGGGTAGCTTGCTACCCCTCCTCGGGGGACTATGTTGAGAACTGCACACCATGATGCCCTATGCTAGATGGGGTGGCTCTGAGAGCCTTGCAGCAGTGTTAACCCCACCACAGCTTGGAGACAAGGACTGTTGCAGAGAAGGGCTGAGGGGTGTGAAACAACAGGGGAAGATGCTTTGCACGTTTCCCTGCAGGGCTGTGGTAGGGGCTTTCCTCAGCTGAGCTGCCTTCTTCAAACTTCCCTTGATACTTGTGTCTGCTGATGCAGTCCTTCCTCCCTCCCCTCCCTCCCCTTCCCTGGGCACCTCTTTTTCCTCATCTTAGGTGTGATTCCCTCCTTTTTGTTCCTCCATCCTCCTCTGGCAAGGTCCAGACTCCTGCCCACCAGCCCACCTTTCAGCCAAGCCCTCACAGATCTTTACTCTCCTCCCCACCAACTGCCTCTTCCTACCACTTCCTCCAGTGCCCATTCTCCATTCCCATTGTGGAGCACACCAGCTCATCACCCTGCACTCTCCCTCCCAGGGGACCGTCCTCTCAGAAGCTGTTGCTGCAGTTCAAGCACTGTCTGGGCAGCGGAGGGATCAGCAGCTAAAATTGTGTCTCCCCTGAAGAAGCCAGGCTACCCTTGCAGCTATTTCCTACTCCACCCGATGAGAAAGCAGCCTAGGATGAGGTGTGCTATCTGAAGGGAAAGCAATGCTGCAGGCTGGGAAGGGCTGCAAGTTCAAAGGAGGAACCTCTTGGCCAAATGGGAAGGTGACCTGTTCAAAAGGAGCCTCCCAAAGGGAGGAGAAAGGGGAAAAAAATGGGAGAAGTGAAAAAAAAGCTGCAGATTGACATCAGCGTGCCCTGTGGAGAAAGACTCATTTGTGATCGCAGACTGTGCTTCCGGAGGAGGACAAGAGGGTGATTTATCTGCAGGAACAAGAGATCGGTCAGGCAGGGAGAGATGTGAAATTTAGATTTGGTCAGAGAAAATGGTCCTGCCAGCCCTCGGCACAACAAGGGACGCTGTTGTGGGAGAGAAGATTCAGCAGTACCTTTTATTGGAGATGATCACACCAGTTTGCCTTCTTGGTACATGCAAGAGTAATTTCAGTGTGCAGCTTCATTGCTATTCGACCGCAGCCAAAGCAGGAGGGCTACACTGGGGCACGAGGCCAGCTCTTTAATGACCGTACTCTGCATTACGGATTTCCAGTAAAAATCCATCATGATTAACGCATTGAATTTGTCACAGCCTAGACTTTCATGACAAAAAACATGACTTTTTGGGTTTTCTCACAACAAGTCATGTTCTTTGTAATCTAATAAGTGCTGCTCCCCCACAGTCCTTTACAAACTCAGCTCTGTTTGGTTCTTGGGTCATCACAGATGGGAAAATGACCAGAGCTGTGAAACTCTTTCATGCCATTTGTCAAGTTTTATTAAATGGCTTGGAATATTTTTATTACCAAACAAAGGTTTCTCAGTGGGGCTGGGGACCCTGCGTGGGCCCTCCTCTATCTCCAGGGCTTTCGTGTGTTTTGTGTGACTCTTTTCCCCCATTTTGCCCCCACAAACAGGCAGCCTTAATGAGAATCTGAGATTTCTCAGCAGCCTTGTGTCAAGCAGGGGAAACCTAGAGCAGCATTTGTATTTAGTTGCTTGAGCTATTTCAGTGCAAAAATGTGGACTGAAAATGACAGCAAAGAGGCAGTGAGGTACAAACCCCCATTAAACCATTTCCCCCCCCACTTGGGCAGAGAGAAAACCACTCCATGCAGATTTGTTCCCGTTGGTATCAGCTGGGCTGTAAGAAGCTCCCGCAGATGAGGATGGGACATGCAGGTCACATCACTAGCTTGACATCTTCTGCCCTCCATCCCTAGCTGTGTCTTCCCCGTGCCGTGCCATTTTGTGCCATGCCATACCATCTTGGCCTATCTTATCTCATCCCATCTCACATTTCTCAGTGCCAGTCTCCTCGTTTCCTGCTTGCAATTAGTTTGTAAGGTCAGTGCAAGGACTCTTGCGTGGAGAATACATCCTGTCCAAAGAGTCTCAGTCTAAATTGTTACAATGAAAATTGAGGAAGAACATGAAATCCTGGTAGCTGATACAAACTATAAATTAACATGCTGGTCTCATGGCACAATATATATGCGATCAGAGGGTATTTGTGATCCATGCCACAGAAAGACTGCATACAGTTTAGATATTTATTGCAGAAATTGCAGGGATTTGGCAAAGAATGATAAGAAGGATGTGGGCTTGGAAAACCCTTCTGGCCACGGGGCTTTGCAGTGAGAGGTGGGAAGTCCCCACTGTAGGAAGCCATCATGGTCACTGAGGAGAATTTGTCTAGGAGACAAAAATATCTAGATTGCTTTGGCCAGACTTTAATTACCAGGCAGGAGGATGGGTCTTAACCTGGGGCAGACTATCCTCTCCTGTCAGGTCAGGCAAGGCACAGCCAGGACCCCAGATGACCAATAACCCTGGTCCAATAAAGCAGGGTCTCTAACATAATGTCTCCTAAGTCTCAAGGGCAAGGAGTGTGATTTGGATAAAACAATGTTATGCACAGCACCAATGGAAATGAGCAGGCTGCTGGAGAGTCTGCTCATCGGATGCTGCTTCATGTGCTGTGTAAGCTATGTGATGGGATTATTTATCCAGAAACAACATTTTCCTCTTTGCAAGCCTCAACAAAGAGCAACACACCCTCCAGCCTAACCTGTGAATAAGGAAGAAATATTTGAATTTTATGAAAGTGTCTGTAGGTTGGAAGATAATTTATGGGACCAGAGCCAGTACGTAATACTGGGTTCTGCAGACTAGCTTGGTCAGGAGGAGAAACCAGTAAGGACAGTTAGGCTAATCTCTTTGTGCAATGTCTTTTTTCATATTACAGGTCTCAGTCTCCCATCACAGGTATATAAAGAGGATCCAGACAAATCCAGGGAATGGTCTTCTTCCAGAAATGGTTGCAGGTAGGTGGGTGGGGAAAGAAAGGACCAAGTCCTTTGTTAGGGTTTTTGTCCAGAGCCTTTGACTGTTTCCTGAGTTGAGTTTGATGCTGGGAACATGGTCCAGCTGTGGAGTTCACAGAGTCACAGACCTGGGACACCAAATCCCCCCAAAGCCATGTCCACTCTCCCTTCCTGCTGTCTACAGTAGTGATGGATCTCCAAGAGGTCAGTGAACTGTACTGCATCCAAGGACCTTCTGTTTACTCTTCCGCTTTAGACACTGTGTTTTCACTGAGCTGCAGATTACCTGGTTCTGGCCCTAACAAATTTGCTTGTATTTCATTAGAGGTTTGCTGTGTGTTTCCATTTTGCAAATTAATGTTATA
This sequence comes from Pandion haliaetus, assembly GCA_013401275.1. Lineage (NCBI taxonomy): Eukaryota > Metazoa > Chordata > Aves > Accipitriformes > Pandionidae > Pandion > Pandion haliaetus. The sequence goes on from VYZV01011941.1 coordinate 254,667, forward strand.
TCTTTCTGTCCTTAGTCATAAGCACACTTGTCTCTTTGCAACTTTCCCTATCCTATTCAGTGTCGGCAGTGTGTCAGGTTCTCTCCACTTTATCTTACTAAGATAGTAACTTCTCTCTCCAGATATGAATGTGTCCAACTTGCCTGTTTCCCTTCTCACCAATTTAATTTGCTTCTAATCTTGTGGGTAGTTTCAGGGCTGTTGCTCAAACCACTTGGGTCCTTCTGTAGTCTTTTATGGTAAGGTAGAATGATAGAATGATAGAAGGATGTAAGGATTTCCTTACAGAAGCCTAGGGATATTTAACCTGCTTCAGTACCAGCATCTGCTAATTTGATGGCACAAGCAGAAAAGCGAGCCAAGCTAGCCAACATGGTTGTAACAGATCTGTACCAATCATTTATTTCCCTTTGCCATTTTGCAAGCATCACTTTTATGATCTGCCCTGTTGTTCACCTTCACATGGAAGGTGATCCTGAAATGTATAATTACAGTGAGCGGTTTCTTGCCTCATTCAATGCAGCTCCTGACAGCCATTTAGTTTCTCATGAGTTTGGCACTGGTTTGGTGCATCACGCATCATTGCTCCCCTCCTGCCACAAGAAATGCTGCAGCATACCATGCTGCCATGTAAGGTTTTGGGGTTTTTAACTTTTATCTCCTTTTTAAACTCCTGTTTCATAGCCAGTAGTAGCACTGGAAAACACAGTCATTTCTGAAGGATGTGAACCCTTCCATCTGGTTTGGGAAGGCAGGGGTATTTTCCTGGAAAGGATGCATCTGAAAGCTGTCTAAAGGGGCTGTGTGCATGAGAAAGCGGAAATGTCCTGAACTGGGACAACGATGCCTGGGAGAAATGCACTGCTGGAAACACAGGATCCCAGCAGGGCTGGTGGAAGGGGGCTCGGGGTTCTCCAGACCAACCTCCCACCGGCAGCAGGACTATCTTCAACACTAGATCGGGGTGGCCATGGCTTTGTCTAGCTGATTCCCAGAAAACCCCATTCTGCACCTCTCTGGGAACCTGTCCCAGGGCATGGGGAAGAAGAGTTTCTCAGTGTCCTGCCTGGACCTGCTAAGCCCCAATATGCAACCATTACCCTTGGTACCATCAGTTTGGCCCTGTACTCTTTGTAACCACCCTCCGAGTAGCTGCTGCTGTATTTCATCGTGAGGCAAGGTGGCTCTGTCAGGACTCCCATACAGTGCCTGGGCTTGGTCAGAGCTCAGAGAAGACTCTGGAATCAAGATGCCCAGGTACCAGCCCTCATATATCCATGTGGCAGGCTCCCAGGGACCCCACAACTGCCACATATGAGCAGAGGTGATTTATGCCGACTTCATTTTGTTTTTTAGTAAATCAGGAACTTGGAAATCAGCATGGTTTCTTGTGCGAGCCTCACTAATGGCTGAGGTTATCACAACAGCTATAAATCCCCCACGATTCTGGATGGGAAATCTTATTATTTCTCCTCTCTCCTCCCCTCCCTAGGCCATGAGACCTGGCAGAGCCACAGGAGAGAGGCATTGATTCAATCCAAATCCGGCTAAAGTGATCAACCATGAATCATCATCTCCTGGAGACCCTCTCCTTTGCTGAGCCTTGACTCCCAGGGAGTCAAGTGGTGGCTGGTCCGTGAGCAGGCACTGCCTCCAAGGCTGAAGCAGAGAGTGAGGTAGGACACCTCCTGCCTGACCAGGCAGATTGCCATGGAAGAGGGGTGGAAACCATGCTGCTTTCCTTTTTTTTGTCCACTCCTGCATTCTCTGTGGGGATGCAAAATGGCCAAGAGAGAGGGTGGGAAATTGTAGTGGACAACCACCATAAGCAGGTCTTCTAGGACTGGATGAGACTGTAAAAGGTCTTCAGCCAGCTAGGACATGAGGAAAAACACTCATGAACAAAGACAGACCCAAAGGGAATTCCTCTCCTCTCTCCTGCTGCCTTCCCATCTGTCTCTGCCCCCAGGGAAGGGAGTGTTTCTGCAGCACCCTGCCCCACAGGTCCCACTCTCCTGCCACCTGCACCCCTCCTCCTGCATCTTCTGGCCCTTGGTGCTGTCTTAAACAGATGCTCCAGAGCCTTGCAGCTGGCATGTGGGGAGGACATCTTCCTCCTTGCCAGCAGCCCAAGAGAGTCAGATAGTTTATGACCTTCCCTTGCACTTGGCAACCCTCTGTAGAGGCTGTGGTTGTCCACGTAAGTCCTTCTTAGCTGGTACATCTTGTACAAAGGGCTGCTAAAATAAGGACTGCTGCACCGCAGCTCATCAGTGAGTCCCACAGCAAGATGTCTCCTTTTCATCTGCTGTGATTAACTCCCTGCCACCCCATTTTTGGATAACAGAAGAGGGTGAGATGGACAATACCAAGTCATGTGGGTATCCCCATCCCAAAACCTCCTCCTTGCCTGCTCGTCCCATCAAACTGTCCTCCCTCATGGACTCCACTGCTGTTCCCCCCAGCCTTTCTGCCCCTCTGCTCCCCCATATCCCAGTCGGCATGACACAACTGCAGGGGAGGGCGCTGCTCCAGAGGAGGGTAACCTGCTGGCTCATGTGATGGCTTTATAATATATTCCAGATTCCCCTCCATTCCTATCCCTGCTGTGCCCTATCATTTCCCTAGTTTTTTTTTTTTTATTGCTGCTGAGCATGGATCTTTGTGTGCATATTTTTGTTAGTAGCTCAGTCATTTCATTCTTATGTTCTGTCGTGGTTTCAGCTCAGCCGGTAACAAAGCACCACGAAGCCTCTCGCTCACCCCCCACCCCCGCCCCTGGCCACATTGGGATGAGAAGAAAATACAAAGGCAGGCTCGTGGGTCGAGACAAGGACTGGGAGGGATCACTCCCCACTTATGGTCACGGGCAAAATACAGGCTCAACTTGGGGAAGAAACAAAATCAATTTAATTTACTACAAATCAAATCAAATCAAACACACAAGGGTATTAGGAAGGGAAACCAAACATCAGAACACCTCCCCCCACCCCTCCTGCCTTCCCGGCTCAGCT